>OZ022510.1:48916983-49228235 GCA_963989385.1 Ctena decussata | reverse complement strand
TATGAAACCCCATCTCCCTTGTCAAGTATTATTTTCCTTTCATTAAGAAAAAAGGTAATATGAAAAATGCAATATTTTCAGAAGCTATTAAAGTAGAACTCACCCATTACTTTATACTGTATGGAACAGAGCCACAAACCTGTCTCAGCCGGTAGAATTCTCATCTGGAACTCCAGAGATAGAAAGCCCGTCTTCCCGCTACGACGTCAAGGTAAGTAAGAGAGCGCTTCTGCAGTCACGTGCAGCGAAATTAGCGCCATCTAAATGCCGAACCAAATCGACCAGTAACTGACCGCAATGGACAATCCGTCTGACATGGCGCACCACTACACTCCTCCCCATTTTATGAAGAAAGATCCGACGACTTCTCGGACGTTCTCAGTATCAGTAGAACACCTGGTATGCAGTGAAGCTCCCAGTGTTTAGCTGATGCTAGCAGCGTGTCGTAGAATATTCAAGAAACATCTGACATGCAGAAGGCGCTATTGGTTGTATCGTAGCTGACTGGCGGTTCCTGATACATCTGACGTGCAGAAGAAGCTATCAGTTGTATCGTAGTTGATTGACGATTCCTGATACATCTGACGTGCAAAAGAAGCTATCAGTTGTATCGTAGCTGACTGTAGGGTGTGACTACTGGATACATCTGACGTGCAGAAGAAGCTATCCGGTGTATCATCACAGTTGACTTGAGTTCTTGATACATCTGACATGCAGAAGAAGCTATCAGGTGTATCACAGTTGACTCGGGTTCTTGATACATCTGACATGCAGAAGAAGCTATCAGGTGTATCACAGTTGACTTGGGTTCTTGATACATCTGACATGCAGAGGTAGCTATAAGTGGTATCGTAGCTGACCGTGGGGTGTAATCTGTCCCTACCCTTCATAGTAGATCCCTTTCTGCCTGGTCCTTCCAGTACGGCCTATGTCGTAATCCGTGATTCGGTGTAATCTGTCCCTACCCTTCATAGTAGATCCCTTTCTGCCTGGTCCTTTCAGTACGGCCTATGTCGTAATCCGTGATTCATGGATCTCAAGGACGGAATCTTCCAGTACGGCCTATATGTCGTAATCTGTGATTCATGGATCTCAAGGGCATTACACAAGAAAAAATGTACAACAGCTGCTTTGGCTGTTACTTCAGCAGTTTGCGATGGGGGGTGGTATACATTATACCCATTTAGTGAACTGATCTGCCATCATAGTATGTTCTCATTTCCTCTGGGCGTTTTTGGCAATGGTCCCAGGTCAATGTGGACTCTCTCCATGGGTGACCTATCAACAGAATTTCCCTTTCTTCTAGCTTTGTTTCTGGCCACTCCCTGATGTCCTGCAGATGGTATATGCAATGACTTAACTGGATGGCTTCGTCTCTCAAACTTGTTGGCATGACCAGGTCCTTCTCGTTGGTGGCTTTCCGAGTTATATAGGTCCTCATCAATCAGGAGAAATTGCTCCCTGTTAAGCCTGTACGACTTTGCCGCAGGGCCTGCAAGGAACAGAGCTCCCTCTTCAGGTTTACTAGCGCTTTTCATCCGGTCAAGTATATGCAGATTTCCATCTTCAGCTTGCCCTTCTTTTAAATCTTTCCATGAGAAACCCCAGCATGACGGTTCTTCAGATGCTCCATGGCTCGTAACCTTCCATGGACTACCCCATCCAATGTGGCTATATCTATATGGACTTATTTCTCCCAGGGATCTCCCCAGACCATTAAGGCATGTCGCTTGCAACATGCCTTAATTCCAATGAAATTTTATTAAAGTGCTATTATTTTCATTTTTTAGCCAGTAAAGTTTTTAAATGCATTAAGGCTTACAACAAATTATTTTTAATGTAAATTTAGGCTAATTTTGACCAAACATTGCTATATTAAGGAATTTTTTTGAAAAACTGATCAACAAGTCAAAATCTGATTTTTGTGCTAAAAGTGACATGACTTCCGAAATTTCTGGGGAGAACACTGTTATCCTGACTCTAACAGCTAGCGAACAACTTTGTTGCTGTAGCTGAGTTTCTAACTGGCTATTACTTACTCCCTGCAATACCTCAGGCCTCTGGGAAATACCCCTCCACGACATACCCCAGGTTTTACCTGATCATATTCTAAGATACCCCTTTTCATAGTCCCAAAATATTTCCAGATTGTATCCAGTCTGACTTTCATCACAATCCCCAGAATTAATCTGTGCATTCCCCATGGTATCTTTAATCCACCCATCAGGAGCTACCCGATACATATCTACAAGTTTTTCAATACCCCAGGTTTTCCCTGAACTTTTTCTGGTATGACCCCGTGCCCCAGGAGTGTCCCCCTGTTCCAATTCGATTGTACTTATACTACATTCCCCAGGATTTTAAGAACTGAACATTTTCTTCCATACCAATTAAACATTTCCCAGTTACATCACCATTTGTCCAGTGATCATAGGTATGATGATCTGCAACATTGGAGATCCTTTGTTACTGAACAAACCACTTCCCTGGAAAAGGAACCCCCATTTTTATCGGCCTTTATGCAGAATTCACACCCCCCATACGGCAGATCACAGGGTTTTACCCTAAGACCATATGCATTACAATGCTCTCTAGACACCGGTATTCTAGACATTGCACCAGCATATCCATGGTTACACAGGTCGATGTTTCACTATCCACCTGACCAACTGCCCTTGTGGGTCTTAGGACCAACTGCTCCTTGTGCCAGATTTAAAGGGTCACTGATGAGGCTTGAATAGCCGAAACCGCGGTATGGCCCAACTTCTTACTTATGAATGTTTTCTTTGCTCTTAAAGGATCTAAACTTTTATCATTAATTACTTAAAACCGTAATAGCCAAGTTAGACAACAATGATCTGTACGTACCGTAAAGAGCCTACCCAGCAACAGTACCTGCATTGTCTAGTAAGCCGTACTGTTGCCAGCAGCTCCTTAAAGGCCCCATTGCTCCATCAGCATGAAAAATTTTATCATGAGGAATCGCTGCAAGCTTTTTACTATAGTTTCATCATTGTAAATGACCATGATTAGCCAGCTTTAAACAAATAAAACATCCTTCAGCTTCGCATAAAAAGGGTTTGAAAACTTATTTGGGTCGTTTTAGTTGGCAACTAAAATGACCTACTTTTGATTTCATAAAATGGTAAAAATGCAATGTACAGGTGTGGAGTCCCAATCAGTATCCCGCCTATGTTTATACAGCATTGCTAGACGGGAAACCAGAACAGGAAATTTGATTTTGCGAGCGATTTGTTATTTTTCAAAAATTTGTTTTCTCTACTTTTTGCTTGTTATATAACTCAATATATGCACACTAACCCGCATTTTATTATCAAACGTGAAGGTTGAACAGCTTTTTACACTGATTTGAATTTAGTCGTTTTTACCGCTGATAGGACTATGGAGACTTTAAGCGTAGTACAGTATTTTCTGTTCATGAGTCCGGGCAAAACTGCCATATACCACCATTTTTCTTCCCCATTTTGGAGCTGTAGTTCTGCTCCTATGGTCAGAACTTTGATGACATTGCATCAAAACTTTCCTGAAGCTTTATCATGGCTGCTTCAAGATCTGAGATTCTTGATGAACTTTGCTCATCAGAACTCTCATTATGGACGTTTGTCCCTTGAACAACCATCTCAAAAACTTCATCCTGTTTCCGTTTACTGGATTTTCCATAAACGGACTGATGTAGGTGTTGATACCACCTTATACTATTGATGGCTTGCTCTATTGTAGCAGGCTTATCCATTCCAACACGCAACCCAGCTTCTCTGTCAAGCAGACCTTAACATAATCTAACAACAGCCTGCTTGCTAGAATAATGCTCTGCCAACATCTTAAATGCCTTAGTTGCCAGTGTCAAAATCCTATCAGCCCAGTCTTCAAGTGATTCCCCTGGATCCTGGGTTGCCTGCCGAAACCTTGCCTGAGCAGTTTCCGCCAATTCCTTGACACCGAAACGTTTTTCCAATCGACTCATTAGACGTCGATACGTCAAATGCTCGTTTCTTTCCATCAAGATGGCATAGAAATCTGCTGCTTTATCAGTCAAGCACCAGCATAAACAATTTAAACATTCGTCGGAAGTCCATTCACATGCAGTGGCATAACAAGTGAACTTCTGTTTGAATGCCAGCCAATTTGTTTTCCCGTCATAACTGAGATTTTTAGGCAATAATCTCAGAATTGCAGCACCACTCTTTTTCTTAGACTTCCCATGATGAGAACGGTGCTTTGCACGGATGTTAAACTCATCATCAGAGTCTGTACTAGAGCTAGAAGAATCAGAAGAGCTTGGGGAACTGGAAGGCTCATCTCTAGACTTTCTTTTCTTAGTCTTTTTCTTGGGCTTTGCCCCTTTCTCAATGTACTCACGGTCTTCGGAAGAAGAGCTGGAATATCTCTGAACTTTTTTCTTGTGCTTTCCAGCCTTACCATGCCTACTTTTTTCCAGCTTCCCCATCCCTCCCTCTTTCTTTGCCTTGCCACTAGACGAGGAAGAGGATGAAGAGCTAGAATCTCTGTGAGCTCTTTTCTTGTGCTTTGCACTCTTTTTATGATGTTTGCTCTTTTCCAGTTTCCCTACCTTTTTCTCCCTCTTCGTACTCTTACGATACAGTTCTTTGGCAAACTTTGTCGGCCTCGGAACTTTATATTCCTCAGACCTTTGGACAGAGGAACTAGGAATGGGCCTATCACATGACGGGTCACCGCCCCTTTCAGCAGGAAGAGACGGTTTCTGGTCATGCATGCTGGTCATTGGGGAAAACTGTTGTCTAAAATTTTCCCACCTTTCAAACATGGGTGGCCTTTGTTCATACATGGGAGGCCTTTCTGCAAACATGGGTGCCCTTTGTTCAGTTACCTCATTTTTGGCAGTGGTTGAAGGATTTACTTCAAAGGAGTCCTCATAAACACTACGGGCTGGTGAAACAGGTCTTTGCCTTTCCTCCACCCTAGGTTCCTCCCTTTCCTCCACCCTAGGTTCCTCCCATTCTTCCAACCCATATTGTGCTGGTGCAATAGGCAAGCCTACATTGCGAGAAAAATCTAACATTGTCAACGTTTCCTCATCGAACTTTGCTCGGAGAAACGTCTGCAATGTTTCTAGGGTCAGATTGCCTTGACTTTCTCGCAATGCAATCAATGTACATGCAACCTTTGGACCAACGTGTGGAATGCTCTGGAGGTCTTCAACCGTCGCAAAATTCACACGAATTGGGTTTTGCATGTCTGATGACATTTTGTCGCAAAGTAAATACACAAGAATAAATTTTATAATTTATTTCCTTTTACCTGCAACAAAACGGCTGCTCACTTACAATGACGTCAAAACTGTTTTCAAACCACGTTTATGGCTGGTGTACACGTCTTTGACTAACACGAGCTTCAAAACCGGTTTATACCCCTCTGAATATGTATTTCATTCAAAACAAGTTTCAATATTTGCGCAAGTCTTTGACTTATGCCATGAAACCGGATACAAGCCTGCAAACATGTTTTTTATACAAACAAAAACTGTCTGTTAAAATGGGGAAATTTTAATGAAATACATGTACAATTTTTTCTTCCTTTGAAAGAAATTTAACTTGTAAACTGGGGTATATAGCTTCAAACAGTTGCAGGAATAGCCAATTGAATGAAAAAGTAAGCTTTGCTGTCTTTTTTCAAAATGGCCGCCACGTGTGCACGTGCGCAATTTTGTTCAGCCGAAAATTTTTAATTTCATTAATGCCAAACAATATTGAAGAAATTATGTCACAGACAGTGCAGAATAATTCTAAAAATGACAGTAAACCTTTGGAAAAACCGTACAGTTATTAGAATTATCAAGTCCTAAGACGCATGCTGGTCCGGGCCACGAGGTAGCAAATTTTTCGGTTGAGACTTTCTCGTAAATTCTCCCTCTCAGAAGCGTTGGAAGTTCTGTTCAGCTGCCACCATTAAAGTAGAACTCACCCATTACTTTATACTGTATGGAACAGAGCCACAAACTTGTCTCAGCCGGTAAAATTCTCATCTGGAACTCC
The DNA here is from genome assembly GCA_963989385.1 of Ctena decussata. Lineage (NCBI taxonomy): Eukaryota > Metazoa > Mollusca > Bivalvia > Lucinida > Lucinidae > Ctena > Ctena decussata. The sequence goes on along the minus strand of OZ022510.1, from coordinate 49,222,200 downwards.
AGAGATAGAAAGCCCGTCTTCCCGCGACGTCAAGGTAAGTAAGAGAGCGCTTCTGCAGTCACGTGCATCGAAATTAGCGCCATCTAAATGCCGAACCAAATCGACCAGTAACTGACCGCAATGGACAATCCGTCTGACATGGCGCACCACTACACTATATATTTACAATTTCTTTTTAACAACCGGAGTGATTTTCTTATTTCGACTCCAATTATCCATGTTTTATAATCTCCAAGGCTCTTATTTTTTGTAAACAATATTGTACACGTGAGTTTGCTCCAAGTATTAGTCTTCTCATAGTAGGCCTATATGATAGCTCCAAGATGGTGTTTTCATCTCCAAGACAAAATGGTCAAATTTATGGTGCATGTTTGAAAGCACATTTATGAGGAAGCCAACTTGTATTGCAAAAGGTTCCGATTTCTCTTTCAAGAAAATTTTGACAATCCCACTGCTTGTTGCTGAAAATCTGTATTCTAACAGAACCTTCTGGTCTGGGCTTTCACAGCCTATTTTAGCTGGGTGGGGTTGGGGTGGGGTTTTTAAACGTCACGCTTACCGCTTTGAAATGATCATGATGGTGTTCGCTGTTTTTAGAAAATACCTACCATCTGCGCAGAAATGTTGAACGCCAATACGCTTTCAGAGAGATCACCAAACTCTTCTTTCGACAAGCCGTTTTGTTGAAATTGTTTACTGCGTAGACGATAGTGCGTGACTCTTCGCAGTAAATCTTGTGGTATATCTACTCGCCGAAAATTACCGACAGCTCTTTAAACGGATCCAAATGAACGGCCTTGAGGTGGTACTCGGACAAAACGGACCATGGACAAAACGGACCAGACAAAACGGACCATGGTTAGGACAAAACGGCCCACGTTTCCGGACAAAACGGACTACGTTTCAGGACAAAACGGACCTCGTTTCAGGACCAGACAGACCGCGCCAGAAAACAAACCGGACCGTTAATTGGTGCCAATTAAAAGATTAAAGAGTATATACAATGTAATTACCAAAGGCAATGTTAAATGGTCACAATCATTTGACAACTGTTCATGATCTCAACTACCTTTAACTGTCGCAACTATTTAATTGATTTAATACGTTGAAAAAGGGGTAACATTTTTATCTTTTAAGCATGCAAATTGCTTTATTAGTGTTAGACTAAAATGAAATATGCTTTCTCAAGCTAACGGAAGGTCTAAACGTGGTCCGTTTTGTCCTTATACGAGGTCCGTTTTGTCCTGAACGTGGTCCGTTTTGTCCTGAACGTGGTCCGTTTTGTCCCAAACGTGGTCCGTTTTGTCCGCGGTCCGTTATGTCCCTAATTCCTTGAGGTTACCCTATTTCTAATTCGAGGCTTCGCTACTCGCCTCGGTATAATGTGCAATGAAATAGTACAGCGCACCGCAAGTCATGGCAATTTGTTTGTAAAGTATGTGCGAGTATGCTCCAGAGTAGCCCAAACATCGCTGGTAGATAGAAGAAATCATGGAGGGTTTCAACCTAGGACAGCAGATCTATCTCGTCTTGAATGCGACTGGAAAGTGGATCGGTTAGCCTGTGCAACGGAGAAAATTGCTACAGTTCTCCCTTACGGCACCCAGGCCCTTCAGTCGCAAATTGACTTTACATAAATCAAATGATAATAATGAATTTCTATTGCCTGTTTAATGTGGCTGAATTTTCGAATCTATCATATATATATATATATCGTCTTATTCGTATACAGGACACAGTCCACATTCTGTTGGGCTGGTATATAATGCAGCCATAAAATGCAGCCGTATTAAATGTATAGGGAAAACGCAGCCCATAATGCAGTCACTATAGACATAGTAGGGAAAGGTGATAATGGCCCTATTGTTCAATGTTATTGAGTGTTAAATGGCTTTAAAGAAATATAATGATGGGATACACATGTTTAAGAGTATATGGGTTTGAAATATCATATTACAGGAGCTTGACATTTTATCAGGACGATGATGCAAAAAAATAAAAAAAATAAAAATAAAAAAAAAAATAAAAAAAATATACTATTATTTTTGTCTTCTTTTTAATCTTTATTTTTTGTTTGAATAAAATTGCAAACTCCTGCATTATGATCAAGGAAAAGCTGAAACTGATATTTCTTTTATCATAATCATTTTATTATTTTATTACCTTTTTCATTATACATAAACACTTTTCCAACTAACATAATAAACGAATGTTAACTTCTGCGCATGATATCACAATGATACATACATGGACATAGCCAGACCGTTTACTTTGTAGAAGCAAATATTTCAATCTGAAAGCATTCATCTCCAAGGGTGATAACTCTAATATGAAAAACATGCCCCCTTACGCCATTTTTTCAAAGTTGGAACAATTTCTGTGACTTCTTTGTTTTCTTGCATAGATCATCCGTTCTTAAATAGGGTTAATTCTTAATGAAAAGAATTTGCTCCTGGAGGAGCAAATTCTTTCCTTTTAGAATTCACCGGCATTGAGAAGGGAGGCAAAATGCAGAGTTGGTCCTCTTGAAAGTGTATCCATATACATTAAACACAGATGGAGATGCTTACAGTTCTCCTTCTAGCTATGCCCCTGTATAGGGTGGACAAGCGTTCTCTAAATCGTGAAGTTGTCGTTAACTACAGCGTATTTCCACTTACGCTGAGAAATTATTACCTTAAAAGCATAATATAAACCATCATGAAAATTATCCTAATATGTAGCTAAATGAGGTATGCAATAAACATAATATGTTTGTATTTTGCAGAGATGTGATTGTTTTAATATTGTATAATTTTTCAGAATATCCTGTTTCCATTGGCGTCAGTTAGCAAAACTTACCACAAGAAAATGCCTTAATGAGATTAAAATAGTGCAGAATAGTAACTGTAGATATCAGGAAAGCAAACAAGTTAATATTGATATTGCAGCAATAATTTAGCTAGATATTAGCGCAACTTTCCAGAAAATATGTCATCATACTTTTCTCACAGTTATTTTTGTGCTTATAGAAGAAATGCATTAAACTTAACGGCAACGTCATTATTTAACGAACACTCTTGTCCACTGTATGTAGAAAACTATATTTCCCTTTAACATCTTATATATATGGGCGGTACGTTTAATTTGTAACCTTTTTTTATACACATAGCAAAAACACAAAAGGGAGTAGACTTAAAATTTTCAGGTTTCTGTTATTTGCACACTAACCTGAAGGGTATCGCTCATCTGGGACGTTTAATTTGCAACCATGTACAAACATGGTAAGTTAAGTCTTAATATAAATAATGTAATTATGACATGATAACTGAAACACCCTCTACAAAACTCCAATTTCCCTATTATTTTCCTAGCAAAAACGGGCTTCCAGGCCTTGTAGCTAAATAATTTGCACATTAAGGTGCCTTTATTTTGCTCTCAGATTAAACATGCAGACAAATTCCAACTTATGAGAAAGATTTAGAAGCTTCTTGTTACTCATTCTTATAAAAAAGGAAGCAAATAGATGAAAAAATGTGATTTTTCCCTATCACTTCCATAGTAAAATCACAGAGGAGGGTACCATTATATAAATTTATACTTTTCTGCACCTTATACTGCTTATATGGTTTCAGGGTTTAATTATTAGCAACTTATTTGAACTCCTTGTTACTCTGTCAAAAATTTGTTTCACACCAGCGAACATCCTTAACGCAATATTTGTGAAACCATTCGTGCTCCTGTATTATTGAATTTATTAAACTCGTTGGGGAAGAGCGATAAGATGCTTGGCATAGCCTCGCATCTAATCTTTTTCCCCAACTCGTTTAATAAATTCAATAGTACCTGAGCACTCATTTAAGATCTTCTATATAGCCGTCAACATGCAGAATAAATGGTGTTAAGTATATATCCAAAATCGGATTTATAGAAAAAAAAATTGAGCAAGTGAGCAAGGGCTTACGGATGCTCCCGGCCAGTGTCATCGCTTAATGGCTAGACAGACTCCACAGCAGAGCTAGTCAAAAGGTTTGGTTTTTCGATTTTAGAAATATAAGGAATTATGCTAACAGCACATAGAACTTTAATGCCACTTTCATTCACGAAATTTCAGAGTCTGTAACCCTGAACTTTGGAAGGCCGGATGGATGGTTTAATATTGGTGGGTTCAGAAATTTTCAAATGAAATATCAGACTTAAAGCTGTAATGTTTTTAACAGTTTCCTACTAAATTAATTGAGAATGTTACCATAATAATTATTTAGTAAATATGGTAATATATTCCAGCCTTTTGGTCATGTTGATACACTAGCATTTGGCGTATTACAGCAATAACAATTTATTTGATAACAGTATTTAATATTGAAATAACAATTTATTTGATAACAGTATTTAATAATTAAATGTTTAAATGTTCATCATACTTCATCATACTAGCACACAACAAATATAGTAGCAACAATTAATCTGATTGGCTACTGTATCTATTTTGATTGACAGATCCCCAGTGATGTTTGACTGTTCTGTTTTCACACCTAGATAATCTCTGGCACACGTCAGATAATTACCTGTATAAACAAACTATTTAAAGTATTGTTTGAAGAGCAACATGTACTTTATGTACACAGATTCATTAAGAATCATTATTGAGCTCCCGCATGTATTTTGTTTTGCAAGAAAATGAAAGCTTCATTGTTCTGAAGAATTTTTTTTGGGGGGGTGGGGGGGCGGGTTTAACGGCCCTTTGAGACAGTATGTCAGTCTATATCGGGTCGTCTCCCAGAGAGGGAGAAAGAGAGGAAATGACATACGAGAGAAAAATGTCCAAACAACCCCCACCCGCACCTACTGCAAGCACAGTAGGCCCTTGCCCTACAATGTTCCAAATCAGTAGAACGCCCCGGTACTGAAAGTTACACACAGCACCATCGCACCACCCGACCACCCCCTTGTTCTGAAGAAGAATTACTAATAAAATTTAGAATTACTGCCATCTGATCATAAGAGACATACATTTTCTATATTGCGAAATAAAAATGAAATACAAAAGAAACAAATGATAATAAAACATTTAATTACTGCAAACTGTTCTTATGTTTATTACTGCATATATTTTTGCCATTTCTTATTTTAAAAATTATAAACCATCTGTTTATCATATCTGTCTATTTCCAACAAAACGATAAATTCGGGCGGAGAATACTCAGGTCCACTAGCTCTTTCGGAACCTTATCTGGTCACTTCATCCAGAGAGTTAGATCATAATTATTTTATTTATTTTGTTGGTTATCATTGGTGAACTGACCATTTTCCATTAATACACACTGTTCCATTGACATACCTTGGTAAGCAACATTTGCATATGATTATTGATAATATGATAATTAATCTTAACATTTTTAGAAATTATAATATTAGAGTTAATAAAAATAATAATAATAACTATTATAATAATAATAATAACAGAAAAATGAATTAAAATTATCAAAGATATGATATAGGCTATTTCCAGAGGAAAGCAGTTTAATATTGTCCTTACAAATTCTGATTTTAGGCTGATTAAGTGTTGTTTTAAAATTAACATTAAAATGCGTAGTTATCTTCTCAATAACTCAGACCCGACATTTTTATATGCAGAAAATAGGAAAATGAAAATAGTATTTTACACAACAAAGTAAGAATTCTTCACCCTGATAAATTAGGATAAACGTCAAAATGCATATAAGTTTTCCATCTTTCCAAATCCATAAATCAAATCATCGTTCATTTGTTTGCAAATTTTCTGTAGAATTTGTAACAAAGGACCTACAGAATTGAAATATGCTAACTTGTTGGCGAGGTGTATATATCAAACAGAATGTATTAACTGCTTAAAACAATATCAGCTCCATTTTTCCCTTTAAGCAACTACACTTTTCGACTATATCTGCAGTCATTACAACCAACAAAATGCCTATTAACACATTTTCCTACTATGTCTATATTGGCTGCATTCCCAACCATTTCTATAGTGGCTGCGTTTTTCCTATATATTTTATATAGCTGCATAAAAAGCTGCATTTTATACAGGCCCCATTCTGTTGCAAGTTAATATTTTAACATTTTCCGCTTAGTGCAAGTATAACTATAATGACAAAAGACTGCTTTATGGGGTTAAAACATTCAACCAAAACGAGTCCATTCCGGCTGTTATATTCTTTTTTGGTCAGTTTCGGTATGTCAATGCACCGATATAGACTGGGTTACCTCCCCTGATAAAATACAGGAATGTTTTCATACGCGTTGATCCTCGGGAATAAATAATGATTTCAGTCGCAAACTGAAGCTCTTTTCACTTTGAATAACTCAAAATTGGTTGTTATTCTGAACCTTCCTACCCCGTTCAATGTGCCAGATTTTCGAAACTGTACAGAAATTTCAGCACTATTTTCTGTGTCAAAATTATCACGTTTAGCGTAAGATTACAAAAACAGACATACGTTAAGCTCTCCGCAACTTCCGTTTGCCAACCGTAGCTATAAACGGGGAGAGGGAAAACGACAACAGGCCGCGCATGATTTTTAATAGCGCATGCGTCGGTCAGTTACTTTTAATAGATATTGGTAAATCCATTTTTAGTTATAAATAACGTTCGGAAAATCCAGTAATAATTGTATAGCGCTGCACTTAAAACAATGGCTTATCTAGCATGTTAAAGCTCTCTGCAAACACTATTTCAGTAGGTTTATTTATTTATCATTTATTTATATATTTATTTATTCATTTTTATTTATTTATTCATTTATTTTTAATTCTTTCTTTTTCCCTAATTAGATGGAAAATGAGCAAAATGAGCAAAACTCACTGGGCACGACGATATAATGTTCTACTATCGTAAGGGTTTGCTGTAGGGGCGATGGAATTTAGAGACCCTTCGTATCAACAAAAATGTTGGCCAGTTTGATATATTTACCTGTAGATCTAATAAACAAACAATTGACATTGTTTAATATGTTTCATTGGCCCTTTTACTGTATGCAAGTATTAGGGACGAGTCATTTATTATCAGGTCGGGGGCCGGGTACATTCAGGAGGGTATGTGTGTGTGTGTTTGTGGGGGGGGGGGGGTATTGGTGATCTACTGGGAGTGTGTTGAGGGATAGTGTGTGTGTGGGGGGGGGGGGCTTGCATAATTTCTTTTTTAGATAAAGACAAATGGGAAAAAATCCATTTGTCTTAATTTAAAAAAATGTTCAAGACTCCCTATTACACCTTCACTTTCAAATTAATTCTATTCTTTCAAATTTAAAATGTAAAAACGCTTACGAGGAAGAAAATACTAGGGTCGCTCTATTCCCACTCCCCGAATCCCCTCACCCCCAAAAAATCATTGATGTATTAGTAGGAAAATATACAATGAATGGTCTTAAAAACATGTCGATCAGAGGATATGTTCTGAAGTAAATTTAACGCTTGCGGTTGTGACGGTTCCTTGTCATCAGTAAAAAAACTGCTCTGGAATCTGGGGACTGGGCCCATGAACACCCTTAATGTTATTATCAGCTTTATATAGCATTCAGCATCAGTTTCTTGGTGAACATTTGCAGAAAAAAATAACGAACTATTAATCGGTATATATAATTAAGCTGTAACAATGAGAGAAATTTCTTTGTATTTTGATTGAGGTCTGTCTATTATAAAGGTTCTTGTGGTCTGCCTCAGATTAGGGTTGTGGGGGTTTGGGGTGCGAGGGGGGGGGGGTCGGATGGGTCATAAACTTTTCTGTCACCTATCTGGAGTGGGTGGGTGAAAACCAAATATAATGAAACTGGTAGGTAGCATGATTTCCTATACGACAAATAGGGATCGTGATGCAGCTGTTGTTATAATTTCATGATCACAACTGAAGCACGATCTTCTTAAGCCTGACAACAGCTACAGCTCGGTCTCTGTTAGTGTTAACTACAGCACAGCTGCAGCACGCTCTCTATTTGTCATATAGGAAACCATAACAACAGCTACAGCTCGGTCTCTGTTAAGTACATAGGAAATCATGCTCCACCTGTTGTCATTAGAGTATTACAACAGCTGGAGCATGGTCTCTGTTAAGTGAATAGGAAATCATGCGCCACTTGTTGTCATGAAAGTATAACAACAGCTGGAGCATGGTCGTTGTTAACTATATAGAAAATCCTGCTCCACCTGTTGTCATTAGAGTATAGCAACAGCTGAAGAATGGTCTTTGTTAAGAATAAAGGAACTCATGCTCCACCTGTTGTCATGAGAGTATAACAACAGCTGGAGCATGGTCCCTATTAAGTGAATTGGAAATCATGCGCCACCTGTTGTCATGAGAGTTTAACAACAGCTCGAGCATGGTCTTTGTAAAAAAAAAATAGAAAATCCTGCTCCACCTGTTGTCATGAGAGTATAGCAACAGCTGGAGCATGTTCTCTCTTATGTATATAGGAAATCATGCTCCACCTGTTGTCATGAGAGAATAACAACAGCTGGAGCATGGTCTCTGTTAAGTGAATAGGAAATCATGGACAACCTGTTGTCATGAGAGTATAACAACATCGGGAGCATGGTCTCTGTTAAGTATATAGGTAATCATGCTCCACCTGTTGTCATGAGAGTATAGCAACAGCTGGGACATGTTCTCCCCTATTTATATAGGAAATCATGCTCCACCTTTTGTCATGAGAGTATAACAACAGCTGGAACATGGTCTCTGTTAAGTGAATAGGAAATCATGCGCCACCTGTTGTCATAGGAGTATAACAACATCTGCAGCATGGTCTCTTTTAAGTATATAGGTAATCATGCTCCATCTGTTGTTATGAGAGTATAACAACAGCTGGAGCATGATCTCTGTTAAGTATATAGTTTATCATGGTCCACCTCTTGTCACGAGATTAAAGCAACAGCTGGAGCATGTTCCCTCTTATTTACTGTAAAACACTTATATTTGGCGGTCACTTTATTTTGGCGATATTGGCGGAAAAGAAGAAAATCGCCAAATTAAAATGCCGCCAATTAAACTGCTGATCAAGGGGAAAATCTACCATTAAGAGATGTAGTCCTTCCATTATAATATCAAAGCAAATACACATCATATGCATAGATTTAGTGGAAACAAATTCCAAGTAAAACACCCAGGCGAACGGACTATAGTGATGTTTATGTCACGCTACTAAGTACCTAAGCCAATTTAATTAAATCAGAAGCAACACAATAACATGTACAGTGTATACAGTTTTGTTTATAATGATAGAATAGAATTGTAATCATTGCAATCAGCAGCATTATTAAAGAATGACAATTTAGAACTAGGTCTCAAAAGAGCTATAAGCCAATGGCATCTACCTCCTTTTGTTTTTTACCTTCGTTTTTTTTGTAAACCACAAAACCGCCAAAATAAAAATCCGCCAAAAGGTCCGTTTATAAAAACCGCCAAATTTTGCTGCCGCCTAATATAAGTGTTTTACAGTATATAGGAAATCATGCTCCACCTGTTGTCATGAGAGTATAGCAACAGCTGGAGCATGGTCTCTGTTAAGTATTCAGGAAATCATGCTCCAGCTGTTGTCATGAGAGTATAACAACATCTGCAGCATGGTCTCTGTTAAGTATATAGGTAATCATGCTCCACCTGTTGTTATGGGAGTATAGCAACAGCTGGAGCATGGTCTCTGTTAAGTATATAGAAAATCCTGCTCCACCTGTTGTCATGAGAGTATAACAACAGCTGGAGCATGGTCCCTGTTAAGTGAATAGGAAATCATGTGCCACCTGCTGTCATAAGAGAATGACAACATCTGCAGCATGGTCTCTGTTAAGTAAATCGGTAATTATGCTCCACCAGTTCTCGTGTGAGTATAACAAAAGCTGGAGCATGGTCTCTGTTCAGTATATAGGAAATCATGATCCATCTGTTGTCATGAGAGTATAACAGCAGCTGGAGAATGGTCTTTGTTAAGTATATAGGAAACCCTGCTCCTCCTGTTGTCACGAGAGTATAACCACAGCTGGAGCATGGTCTCTGTTCAAGTATATAGGAAATCGTCCTCCATCTGTTGTCATAAGAATATAACAACAGCTGGAACATGGTTTCTGTTTAGTATATAGGAAATCCTGCTCCACCTGTTGTCTTGACAGTAAAGCAACAGGTGGAGCATGGTCTCTGTTAAGTGTATAGGATATCCTACTCTACCTGTTGTCATGAGGGTATAACAACAGCTGAAGCATGTTCTCTGTTTAGTATATACGAAATCATGCTACTCCTGTTGTCACGAGAGTATAATAACAGCCAGAGCATGGTCTGCGTTAAGTATATAGGAAATCATGCTCCACCTGTTGTCATGAGAGTATAACAACATCTGGAGCTTAGTCTCTGTTAAGAATATAGGTAATCATGCTCCAGCTGTTGTTATTGGAGTATAATAACATCTGGTCTCTGTTAAGTAAACATCAATCCTGCTCCACCTGTTGTCATGAGAGTATAGCAGCAGCTGATATGGTCTCTGTTTAGTATATAGGAAATCATGCTCCACCTGATGTCATGAGAATATAACAACAGCTGGAGCATGGTCTCTGTTACGTACTTTCGAAATCATGCTCCTCCTGTTGTCACGAATGTAAAACAACAGCTAGAGCATGGTCTCCGTTAAGTATATGGGATATCATGCTCCACCTGTTGTTATTGGAGTATAACAACAGCTGGAGCATGGTCTCTGTTAAATTTATGGGAAATCATGCTCCACCTGTTGTCATGATAGTAAAACAACAGCTTGAACATGGTCTCTGTTTATTGAATAAGAAATCATGCACCGCCTGTTGTCATGAGAGTATAACAACATCTGCAGCATGGTCTCTGTTAAGTAAATAGCTAATCATGCTCCTCCTGTTGTTATGGGAGTATAACAACAGCTGGAGCATGGTGTCTATTAAGTTTATGGGAAATCATGCTCCACCTGTTGTCGTGAGAGTATAACAACAGCTGGAGCATGGTCTCTGTTAAGTATAAAGGAAATCCTGCTCCTCGTGTTGTTATGAGTATGTAACAACAGCTTGAGCATAGTCTTTGTTAAGTATCTAGGAAATCATGCTCCACCTGTTGTCATGAGAATATAACAACAGCTGGAGCATGAACTCTGTTTAGTAAATAGGAAAGCCTGCTCCACCTGTTGTCATGAGAGTAAAGCAACAGCTGCAGCATGGTCTCTGTTAAGTATAAGGATTTCATATTCTACCTGTTGTCATGAGTGTATACGAACAACTGGAGCATGGTCTCTGTTAAGATACAGGAAACCATGCTCAACCTGCTGTCATGAGAGTATAACAACATCAGGAGCATGGTCTCTGTAAAGTATATAGGAAATCCTGCTCAACCTTTTGTCATGAGAATATAACAACAGCTCGAGCATGGTCTCTGTTTAAGTATATAGGTAATCTTCCTCCTCCACCTGTTGTCATGACAGTTAAACAACAGCTGGGTCATGGTCTCTGTTAAGTTTTTTGGAAATCATGCTCCACGTGTTGTCATGAGAGAATAACAACAGCTGGAGCATGATCTTTGTTAAGAATAAAGGCAATCATGCTCCACCTGTTGTCACGAGAATATAACAACAGCTGGAGCATGGTCTCTGTTAAGTATATAGGTAATCATGCTCCACCTTTTGTAATGGGAGTATAACAACAGCTGGACCAAGGTCTCTGTTAAGTATATAGGAAATCATGCTCCACCTGTTGTCATGAGAGTATAACAACAGCTGGAGCATGGTCTCAGTTCAGTATATAGGAAATCCTGTTCCTCCTGTTGTCATGAGTATGAAACAACAGCTTGAGCATAGTCTCTGTTTAGTATATAGGAAATCATGCTCCACCTGTTGTCATGAGAATATAACAACAGCTGGTCCATGAACTCTGTTTAGTAAATAGGAAATCCTGCTCCACCTGTTGTCATGAGAGTATAGCAACAGCTGGAGCATGGTCTCTGTTAAGTATAAAGGAAATCCTATTCTACCTGTTGTCATGAGTGTATACGAACAACTGGAGCATGGTCTCTGTTAAGTAAACTGGAAACCATGCTCAATCTGTTGTCATGAGAGTATAACAACATCAGGAGCATGGTCTCTGTAAAGTATATAGGAAATCCTGTTCCACCTGTTGTCATGAGAATATAACAACAGCTGGGGCATGGTCTTTGAACAGTATATAGGAAATTCTCCTCCTCCTTTTGTCATGAGCAGAAATGAGCAGAATTGTGTTATTGGAGTATAACAACAGCTGGAGCATGGTCTCTGTTAAGTTTATGGGAAATCATGCTCCACCCGTTGTCATGAGAGTATATAAACAGCTGGAGCATGGTGTTAATTCAGTATATAGGAAATCCTGCTCGACCTGTTGTCATGAGTGTATAACAACAGCTTGAGCATGGTCTCTGTTAAGTATATTGGAAATCTTGATCCACCTGTTGTCATGACAGTTTAACAACGGCTGGATCATGGTCTCTGTTAAGTTTTTGGGAAATCATGCTCCACGTGTTGTCATGAGAGTATAACAACAGCTGGAGCATGATCTTTGTTACGAATATAGGAAATCATGCTCCACCTGTTGTCATGAGAATATAACAACAGCTGGAGCATAGTCTCTATTAAGTATATAGGTAATCATGCTCCACCTTTTGTAATGGGAGTATAACAACAGCTGGAGCATGGTCTCTGTTAAGTATATAGAAATCATGCTCCTTCTATTGTCATGAGAGTATAACAACAGCTGGAGCATGGTCTCTGTTAAGTATACAGGAAATCATGCTCCACCTGTTGTCATGAGAGTATAACAACAACTTGAGCATGTTCTCTGTTTAGTATATACAAAATCATGCTCCTCCTGTTGTCACGAGAGTATAATAACAGCTTGGGCATGGTCTCTGTAAGGTATATAGGAAATCATGCTCAACTTGTTGTAATGAGAGTATAACAACATCTGGAGCATGGTCTTTGTACAGTATATAGGAAATTCTTCTCCTTTTGTCATGAGCAGAATGGAGTATAACAACGGCTGGAGCATGGTCTCTGTTAAGTTTATTGGAAATCATGCTTCACCTGTTGTCATGAGAGAATATCAACAGCTGGAGCATGGTCTTTGTTCAGTATATAGGAAATCCTGCTCCACCTGTTGTCATGAGTGTATAACAACAGCTTGAGCATGGTCTCTGTTAAGTATATTGGAAATCTTGATCCACCTGTTGTCACGAGAGTATAGCAACAGCTGGAGCATGGTCTCTGTCAAGTTTAAAGGAAATCCTACCTGTTGTCAGGAGAGTATAACAACAACTTGAGCATGTTCTCTGTTTAGTATATACAAAATCATGCTCCTCCTCTTGTCACGAGAGTATAATAACAGCTTGAGCATGGTCTCTGTTAGGTATATAGGAAATCATGTTCAACTTGTTGTAATGAGAGTAAAACAACATCTGGAGCATGGTCTCTGTTAAGTATTTAGGAAATCCTGCTGCACCTGTTGTCATGAGAATATAACAACAGCTAGTGCATTGTCTCTGTTTAGTATATTAAAAATCATGCTCCTTCTGTTGTCATGAGGGTATAATGACAGTAAATGCATGGTGTCTGTTAAGTATATAGGAAATTATGCTCCACCTGTTGTCATGAAAGTATAACAACATCTGGAGCATGGTCTCTGTTAAGTGTATAGGAAATCCTGTTCCACCTGTTGTCATGAGAATATAACAACAGTTGGGGCATGGTCTTTGTTAAGAATAAAGGAAATCATGCTCCACCTGTTGTCATGAGAAAATAACAACAGCCAGAGCATGGTCTCTGTTAAGTATATAGGTACTCATGCTCCACCTGTTGTAATGGGAGTATAAAAACAGCTAGAGCAAGGTCTCTGTTAAGTAAATTGGAAATTCATGCGAGTCTAACAACAACTGGAGCATGGTCTCTGTTAAGTATATAGGGAATCCTGCTCCACCTGTTGTCACGAGAATATAACAACAGTTGGGGCATGGTCTTTGTTAAGAATAAAGGAAATCATGCTCCACCTGTTGTCATGAGAATATAACAACAGCCAGAGCATGGTCTCTGTTAAGTATATAGGTAATCATGCTCCACCTGTTGTAATGGGAGTATAAAAACAGCTGGAGCAAGGTCTCTGTTAAATATATAGGAAATCATGCTCCATCTGTTGTCATGAGAGTATAACAACAGCTTAAGCATGGTCTCTGTTAAGTATATAGGAAATCCTGCTCCTCCTGTTGTCATGAGAGTATAACAACAGCTGGAGCATGGTCTTTGTTAAGTATATAGGAAAGTCTGCTCTACCTGTTGTCCTGAGAGTATTACAACAGCTTGAGCATGGTCTTTGTACAGTATATAGGAAATCCTGCTCCTCCATTTGTCATGAGAGAATAACCCTTCGTATCTGGGCACAGCAAATTAAAAAGAGGACTCATCTCTTTCCGCTTGCGTCTGCACCCAAAACTATAGCCTCAGCCACATCCGCATAACACTTGCTTATGTTGTATATACATACTCTTATAATCTGAAGACAATAGTAGTATCTCGTAGTAGCAGCGACTCTTCAAAGAGAATCTATATCAAGAACGTAGGTACTTTGGTGAATTTGCTTTCATTCCACAACTGCTGATTCTAGGGTAATTGCCAGTGGGATGACCCTTGAGGTCGAATTCCAAGACTCCTACATCTTCGATTGGTTATAACATATTCTATTTCAAAACAGTACAATCCTATATGTATCCTACATAATATGAAAACATTTAAAGAACCAGAACTGAAGCCAAAGTAAATTAAATCATTCTCTTACTTTTAACTAGTCATAATGTGTGAGCAATGGCTGCAGCATGGTGTCTTTAAGTTAAATATAGGAACCCATGCTCAACCTGTTGTCCTAAAAGTAGAACCACAGCTGGAGCATGGTCTCTGCAATAACTACAGGAAACCCTGCTCTGCATTTTTTCACGAGAAGAAAACAACAGCTGGAGTATGCTATCTGCTTGTGCTAAAAGAAACCGTGCTCCACCTGTTGTCATGAACGTAGAACAACAGCTGGAACATAGTATCTGCTATAACTATAGGAAACCATGTTCTGCCTGTTGTTAGGGGAGAATAACAACAGGTGGAGCATGGTATATGCTAGTACTATAGCAAACCATACTTCAACTGTTGTCATGAAAATAGAAAAACAACTGGAGCATTTGGTATGTTATAACTTTAGGAAAACATGTTCCACCTGTTGTCAATAGGGAATAACAACAGTTGGAGCATGGTAACTTCTAGTATTATCGGAAATCATGCTCCACCTGTTGTCATGAAAGAATAACAACAGTTGGAGCATGGTTTCTTCTAGTATTATAGGAAATCATGCTCCACCTGTTGTCATGAAACAAGAACAACAACTGGAGCATGGTATCTGCTAGTATTATATGAAACCATACTCCACCTGTTGTCATGAAAGAAGAACAACAGCTGGAGCATGGTTTCTGCTATAACTATAGGAAACCATGTTCTGTTTGTTGTCACGAAATAATAACAATAGCTGAAGCATGTATCTGATAGTATTATAGCAAACTATGCGCTCCACCTTTTGTCCTGAAAGAAGAACAACAAATGGAACATGGTGGGTGCTATAACTATAGGAAAACATGTTCCACCTGTTGGTAACAGCAGCAGGGGAATGACATCTTCTAGTATTATAGGAATCCACCTGTTGTCAGAAATGTCGAAGAAAAGCTTGAGCTCGAGCATCGTTTCTCCTAAAGCTATAGGAAATCATGCTACGCATGTTGTCATGAGAAAACAACAACAACTGGAGCATGGTATCTCATTTTACTATCAGAAATCATGCTCCATATGTTGTCATGAAAGTAGAAATTCCGCCTGAGCATGGTCTCTGCTATAACCACAGGACACCATAGTCTGCTTGTTGTCACGAGAGAATAACAACAGTTAGCGCATGATATCTGCTAGAACTATAGGAAACCCTGCTCCGCCAGTTGTCATGAAAGTAGAACAACAGCTCGAGCATTGTGTCTGCTAATACTTATGAAAACATGATCCGCTTGATGTCATGATATGAGAACAACAGCTGGAACATGGTGGCCGCTCGTACTTTAGGTTACCATGCTCCATCTGTTGTCATGAAAGTAGAACAACAGCTGGAGCATGGTCTGTGCTGTAACTTTAGATAACACGCCCCGCCTGTTGTCATGAGATAATAACAATAGCTGGCACAAAGAATCTGCTATAAAAAGGGAATTCATGCTCCACCTTTTATCGTGTAAGTGGAACAACAACTGAAGCAGAGCCTCCTGTTGTCATGAGAGTATAACAACAGCTGGAGCATGGTCTCTGTTCAGTATATAGGAAATCCTGTTCCTCCTGTTGTCATGAGTATGAAACAACAGCTTGAGCATAGTCTTTGTTTAGTATATAGGAAATCATGCTCCACCTGTTGTCATGAGAATTTAACAACAGCTGGTGAATGAACTCTGTTTAGTAAATAGGAAATCCTGCTCCACCTGTTGTCATGAGAGTATAGCAACAGCTGGGGCATGGTCTCTGTTAAGTTTAAAGGAAATCCTATTCTACCTGTTGTCATGAGTGTATACGAACAACTGGAGCATGGTCTCTGTTAAGTAAACAGGAAACCATGCTCAATCTGTTGTCATGAGAGTATTACAACATCAGGAGCATGGTCTCTGTAAAGTATATAGGAAATCCTGTTCCACCTGTTGTCATGAGAATATAACAACAGCTGGAGCATGGTCTTTGTACAGTATATAGGAAATTCTTCTCCTCCTTTTGTCATGAGCAGAAATGAGCAGAATGTTGTTATTGGAGTATAACAACAGCTGGATCATGGTCTCTGTTAAGTTTATGGGAAATCATGCTCCACCTGTTGTCATGAGAGTATATCAACAGCTGGAGCATGGTCTTTGTTCAGTATATAGGAAATCCTGCTCCACCTGTTGTCATGAGTGTATAACAACAGCTTGAGCATGGTCTCTGTTAAGTATATTGGAAATCTTGATACACCTGTTGTCACGACAGTATAGTAACAGCTGGAGCATGGTCTCTGTTAAGTACAAAGGAAATCTTATTCTACCTTTTGTCAGAAGAGTATAACAACAACTTGAGCATGTTCTCTGTTTAGTATATACAAAATCATGCTCCTCCTGTTGTCACGAGAGTATAATAACAGCTTGAGCATGGTCTCTGTTAAGTTTTTGGGAAATCATGCTCCACCTGTTGTCATGAGAGTATAACAACAGCTGGAGCATGGTCTCTGTTGAGTATATAGGAAATCCTGCTCCTCGTGTTGTCATGAGTATGTAACAACAGCTTGAGCATAGTCTTTGTTAAGTATCTAGGAAATCATGCTTCACCTGTTGTCATGAGAATATAACAACAGCTGGAGCATGAACTCTGTGTAGTAAATATGAAATCCTGCTCCACCTGTTGTCATGAGAGTAAAGCAACAGCTGCAGCATGGTCTCCGCTCCACCTGTTCTCATTAAAGTATATGAACAGCTGGAGCATGGTCTTTGTTCAGTATATACGAAATCCTGCTCCACCTGTTGTTAGAGTGTATAACAACAGCTTGAGCATGGTCTCTGTTAAGTATATTGGAAATCTTGATCCACCTGTTGTCACGAGAGTATAGCAACAGCTGGAGCATGGTCTCTGTTAAGTATAAAGGAAATCCTATTCTACCTGTTGTCAGGAGAGTATAACAACAACTTGAGCATGTTCTCTGTTTAGTATATACAAAATCATGCTCCTCCTCTTGTCACGAGAGTATAATAACAGCTTGAGCATGGTGTCTGTTAGGTATATAGGAAATCATGTTCAACTTGTTGTAATGAGAGTATAACAACACCTGGAGCATGGTCTCTGTTAAGTATATAGAAAAACCTGCTGTACCTGTTGTCATGAGAATATAACAAAAGCTAGTGCATTGTCTCTGTTTAGTATATACAAAATCATGCTCCTTCTGTTGTCATAAGAGTATAATGACAGTAAATGCATGGTCTCTGTTAAGTATATAGGAAATTATGCTCCACCTGTTGTCATGAAAGTATAACAACATCTGGAGCATGGTCTCTGTTAAGTGTATAGGAAATCCTGTTCCACCTGTTGTCATGAGAATATAACAACAGCTGGAGCATGGTCTCTGTTAAGTAAATTGGAAATTCATTCGAGTCTAACAACAACTGGAGCATGGTCTCTGTTAAGTATATAGGGAATCCTGCTCCACCTGTTGTCACGAGAATATAACAACAGTTGGGGCATGGTCTTTGTTAAGAATAAAGGAAATCATGCTCCACCTGTTGTCATGAGAATATAACAACAGCTAGAGCATGGTCTCTGTTAAGTATATACGTAATCATGCTCCACCTGTTGTAATGAGAGTATAACAACAGCTGGAGCATGGTCTCTGTTAATGTCTGCAGCTAATGTGTCCCGAGGAATGCGACAATAAGTGTGGCTCGGAGAGGGATGCTCGTTGCCTGCCGAGACCTGCCATCATATTTTTCTATCAAACTTTTTGGGTTTAGCGACACTGAAGAAGTTTAATACAGAAACGCGCGTCTGTCGCACTAAATTAGGTATGAATACGTTTATATTAGAACCACTGGGCCGATATCACTGCTGTGGACAGTTTGTCCCCGAGGATATCATCAACCCAGTTAGTCAGTGTTTCAGTATTGATTCTGGTTCTCATGAATTGGGGTCACTACTTAAATACTGATTTCAATACTTAATTCATTTTGATATATAGCTGGTAAAAATTCTAAATTATTCTAAAACTAAGACTGACTTGTCATAGCGACATGAATCTTAGCGGATTTTGGCTTCCATTCTTTTGAGTTGTTTTGGCTTTTTGCAGGTTCTAACTTTTTAAGATTTTAATCTTGCTGCATCGGACATCTCTATCCTGATGCCCTTGTCTGTCGCCTTTCTCGAGACGCAAGGGTTGAGGTGGCTCGGTGGGGGACGCCTGCGCCCGCGGATTAATACGTAGGCGTCTCTTACCTGATGTCTGCAGCTAATGTGTCCCGAGGAATGCGACAATAAGTGTGGCTCGGAGAGGGATGCTCGTTGCCTGCCGAGACCTGCCATCATATTTTTTTCTATCAAACTTTTTGGGTTTAGCGACACTGAAGAAGTTTAATACAGAAACGCGCGTCTGTTGCACTAAATTAGGTATGAATACGTTTATATTAGAACCACTGGGCTGATATCACTGCTGGTGGACAGTTTGTCTCCGAGGATATCATCAACCCAGTTAGTCAGTGTTTCAGTATTGATTCTGGTTCTCATGAATTGGGGTCACTACTTAAATACTGAGTTCAATACTTAATTCATTTTGATATATAGCTGGTAAAAATTCTAAATTATTCTAAAACTAAGACTGACTTGTCATAGCGACATGAATCTTAGCGGAGTTTGGCTTCCATTCTTTTGAGTTGTTTTGGCTTTTTGCAGGTTCTTGCTGCATCGGACATCTCTTTCCTGATGCCCTTGTCTGTCGCCTTTCTCGAGACGCAAGGGTTGAGGTGGCTCGGTGGGGGACGCCTGCGCCCGCGGATTAATACGTAGGCGTCTCTTACCTGATGTCTGCAGCTAATGTGTCCCGAGGAATGCGACAATAAGTGTGGCTCGGAGAGGGATGCTCGTTGCCTGCCGAGACCTGCCATCATATTTTTTCTATCAAACTTTTTGGGTTTAGCGACACTGAAGAAGTTTAATACAGAAACGCGCGTCTGTCGCACTAAATTAGGTATGAATACGTTTATATTAAGTATATAGGAAATCCTGCTCCTCCTCTTGTCATGAGAGTATAACAACAGCTGGAGCATGGTCTTTGTTAAGTATATAGGAAAGTCTGCTCTACCTGTTGTCATGAGAGTAAAACAACAGCAGGAGCATGGTCTTTGTACAGTATATTGGAAATCCTGCTCCTCCATTTGTCATGAGAGTATAACCCTTCGTATCTGGGCACAGCAAATTAAAAGGAGGGCTCACCTCTTTCCGCTTGCGTCTGCACCCAAAACTATAGCCTCAGCCACATCCGCATAACACTTGCATATGTTGTATATACATACTCTTATAATCTGAAGACAATAGTAGTATTTCGTAGTAGCAGCGACTCTTCAAAGAGAATCTATATCAAGAACGTAGGTACTTTGGTGAATTTGCTTTCATTCCACAACTGCTGATTCTAGGGTAATTGCCAGTGGGATGACCCTTGAGGTCGAATTCCAAGACTCCTACATCTTCGATTGGTTAAAACGTATTCTATTTCAAAACAGTACAATCCTATATGTATCCTACATAATATGAAAACATTTAAAGAACCAGAACTGAAGCCAAAGTAAATTAAATCATTCTCTTGGTGTCTATAAGTTAAATATAGGAACCCATGCTCAACCTGTTGTCCTAAAAGTAGAACCACAGCTGGAGCATGGTCTCTGCAATAACTACAGGAAACCCTGCTCTGCATTTTTTCACGAGAAGAAAACAACAGCTGGAGTATGCTATCTGCTTGTGCTAAAAGAAACCGTGCTCCACCTGTTGTCATGAACGTAGAACAACAGCTGGAACATAGTATCTGCTATAACTATAGGAAACCATGTTCTGCCTGTTGTTAGGGGAGAATAACAACAGGTGGAGCATGGTATATGCTAGTACTATAGCTAGTACTATAGCAAACCATACTTCACCTGTTGTCATGAAAATAGAAAAACAACTGGAGCATTTGGTATGTTATAACTTTAGGAAAACATGTTCCACCTGTTGTCATAGGGAATAACAACAGTTGGAGCATGGTAACTTCTAGTATTACTAGAAGAATCCATGCTCCACCTGTTGTCATGAAAGAATAACAACAGTTGGAGCATGGATTCTTCTAGTATTATAGGAAATCATGCTCAACCTGTTGTCATGAAACAAGAACAACAACTGGAGCATGGTATCTGCTAGTATTATATGAAACCATACTCCACCTGTTGTCATGAAAGAAGAACAACAGCTGGAGCATGGTTTCTGCTATAACTATAGGAAACTATGTTCTGTTTGTTGTCACGAAATAATAACAATAGCTGAAGCATGTATCTGATAGTATTATAGCAAACTATGCGCTCCACCTTTTGTCCTGAAAGAAGAACAACAAATGGAACATGGTGGGTGCTATAACTATAGGAAAACATGTTCCACCTGTTGGTAACAGCAGCAGGGGAATGACATCTTCTAGTATTATAGGAATCCACCTGTTGTCAGAAATGTCGAAGAAAAGCTCGAGCTAGAGCACCGTTTCTCCTAAAACTATAGGAAATCATGCTACGCATGTTGTCATGAGAAAACAACAACAACTGGAGCATGGTATCTCATTTTACTATCAGAAATCATGCTCCATATGTTGTCATGAAAGTAGAAATTCAGCCCGAGCATGGTCTCTGCTATAACTACAGGACACCATAGTCTGCCTGTTGTCACGAGAGAATAACAACAGTTAGAGCATGATATCTGCTAGAACTATAGGAAACCCTGCTCCGCCAGTTGTCATGAAAGTAGAACAACAGCTCGAGCATTGTGTCAGCTAATACTTACGAAAACATGATCCGCTTGATGTCATGATATGAGAACAACAGCTGGAACATGGTGGCCACTCGTACTTTAGGTTACCATGCTCCACCTGTTGTCATGAAAGTAGAACAACAGCTGGAGCATGGTCTGTGCTGTAACTTTAGATAACACGCACCGCCTGTTGTCATGAGATTATAACAATAGCTGGCGCAAAGAATCTGCTATAAAAAAAGGGAATTCATGCTCCACCTTTTGTCGTGTAAGTGGAACAACAACTGAAGCAGAGCCCCTGCTATTACTATAGGAAACCATGTTCTGCCTGTTCTAACGAGAGAATAACAACAGCTGGAGCATGATATCTGCTAGTACAATAGAACATCATGCTCCACCTGTTGTCATGAAAGTAGAACAGCAGCTGGAGCATGGTCTCTGATATATCTTTAGAAGACAGGCTCTGCCTGTTGTCATGAGACAATAACAACAGTTGGCGCAAGGAATCTGCTATAACTATTAGAATTCATGCTCCACCTATTGTCATGAAATTAGAGCAACAGCTGGAGTATATTCTCTGCTATCAAGATAGGAAACCATGTTCTGCCTGTTGTCACGAGAGAATAACAACTGCTAGTGCATAGTATCTCCCTAGTGCTATAGGAAACCATGCTCCACCTGTTGTAATGAAAGTAGACAATAGCTGGAACATGTTAACTACTGTAACAAACGGAAACAAAGCCCGACCTGTTGTCACGAGAGAAAAACAAGAGCTGGATTATGGTAACAAAATCTGGCGCTAGGAATCTGCTATTAAGATGGGAATTCATGCTCAACCTGTTGTCATGAAAGTAGAACAACAACTAAAGCATGATCTCTGTTATTAATTTTGGACATCAGGCTCCGCTCATTGTAATTACAGAAAAACAAAAGCTTAAGCATGGTCTCCGCCATTCCTATAGCACATTATGCTCCCCTTGCTTTAACGAGAGAATAACAACATCTTGAGCATGATATCTGCTAGTACAATAGAAAATCATGCTCCACCTGTTGTCATGAAAGTAGAACAACAATTAAAGTAAAAAGTATGCAAAGACCAGGAACTGAAACAATCAAAATCCAAATCCAGCCCTCAAACCATAGTTGGAAACAACTAAGATTACAAATAATCAAGATACAGAGAACATATGGCCAACCGAGTGAGCAGCTTGTTCCCAAAAGGTGGCCACTCAGCAACCCAAACCGAACCAAAAATAATAAGAACATACATAAGGTAAAACATCACAGAAACTCTGACACAGAAAACAGGCAACAAAGAACCACAACAGAACTACCGCCTTGGTCCCTGCTATAACTGTTGGACATCATGCTCCGCTTGTTGTAACGAGAGTATAACAAAAGCTGGAGCATGGTCTCTGCTATAACTATAGGCATTATGCTCCGCTTGATGTAACGAGAGAATAACAACAGCTGGAGTATGGTCTTTGCTAGTTCTATTAAAAATCATGCTCCGCCTGTTGTCATGAAAGTAGAACAACAGCTGGAGCATGGTTTCTGCTATAACTTTAGAAGACAGGCTCCGCCTGTTTTCATGGGATAATAACAACAGCTGAGGCAAGGAAGCTGCTATATATATATGGGAATTCATGCTCCACCTGTTGTCATTTAAGTAGAACAATAACTAAAGCATGGTCCCTGCAATAACCGTAGGAAACCATGTTCTGACTGTTGTCACGAGAGAATAACAACAGCTGGAGCATGATATCTACTAGTACTATAGGAAACCTTGCCCCGATTGCTGTCATGAAAGTAGAACACCAGCTGGAGCATGGTATCTGCTATACATGTCGACATCATGCTCTGCTTGTTGTAACGAGAGAATAACAACACCTGGAGCATGGTCTCTGCTAGTGCTATGGAACATCATGCTCCACCTGTCGTCATGAAAGTAGAACTACAACTTAAGCATCGTCCTATTCGCTTAACAGAGACCATGCTCCAGCTGTTGTTATACCCTCATGACAACAGGCGGAGCATGATTTCCTATAAACATAAGAGCGACCATGCTCCAGGTGTTGTTATACTCTCATGACAACAGGTGAAGCAGGATGTTATATACTTAACAGAGACCATGCTCCAGATGTTGTAATACTCCCTTAACAACATGTGGAGCATGACTACCTATATACTAAACAGAGACCATGCTCCAGATTTTGTTATACTCTCATGACAACAGGTGACGCATGATTTTCTATTCATGTAACAGAGACAATGCTCCAGTTGTTGTTACACTCTCATGGCAAGAGGTGGAGCATGATTTTCTATATACATAAGAGATATTATGCTCCAGCTTTTGGCAGGCCAGGGATCTCTACCTGTCAGACGACCCGTTGTATCTGTTGAGTCCTCGTCTTTGCTTCTTCATGGTGTTGAAATTTGATTTATGTGTTTACCGAGATGATTCATTGGCGATTTAGAGGGTTATCATGCGAACCGAACAACCAACTAAATGTTTTGTACCACTTCAGAAACTGAGGGTGAGGTTGGGCCTGTAAAAAGCGATTGAAGCCCCCCAGTAATACATTACTGACCGTTCCAAGGCGGTAGTTCTGTTGTGGTTCTCTGTTGCCTGTTTTTGGTGTCAGAGTTTCTGTGATGTTTTACCTTATGTTTGTTCTTATTATTTTTGGTTCGGTTTGGGTTGCTGAGTGGCCACCTTTTGGGAACAAGCTGCTCACTCGGTTGGCCATATGTTCTCTGTATCTTGATTATTTGTAATCTTAGTTGTTTCCAACTATGGTTTGAGGGCTGGATTTGGATTTTGATTGTTTCAGTTCCTGGTCTTTGCATACTTTTTACTTTTGCTATACTCTCATGACAACAGGTGGAGCATTGTTACCTATAAACTTAACAGAGACCATGCTCCAGATGATGTTATACTCTCATGACAACAGGTGGAGCATTTTTACCTATAAACTTAACAGAGACCATGCTCCAGATGATGTTATACTCTCATGACAACAGGTGGAGCATGATTTCCTATATATCTAACAGAGAACATGCTCCAGCTGTTGTTATACTCTCATGACAACAGATGGCGCATGATTTCCTACTCACTTAAGAGAGACCATGCTCAAGCTGTTGTTATGCACTCGTGACAACAGGAGGAGCATGATTTCGTATAAACTAAACAGAGAACATCCTCTAGCTGTTGTTATACTCTCCTGACAACAGGTGGAGCCTGATTTCCTATAAACTTAACAGAGACCATGCTCTAGCTGTTGTTATACTCTCATGACAACAGGTGGAGCATGATTACCTATATACTTAACAAAGACCATGCTCCAGATGTTGTATACTATCATGCCAACAGGTGGCGCATGATTTCCTATTCACTTAACAGAGACCATGCTCCAGCTGTTGTTATACTCTCATGACAACAGGTGGAGCGTGATTTCCTATATACATAAGAGAGATCATGCTCCAGCTGTTGTTGTATTCTCATGACAACAGGTGAAGCAGGATCTTCTATATACTTAACAGAGACCATTCTCCAGCTGTTGTTATACTCCCATAACAACATGTAGAACATAATTACCTATATACTTAACTGAGCCCATGCTCAAGATGTTGTTATACTCTCATGACAACAGCTGGCGCATGATTTCTTATTCACATTACAAAGACCATGCTCCAGCTGTTGTTACTTTCTAATGACAACAGGTGGAGCACGATTTCCTATATACATATGGGAAACTATGCTCCAGATCATGCTATACTCTCATGACAACGGGTGGAGCAAGATTGCCTAAATAAATAAGATTGACTATGCTCCAGCTGTTGTTATACTTTCGTGACAACAGGTGGAGCATGGTTTCCTACATACTTAACAGAGACCATGCTCTAGCTGTTGTTATACTCTCATGACAACAGGTGGAGCATGATTACCTATATACTTAACAAAGACCATGCTCCAGATGTTGTTATACACTCATGACAACAGACGACACATGATTTCCTATATACTTAACAGAGACAAAGATCTAGCTCTTGTTATGCTCTCGTGACAACAGGAGGAGCATGATTTCGTATAAACTAAACAGAGAACATGCTCCTGCTGTTGTTATACTCTCATGACAACAGGTAGAGTAGGATTTCCTATATACCTAACAGAGACCATGCTCCAGCTGTTGTTATACTCCCTTGACCCCAGGTGTAGCAGGATTTCCTATATACTAAACAGAGACCATGATCCAGCTGTTGTTATATTCTCATGACAACGTGAGGATCATGATTTCCTATATACATAACAGAGACCATGCTCCAGCTGTTGTTATACTCTCATGACAACAGGAGGAGCAGGATTTCCTATATACTTAACAAACACCATGCTGCAGCTGTTGTTATACTCTCATGACATCAGGTGGCGCATGTTTTTCGTTTAACAGAGACCATGCTCCAGATGTTGTAATACTCCCATAACAACATGTGGAGCATGATTTCCTATATACTTAACAGAAACTATGCTCCAGATGTTGTTATACTCTCATGACAACAGGTGGGGCATGATTTCCTATTCACTTAACAGAGACCATGCTCCAGCTGTTGTTACACTCTAATGACAACAGGTGGAGTATGATTTCCTATATACATTAGAGAGACTATGCTCCAACTCTTGCTATACTCTCATAACAGTAGGTGGGGCATGATTACCTTTATACTGAACAGAGACCATGCTCCAGATGTTGTTATACTCTCATGACAACAGGTGGAGCAAGATTTCCTATATTCTTAACAAAGACCGTGCTCAAGCTGTTGTTATACTCTCATGACAACGGGTGCAGCATGATTTCCAATATACCTACCAGCGACGATGGTCTAGCTGTTGTTATACTCTCATGACAAAAGGCAAAGCATGATTTCCTATGTTCTTAACAAAGACCATGCTCTAGCAGTTGTTATACTCTCATGTCAACAGGTGGCGCATGATTTCCTATATACATAACAAAGACCATGCTCCAGCTGTTGTTATACTCTCATGACAACAGGTAGAGCATTATTACCTATATACTTAACAGAGACCATGCTCCAGATGTTGCTATTCTATCATGACAACAGGTATCGCATGATTTCCTATTCAAGTAATAGAGACCATGCTCCAGCTGTTGTTATTCTCTCATGACAACAGGTGGAGCATGCTTTCCTATATAGATAAGAGAGACCATGTTCCAGCTGTGTTATATTCTCATGATACCGGGTGTAGCATGATTTTCAATATACTTAACAGAGACCATGCTTCAGATGTTGTTATACTCTCATGACAACAGGTGGAGCATGATTTCCTATATTCTTAACAAAGACCATCCTCCAGCTGTTGTTATGCTCTCATGACAACAGGTGGAGCATGATTTCCTTATACTTAACAGGGACCATGCTCTAGCTGTTGTTATACTCTCATGACAACAGATGGAGCACGATTACCTATATACTTAACAGAGACCATGCTCCAGCTGTTGTTATACTCTCATGACAACAGGTGGAGCGCGCTTTCCTATATAGATAAGAGAGACCATGCTCCAGCTGTTGTTATACTCTCATGACACCAGGTGAAGCAGGATTTTCTATATACTTAACAGAGACCAAGCTCCAGATGTTGTTATACTCCTATAACAACATGTGGAGCATGATTACCTATATACTTAACAGAGACCATGCTCCAGTTACTGTTATACTCAAAATGGAGGTTATCTGTTTTGGAGATATTTTTTAACTTAAAGTTTGCTTAGCTAAGAAACGAAAAGGCGGAATATTCGCTTTTTTGTCTTATTCTGTAAAGTACAACGTAAAATTTGCTGAAATGATATGCATAAGCATGTCCCATCGATTACGTAATATTTTTAATGATTTTTAAAGGAGTTCTTTCTTCTATTTTTAAATGTAAAATGAATACTTATTATCAAGATAATTGTAACTTGTTTTTACTAGTTCGATTCAAATATCCTACCTATATTATAGATTATATGATTCGAAGGAATAAAAGAGCAATCACGTGCTAGAGATATGAATATAAATGAAAAATTTGTTAAAAAAGAACATGGAAATGACAATTGAGCCGCGACACGACAAAACCAACAATGTGGTTGTGCGCCCAGCGCAGACTCAGATCAACCTTGGCATCCGCCAAGTCTGACCAGACTCTTCTCTAAGCACTTAAATGGTAGCTAAGGGTCTAAGCTACCTCCATGCAGACACTCTGATCAGATTGGGTGGATGCCCAGGCTGATCTGAGACTGCACTGGGCGCACGACCACTTTGTTGGTTTTCTCGTGTCGCGGCTCAATTTAGTGTTTTTTTTAGGAAAACAAAACAGTGATCTGTTTCTTATCCAAATGTTTTATAGTCCCTTGGGTTATCTAGCAGGAAATAATGGTTTGACTGTCCCGCTAATATTTCTATTCCATATCTTTCTACCTTAATGACCAAAAAGGTCAGAGTGATATAAAAAATACAATGATGACATTTTGTACTAATTAATTCTTTATTCAGTTGCATGGTCAGGACAGGTAAGTCAGTATGGATTAATGCTGATGGATAAGTCGGCAACGTTTTACTGACATGTGGTTGTTCCACACTGGTGTAGCAGGAATGTTCGCATTCTGTGTCTGTGCTTCTATTCTTCTTTGAACACATTACATATGACAATCTCTCTCTCTCTCTTTCCTCGATTCACAACTAGTGGAATTACAAATCTAAAGCTTTGTTATAAGTTCAGATGTAAGTTCAAACTAATCACCAATTACAGAAACAACGACATATCTTAACTTTCCGTAAAACATAAAAACGCATTCACTTTCTCAGTAAATTCCAAACTGTTCGGCCATGCATAAAATATACTGAGGGAAATAAATTTAGCAAGATATTGCAAATGAGTGTAAAATACAAATTAATTTAAAAGGTGGGAAACTATATTGTTTCCGCTGTGTAAGGACATCATTTGGCTTCCAGAAACCCAAACAATCGGCGTCGAAAGTTTAGTTATACAGCAGAATTGCGTCGCATTTGAACCCAAGGTTTAAGAAAAAATAAATAAAGTCTCTATGAATTTCATCTTTTTCATGCACCATTTCATCTTCAAATCTTATATCAGAGACAATTCACGGTGTAGACATTTGTGAACAAGGACACAGTGTTTTGTGTTAAACGATTGTTACATGTGCTTATGAAGCCGCCAACATTGGCATTAACAAAGCAATTGAGACTGAGCAAAAGTCACTGTTAACGAATTGTTCCAAACTCTTAAAGCAAACTGCAATGGCGTGGTCTCTAAATGCAAGAACACTTTCAAGCAATTTGTTGCGGTAAATTGGCGCTATTCCCGCAGAATTAATCATACCAGGTTTGACAGTTACGTCATTCTGAAGTCAGTTTTTTAAAACCATCGTAGATCCTCTTGACGTCAGCAATCTTGAACTTAAAGTTTCTCTTCTCTAAAGTATGTACAAGGCTCATTGCACATCTACAGATTTTGTCAATTTCCACCATAACGTAAACTTGAGGCTTCCATTCAATTCTTGAAAGAATCCGGTCATTTTATTTAACAAATCAATTACTGGGAACGATATTTTTGCATGATAGTGTTTTCCATGATGGCATAAATAAAGCGCAAAAAGAATTGAGTCCAAACGTCAATAGATAATGTTTAAAATGGCGTTTGGATTTTTCGGCAAGTTAATGTCAAACTAGCGTGCACCATTGACGGCGTCCTATGCGTTTATTTACAAAACAATTTACGGTTTTCTTGTTCAAGGACCCAAGAAAAACCTTGTGCTAAAAGTGAATTCATTTCAAGTGACGTCAAACGTGCGTTAAATCTTTTTTTGTCCACGTTTGATGTGATCGCAGTTTCCTAATTTGAACTAACGATTTGTGATCAACACCCTTGGAATACTATTCTTAAAGAAAATTTTAAGACCTTTTGAAAAAATTGATAAATTCATTTCTTTCAGTTTAGATATCATCTCGAGTGATTTAGGCTCTGAAATATAGTACGAAATCGGCTGAAAAACCTAGAACACGTTAAGAAAATCTTATTCTCCCAAATTTAGTTTTAGGAAAAAACATGACATAGTTCAATAATTTCTTCCTCGGCTTTCAGACGTTTTTACAGCATATTTGTGAGAAAAAAAACTGATCTTGTTTTAGAAACAATTTGATTGTGAAAAAATCGCAAAAAATATACTGAAAATCAGGTTTTCAGTCAACTAATAATTTCGTCTGTGTGACAGATAGTGAAGTCAGAAAAAAACAGTGTCGATTGTCAGAAATAAGAGATCAAACTACCTCCCTGTGGATTTCATAAAAAGAAATGTCAAAGCCCTTATCAGATCATTATCTGACCGAATGACGCTCTTCTTAGCAGGTACACGACGTTGATCAATATTGCACCGACGTGATTTAACGTTATGACATTGCCTAATCGTTGATTCAACGTTGACTTAAAGCTTCGTTCCCGGTGGGCTGTTCTCACTGCATACCAATACCTATTACAGTCGGCTGAAACGTTCACTCAGAGCTTTTTTGTTTCCTTTTTTTTTGCAATGTTGCCGACGTTCAATAAATTTTATTTTGCAAAGGCTGACTTAAAATAGCACAGTCGCGCATGCCCGAGGACAGATTAAATCACGACTCGTAAATATATATAATTTGTTCTATTTTACATTACAGGTCAAGGTAACACAGTTATTTTAAGTCCATAAGATGGTTTTCATGGAAACATTTGGTTATAGCAGGATTAATGAAAAAGGAAACTTTAATCATAAACACATTTCGCAATATTCTGCATTTTGTTCGCATTACAACAAATATGGTATATGTCCTTCTGTGTATTAGAATGCCCTTCTGTGTATAAGAACTTCTGCTGCACGTTGAGGCTTTGCTAACATTTCATTCATTAGCTAAACACAATCTGCAGTTGACCAAAACTTTTGTCGCAAAACAAATGTGGCCTGCGCATTATATTTGTCTCAAAACCAGTTCGTCACAATGTAACCCAGTTGAAATGCACCCAGACCCGGCTAGGTTTATCCGGACAAGGAAGTTTGAAAACAAAGTATAAAGCCTTGTTTAGTCTCTATTTCTTCAGACATTATCACAGGGATAACACCAATTTGGCTACCTGTGCTTTCAACCGAGTCTACACTATATAAAACGGCTTTCGACCGAGAATACGATCGTAAGCATAACCAATTACGGTAAATGATGCTATTGTTAATGGCTGTCGACCGAGCTGATACTGTGTCGATTGTCTCGGTAGCAAGCCACTTTTTGCATGTACGGTAATTGACTGACTCGATCGAAAGCACAGGTAGCTAAACCGGTATTACCCCCTTAATTATGCGAAGACGTTATAGTATTAGGTTTCAACAAGATCGCAAGATACCACACAATTTTATAACAAATCGTAAGTTTCTCAATTATCTGAAAATTTAATCAAACACTCTGGAGAATTGCCGGCTACAAACCACTACTTGGACAGTCACTAATAGGGCTATATATTTGTCCTGAAAATTGTTAAAATTTGGGCATTAACAGTCTCACACCAGAATGTACTTGTCATGTTTGAATCAGTTCACTGGTGTTGAACAAAACTGAACTGATGCCGGACGGGCGTACGAACATGTACACAAACACTTATCAGGGAAGCCGCACAACTATGTGTTTGGCTAGGTAAAATATATACTGAACGTCAAAAGAAACGCCTACAAGTTTAGTTTCAGTTTTCTTCTGTCAGCTGATTTATGGCTTAAAATTACATACAGCAGAAAATACTACTGACGTCTGCCAACAATATAAACTTAGCTTCTTGCGAAATTAAACCTTGATTAAAGAGTTATCTCAATTTATATCGAAACAGTAAACATTGTTGTAAGAGTTGTCTTTCCTTTGGCAGTATAACAAATTGCTTCCAAAACGTGACTCTAATGTGTGGTTATGAAAAAAACGTCGGTTTTATTACCATGATATTCTTCTTAGGAACATGACAGCAGTTTGAAGTTGAACACTTGTCAAATTATCTCCCTTGCAATGAAACAAATAACAATTTGGGAAGTAGAATAACATCAAACGCTCTGCAGAAGTGCGGAAATTTCTTTGTAAATCTTTTTGTTTAACTCTTGTAAATTCATTTCACCGCTTCGTATGAATGGTTTCTGTTCTTTTCAAGAAATACAGGGTGTTAAAAGGTCTATGGGAAATGCAATGGTAAGCAAGTGTCACTGTTTCTACTGCCAACTTTCACCTGACTGTTTCTCTAATACGCAAGACTCGTTTGCTTTGATTTTTTATTCGCTGTTTCTTACCCTTCCTGTGGACATTATGTCTGGAGAAAATAATTTGCTAAGCATTTTATGAAATCAAAATTCAGCTTCTGAAAGTATGGTGACTTTAAGTTTAACCCCCATCACAGAAGCAAGCGTCCTGGTCTCTAAAGTTTATGGACTATCGATGCGTTAGTAAGATGCGCTCATTTTGTCGGAATATCATAAAGTAACTTAAAATGTCTAAATAAAAGCATATGTCTATACCTTCAAGTAAATTGGGTGTATACATTGTATGCCCAAACCATTAACCCAAATTTAATGCAAATCCATACAAAAAGCGTTGGCTACAATCAGTAGACTATGAAAAATACGTCACACTGACCAACAATTAGTATGAGGTCACCCAAATTGCCATTTTAAACCATTAATCCTCAACCCGTATAGACTGGCTACGTGGAAACGCGTGTAGCACGGGCAGGTGTACTCGTAAATCGTATAGCACGGAGCCACAAGGCGTAGCACGGCGACTGTTTACCAAGGGTAGGTCACTTAAGATGACAAAGACAATCAGGAAAGAAGTAGGTTGACATGCTGTTTTACTTAACTTGGCTTGATACACCTTGGTGAGTATATACACCAAACTTTAAAATCCGAATTTATGCTCATACTGTATTCTGGAGCTGTTGAAGTCATAAATACGTTTAAAATTTACCACGTTATATCTACGATGTTTATTCTCACTATTGGTCAATAAAATCTTGATATAAACACATAATTCAATGCGGATATGCTTTAGGCATTTGAGCAGGCATCGGTATAACCCGGGTAACGCAAAAACAAATTCTTCCCTTTTCGGTCTTTTTGCCCCATTTGGAGCAGAGTAGTATCCTACTTTAGACTAGAAGTAGACAATGAAAGATTTCTCAGACAAACACCGCTGATATAGGCTAGGTACATAGTCTTTACCTCCAGTATTACTGTAAAGACTGTTTCACACTGCCCGAAAAGTTGGATGGATGGATGGATGACTTACGACTTAACGTCCTTTTTAACAGTATTTCAGTCATATCAGGGCGATGGGCGGGTGATGAAAGGCTGAGTGCAGTGGAACCCCGTTTACGATGGAAAAGATTCCCATCTACAGCGGGGCTTGAACCCGGGTCCGCTAGATCTGCAGGCCAGCGCTTAACCTACTGGGCTAGCAGGGCTTCCCCGACAATATGAGGTATTGAAAAAGAAACAAATGAACCCCATCTGTTCAAACATACATCGACACATGCATTTGCACGAGGCAGGCAGAATAGCGAAACGTTCAAGGCCACCAAATTAGCCAGGAGTAATGTTTTTATTTCCGTCCACACCCATTGAGTATGGGTATTACACTACGTAAGCAGCGAACAAAACTGCGAGAACGCACGGGCCGATTTGTCGAATGGCATAGACAAGCTTTCTTGAAAGATCAAGACTAGCATGCGCAACTAAAATGTGTCTGCTTTAATGATACCGTAGACTCTTCTTCTTCAGAGAATTGTTGATGCGAGCAATACGAGTTGCAACATGGAGAAAGGATGCTCAATGTATAGGCAAACAGCAAAGACTAAAACCAGCCTGCGCATCCACACAGTCTGGTCTGGCCCTTTGCTGTTTGCATACAACATGTATGGACTCTGCGGAATCTGCATTTTAAAATACAGTCTACCTAGATATTACAAGGTGGTAAAACCAATTTCTCAGTCTGTGCTGTCGACCGAGCCGTTCATTTACCCTACATGAAAAAATCGCTGTGGACTGAGGTAATTACAACAGTA
The DNA here is from genome assembly GCA_963989385.1 of Ctena decussata. NCBI lineage: Eukaryota > Metazoa > Mollusca > Bivalvia > Lucinida > Lucinidae > Ctena > Ctena decussata. The sequence continues at coordinate 49,188,489 of OZ022510.1, read as the reverse complement.
TCAGCTCGGTCGTCAGCTATTAACAAAAGTATCATTTACCGTCAACGGTATTGCTTACGACAGAATTCTCGGTCGACAACCATTTAATTGAACCGTCTCGGTCGACAGCATAGGTGGCAAAATTGTTATTACCACCGCGGCTACAAAGACATGTGTGCAACCAATCAAACCCTATGGCAACAGTTTGAAAGTTCTGCGTATTAATTGAAATACGCCAAGCCACGTAAGACTGCATGGGTGTGCAGGATGGGCTTATATTAGCTGTTGCTCACACACAACGAGCGAACACAGTTTTCAGGTACTCTACCTCCAGCCAGCGTCACACATATGAGCCGCGTCACACAATAAGTTTGGGTAACTATCCGCGAACAGCAAAGACTCAAACCAGTCTGTGCATCCATGCATCTACGAACAGCCTTCATATTGTGTCTGTAAAATTCTAAGGACCCACATATGGTCTTCGTGAGCAGCAAAGACTCTGATAAGACTGCAAAGATGCAGACTGATCTGAACCTTTGCTATTCGCATTTCCAATAAGCACCATGTTGCGTGTCGCGGCTCATATAACAGCGCCTAGCACAGGTCGAGGCTCAAGCAAGCTAAATTAAGACGTTTGTTAATGAAGATGCAAAAGTCTATGCTCCAGCCAGGAATCCAGTACGTGATCAGTGGTCCGCATCCCGGCCCGCACCCGTATATATGAGAGGCAGTCAAATCACTGAGAGATGTTCGTACTTTGGAAACCATTCAGTTTTTGCCTGCCCATCTATTTAAAGATGGAGACACGTACAAGGACCTCGCATCGCGTATAAATGGATTTTCGGCTTTACAACTACTTCGTCTACTAAAAGTTGAAGATTTCCGGAAACAAACAACTTCACATTATTCTTTTCTTCCCTTTAAATGATTCCAAAAGAAACACGGTGCCCGTTTTATACTGTAGTCTTTCGAATACACCGAGCCGTGTTACTCCGTTGCCACACCCGTGTTATCCCGAAGCGCCCATTGAGGTATATTCGTAATTAATGTTTGATTCTGGTCGGTTCAGCGTAGGGAAACTAACTAGCTGAAGATGCTGATACATGATTAACATGTAAAAAATAGAATTGTCAGGAATATTGCCTCAAAAGAGCTGTTTGAAGGGAAAGTGGTGAGCTTGACTTTGTGACAGCATATTAAAAAATAGTGTAAGTTTTGCCAAATAAACCATTGTTGGTATATGACAGATATATTGGTTGAAATTAAAAGGTGTTAGATGAAACTTACATCTTAATTTGTCGGTGAAATCTAACATTTTCTGAAAAGTCATCCGTAAACAATCGCCGTGCTACGCCGTGTTTCTCCGTGCTACTACGATTTACGAGTATACTTGCCCGTGCTACACGCGTTTCCACGTACCCAGTCTATACGGGTTGATCCTAGTATCATGCAATTCCATGAAATAGTCTCTGAGATGTTGGCCAAAATCGCTTGACCATGAAATATAGATCACATTAACCTACAGTTAGTATGAGGTCACTCAAATTGTTAGCCCAAATTATAAACAAAAGTATAATGCAAATCCATAAAATTGTGTAAGAAATACGATACAAAATCAATCGACCATGAAATAAAGGTCATACTGACCTATAATTAGCATGAGATCACTCACAGTACCAGCCCAAACCATTGGCCCAAGTATAATGTAAATCCATGAAATGTTATCAGAAATATAGCAAAAAATCACTGGACCATGACGTACATGTCATACTGACCAACAATTGATATGAGGTCACTCACAAACCATTAAGTCAAGCCATTAACCCAATTATAGAGTATACATGAACAAGTGCTAGTTTTAATTTTTATTTCTATGTTTCTGAATTATAACATTTATTAGCTGGGAATCGTCCATGCAATCCGAACTACTAAGTGTGATGAACCAAAGCAGAACCAAGGGCGATGGTTGCTCGCGACCGCTAACCGCTTAAGCCCCGCCCCCCCATCCCCCCCACCCCCCCCCCCCCCAGTCATTTCCTTAAAGTCCCAGGGCGGCACTTCTGTTTTTGTTCTTAATGGTTGTTCTATGTGCTGTGTCTGTACCAAAACGTTTCGAGGTCGTCGAGGAACCACAGATGACTTAACAACAACGCCTTTACACCTATCCCTACCTTCACCTGGCCTAGTTGCGCTAGGAAAGTGCATCCCGGCCCACTGCTTAATATTGTCTTCCCACCTCCTTTTATTTCTACCTCTTGACTTTTCCTTTCACCGTGTCCTGCAGTATAATCATTGCTTATCCAGAAGACATTGAGAAGTGTCCAAACCTACTCACTTTCTGTTTCTTGACTTCGTCATATTCTCCAATGGCTGGTTTGATCTTTCTGTGAACAACCTCATAAGAGGCATGGTTATTGAATGAAATGTTCAGTAACCATCGATTGCATCGCATCTCGAAGGTCTGTGGTGTTTTCTCTAGCTTTGCTGTCAAGGTCCATGACTCCCAGACATGCAGATAAATGGGTCTGACGAGGGAGCACATCTGTTTCAATTCTTTGATCCAAGAGATATACTGTTATCTCTCCGTACTGGCTTCGGCGTTGTCAGAGCTTCGGTGGCTTGTGCAATGCCTGAGAGAACTTCCGATGTTGAGCCTCCATCTAAAACAATTGCTTCAAGGTATTTGAAACTTGTAACCGATCCAAGTTTCTCCGTTTCATCTTGACCTCCCTCTGGATGTAATTTGTGCTGTTAATGATTAGATTGGTCTCCTCGGCACTTATCTTCATTCCTCTTGCAGATTTTTTCGAGACTTTAAACTAGGGCTTCCAAATTCTGCTCATCCTCAGCAAGAGCGACATTGTCATCGGGAAACCGCAGACTGGTTATAGTCCTGCCGCCTATGCTCACCTGACCCTGATGTTCTTTCAGAGCATCAGACATTATCTTTTCCAGAAAATATGTTGAAGAGGGAGGGTGATAAAAGAAATCCAATCCTGTCTGAACCTGTTCAGGATGGCTTCAGCATGACTTACTCGGATGACTGGTGAAACTGATGGTTCTGTAGAGCTAGCAGAGCTGTAGATTGTCCCTTTGAGGAAGAGTATAATCAGCGACCGAGTCTATGGTCCTCATGGAAAAATATCTACCCGTATTTTCTTTTCCGAGTTAAGCACTTTTGTTGACTTTTGCTCCTTAAAAAATGAGATGAATATCCTGTAGCACAAAAATCGACAAAAGGTTCACGAAAGACGCGCATGGTAAAGCAAATAAGCAGCTCTTTCCAAAATAGGTTATCAGTCAGCGAACTTAAGTAAAAACAGCAGCAACAACTATTTTTACCATTTTTGTTTTAATTTTAAATTACAGAACAAAACAGAAAGCAGAATGGGCACCTCTTCATGTGGCCAGACTGCTAGAGACCATAGACAGTCAGACGTACAAGCATATAATACTGGGGAACAACAACAGCTGTGCCGTCTTGGAACGTTCAGCAAAAGATTACTGAAAGAGTACTGGCGCGGGAGTGGGGAATTTGTGTGTGTGGGGGGGAGTGGGTGGGAGCTTTACTGGAACCAAACCTCGCCCTCTGCTGATCGTGAAAATACGACTAGGACTATCAAAATATGCCAATAAGATCTAAAAAGATAGATTTTTTGAACAAAAAAAAAAGAACTGAAAATCACAGATTTGGTTTTATCTATTCCATTCACAACCAGTAATGAAATGTGTATTATCCGGTACACCCTCAGTAAACGAACTTAATCATGCGAAAAGAATCTGCACAATAAGGACGTAGTTCTGAAAACTAGAATTGTAATTGTGACACTATGGACCAGGCATATGCTTGCCACTAAGGGTGTCAAACTTCAGAATGTCTAAGGCTGAAGGAGCGGCAGTAGTGTAGTGGAAAAGACTCCGGACTACCTATCCAGGGGTCGGAAGATCGACCCCCGCTTCTCCGGTCTTTCGGATGAGACTTTAAACCGAGGTCCCGTCTCCATATGACCTCGTTGTTGGTGGAACGTTAACCCCAATTTTAAGAGTAATTACACTTCAGGAACTGACAGAATCAGATCCCAAACCCTATCCCCAACATCAAAGGGAAAGATTGAAAAGCACATCCCAACAAACAATAAATTACCAGTGATAAGCCGAGTCAGCAGCTCTTTCCAAAATAGGTGGCAACTCAGCTATCTTTACAGAACTAAATAATTAAGACCAACAGAAGGGTTGAAATGAAAACACAATAAGTTAAACAGCACCGAACATAAAACAAATGCAACCGCAACGAAAGTTAGGCCTTGGGACGGTCAGTAATAACTACTGGGGGGTTTAAACCGGTTTTACTGGGCCCAATCCTTCACCCTCACCCTCCGTCACGGTGCTCACAATTAGCTGGTAGTTCGGCTCGTATGGAGGTCCCCTAACTCATCAGAGAGTCATCACGGCTAACAATTAAAATTAAGAAAAAACTGTGATGAAGAAAGGACGAGGACTCGACAGCCAAAACGTGTTAAGACACAATGAGATCCCTGGGGCGTCAGCAACACCACTGCAACACTGGAGCAAAAGAAGACCACCAGATGAACCCCGGTGGGCCAAAAAGCCGGCAAACATTCGGCCCTAACCAACTAATATATAGCTTTATGCCGGGGCTGTCATAGAGTCTGAACCCCGACCCACCGGCGTGCAATTAAAGAGGACAGCAGAGTTGTTAACCATGATTGGGTTAATCACTAAGCATGCAGACTGTCGCATTACATCTATCTTATAGCCAGTGCGTTTAAATCGCATGATAATTTTCTCAAATTGATCAGGAAATTCTGTTTTCCCTATGATTTTGCATAATTTATATACTAAGTCACCATAAAATTCAGGTTCCGATAGGCCTTGTAGCAAAAGTGACCTTAACCCTGTATTATATTTAGAAACCAATTCAAAGTGTCTATGATAAAATTTAGAAAAAGCTTTCCAAAGTTTATTCAAGTTCACTCACTAACACTCTCAGGCTGAAAAGAGGTTACAAAATCCTTACGTAAATACTTAACGCAACAAGAAGTACTTTTAAAATATGACTCGGCTATTTTTTCCATGAGGACCAGTTCCGAAAGTTCAAACAGAATAAGCCCAGTTGCTCTTGAGCCCAGCAGCTGCATAAAAATTCGTCTAATTATCAGGGGAAATAACTCCATAATTAATAAAAGCAGGGCTACCACACCTTTATATAAAAAATAATATCTCATCAAGGACTACTATTATACCAAAAATGGCCAAGCTGTTCAAAAATTGAAAATTGCCAAATTCAAACAATGACCACCATCAAAATTTTACGGAATTCTCCAAAAAGTTAATCAGATAATTTTCTCCTCTTATTCCATCAGTGTTCTAAATATCAAGGAAACAGCTCGTTATCAGAATCCCGATAAGAAGCAAGCATATAGTGCAGAGGTAGGCGCAAGTGCAAGCGGATATAGTGGAAATAAGCGGAGTAATTATGTACAAAAGGTTGAGGCACAAAAAAAAGAAAAATGAAAGCGATACTGTGCAGAAAAAAGGAAACAGTTCAGATCGTGGCCGTGCTCGATGTAATTCCCGAGGACGTGGACGTGGTGGCGGACATCAGATGAGTTTTTGTAAAACTGAAATGAATAGGTCTCATGAAATTGAAAGTAATAAGAAAAAGGCTGAAAGTCCATTTATCGACGATAAGGGAGATAATGAAGACGTCTGTTAGCTTTTTTAAGGTTGAGAATACCCACAGCATAGGATAAGGTTAATGGTAAATAAGTAATAGCGTTAAGGGACGCCGGTTGTACGGGATGTGTTGTTCGTAGAAACTTGGTTTCTATTGATCAGTTACTAGAAAAAAATGTAATGTAACGTTGATTGATGAATCTACTCAAAGATATCCCTTAGCAATGATTGACATAGATTGTCCATTTTTCACAGGAAAAACTGTGGTATTATGTATGGGAGATACGTTGTATGACCGTGTTATTGGAACTATTAATGGGTCAAAACTTCCTGATTTGTTCTTGTTTCTTGTTGAATCTGGTAATGAGACTATTTGTCGTGGATTGAATCGAGGTGCAAATACGTTTGTACGGAAGAAATATTTGTTGTATAGACAGTTTACTAAGGGAAATAAATTTACATTGCAACTTGTATCTCTGAAGGTTTTCATGAGAAGGTTACATATTGAACTTCACTACAGCTGGTGATTGGGACTGTGTGGTCACCGTAAAAAGTCTCCCTGCCCTTCATCATAGTGTAGATTTTATTTTCTAGTCCTTTCGGATCATTGATTCCATTGTAGAACTTTAAAATATTTGAGGGTCACTGATGAGGCCTAATTGGCCGAAACTAGCTAGTCTGGCCCAGAAAACTTGTACACTCGATAGTTTCCAGTTCTTTGGTGGGATCCTTGCTTCCAAAGGATAACCCTTTTATAGAACATATTGAACTTCACTACAGCTGGTGATTGGGACTGTGTGGTCACCGTTAAAAGTCTCCCTGCCCTTCATCATAGTGTAGATTTTATTTTCAAGCCCTTTGGGATCATTGATTCCATTGTAGAACTTTAAAAATATTTGAGGGTCACTGATGACCCTCATGCAATGGACAGGTATCACTGGAACATACTGGGGCTCTGTGAGATGCGCTGGAAAAACTTTGGTGAGATGTCAACAGATGACAGACACAAGGTTTATTTCAGTGGAGAAGAGGACAAACATGAGTATGGGGTTGGATTTCTTGTGCATAAGGACATGGTGAGTGGTGTCTTGGGATGCCGACCAGTCTCCAGCAGACTGATTTCAATTCGCCTGAGAGCAGCTCCTTTCAATATCACCATCATACAGATTTATGCACCAACATCTGGACATGACGACAATGAGGTAGAACACTTCTACCAGCAACTCCAGGAAATCATAGACCAAACACCCAAGAAGGACATTCTGGTTGTACAAGGGGATATGAATGCTAAGGTTGGAAAGGATGCACGGGCAGACTGGGAAAACGTTTGTGGACCCTACTGCAATGACGAGACAAATGGGAGAGGTCTCAGACTTCTAGAGTTTGCAACCTGTAACAGCCTAGTACTGACAAACACCCTTGGCCCTGACAAACCATCAAGGAGATGGACATGGCACAGCCCAGATGGGAAACACCACAATCAGATTGATTACATCTTGGTGAGGAAGCGCTTCCGATCAGGAGTCAACATCCATAGGACAAGGAGTTTTCCTGGAGCAGACATAGGAAGTGACCATGACCTGGTCATGATGACCTTCCGAGTTCGTCTGAAGAAGGCTAGAAAGCCAACCCAGCCAAGACTGAAGTTTGATCTTGAGAAGCTAAGGGACCCGGAGGTGGCATGCACTTTTCAAGCAACAATAGGTGGAAAATTTGCACCACTCATTGGTCTGAGGGATGATGACATGGACATAGATACCATGATTACCACCTACAATACAGTAGTGACTGATGCAGCCAGTGAGATACTTGGGAAGGAACGTCGCAGGAAAAAGCCATGGGTCACTAGAGATGTTCTCGACCTCTGTGATGAGAGGAGAAATTTGAAGAAGAAGAGGTATGAAGCAGGAGGAGCAGAAGAATACAGGGAAGCAAACAAGAGGATTCAGAAGGCAGTGAAGAAAGCGAAGGAGGACTGGATAGCTAGTCAGTGCGAGGAGATCGAAACTTGCCTGAACAAAAACAACAGCAAGAAAGCATACCAGCTGGTGAAGGATCTAACTTCAGAGAAAAGGGTAGATCCACAACTATCCAGGACAAGTCTGGGAAATGCCTTACAGAAGAACAAGAGATTCTCAGTAGATGGACAGAATATTGCTCAGAATTATACAACCATGAGACTGATGGTGACAATACGGTTCTGGACTGCAGTCAGCCCCCAGATGAAGATCAACAACCGATCCCTCGTGAGGAAGTTGAGATTGCAGTAGCAGCACTGAAGAAGGGAAAATCTGCCGGAGTTGATAGTATACCAGCAGAACTTGTTCAAGCTGGAGGGGAGACCATGATTGATGTTTTAACAGATAACTGTAACAGGATCTGGAGAACAGGAGAATGGCCTACCCCATGGACTCAGTCGCTGATTATTACTCTCCCTAAAAAGGGCAACCTACAGCTCTGCCAGAACTACAGAACCATCAGCCTCATCAGTCATTCAAGCAAAGTCATGCTGAAAGTTATCTTGAACAGGCTAAAGCCACAAGCCGAAGAGATAATCGCTGAGGAACAGGCTGGGTTCCGAGCAGGAACGAGCACCACAGAACAGATCTTCAACCTTAGAATCCTGTGTGAAAAGTATCTCCAACATTAGCAGAATCTGTACCATGTCTTCATTGATTTCAAGAAAGCCTTTGACAGGGTATGGCATGCAGCCTTATGGGCCACCATGAGGAAGTACAATATCAATGCAAACCTAGTTCGCACCATTGAGCAGCTATACGACAAGGCTACAAGTGCAGTCCTGATAAATGGCAGCACAGGAGAATGGTTCAGAACAACAGTTGGAGTAAGACAAGGATGTCTTCTGTCACCCACCCTCTTCAACATTTTTCTCGAACGGATCATGTCCGATGCTCTGGAAGAACATGACGGAAAGGTTAGCATAGGCGGCAGAAATATTACCAACCTGCGGTTTGCCGATGACATAGACGCTCTTGCTGAGGAAGAGCAGGAACTAGAAGCTCTAGTTGTAAGTCTCGACCAGACCTGCACAAGGTATAAGATGGAGATCAGTGCTGAGAAGACCAAACTGATGACAAACAGCGCAGATGGCATCCAGAGGGAGATCAAGGTAAAAGGGGCAGAAGCTGGGTACTGTAAGCAGCTTCAAATACCTTGGAGCAGTTGTCTCAGATGATGGCTCAAAACAGGAGGCTCTCTCAAGGATAGCACAAGCCACTTCAGCTCTTGCCAAGCTGAAACCAATTTGGAGAGATAACAACATATCTCTTGGATCAAAGGTGACACTTATGCGCCCCCTTGTCATTTCCATATTTCTGTATGCCTGTGAATCATGGACCTTGACAGCAGAGTTAGAGAAAAGAACGCAGGCCTTTGAGATGAGATGCTACCGAAGCTTACTGAACATTTCGTACAAGGACCATATAACCAATGAGGAGGTTCGCAGGAAGATCCAAGCAGCCATTGGAGAATATGATGAACTCCTGACGCTGGTCAAGAAACGGAAACTAAGGTGGTTTGGCCACGTCTCAAGGTCTTCTGGTTTAGCAAAGACAATTCTTCAGGGCACAGTGAAAGGAAAAAGAAGAAGAGGTAGACAGAAGAAGAGGTGGGAAGACAATATCAAGGAGTGGACTGGAATGGATTTTGCCAGCTCAACTAGGGCGGCTGAAGACAGGACAAGGTGGAAAGGGATTGTTTTGAAGTCAGCTGTGGTGCCCCAACGACCTAGTAAGGTTATGGGATAGAATAGAATAGAATAGAATAGATGAGGCCCAATTGGCCGAAACTAGCTAGTCTGGCCCAGAAAACTTGTACACTCGAAAGTTTTCAGTTCTTGGGTGTGATCCTTGCTTCCAAAGGATAACCCTTTTATAGAACATTTTGAGATTGACGCACGAAACCTTGATACCTGGTCATTTGGGCACTTAAAAAACGATTGATAGAGTTTTTTTTTGGCCTGGAGTTTGTGGCGATGTGGCTAGGTTTTGTAAATCTTGTGACATTTGTCAGAGAGCTATTCAGAAAGGTCGTGTTACTAAGGTATCTTTAGGAAAATTACTACTGATGGACACATCGTTTTAACGTGTCGCTGTTGATATAGTTAGATCAAAAGAACCTCGTTCTGATAGGAAATTCTCCTGATATCTTAACAATGATAGATTACGCGACGAGATATCCCGAGGTGGTAGCTTTACCCGGAACGCGTAGCCGAAGCGTTAGTGGGATGTTTAGTAGAGTTGGATTACCCGATGGAATGTTAACGGATTGCGAATGTCAGTTTACTGCTGAAGTAATGAAAGAAGCTAGCAGGTTATTATCACTCCAGCAGTTAACCACGACGCCGTATCATCCTATCAGTAAAAGTCTTGTAGATGAAGGCAGAAATGGGTAGTAGTAGTGGTTTGTTCTGGCAGCAATAGTTTGGGGGTCATTAGAATTACGCAAATTATATCGAGATAGATATGACTGGTTCTGGGGCTAATGATAATAGGTATAGAAGTGTAAGATTATGCATCATTTTATAAAACAAAATAAGTTTATGATCTCGTCGTCTATTTGGCAGTGATTCCCAACCAATTTCGTTGTATAGCGCATTTAAAGAAACAACTTTAGTGGCTCCTATAGCTATCCTCGTGGCTTCACTTTGAATTTTGTCTAATTCATTTTTTTTCATACTGAGAGCAATTATCCCGAGTGACGTCCGCACATTCTAACAAGGATCGAATAAACGCTAGATATATTGTTTACAGAGATTTTCTGTCTAATTGGAACTTCACTTTCTCAAATATTAATTCTTAACCATGCTTTTTCTGTGATATAGTTTTTATGTTGATGCCAACTGCCGTCATTCGAGAGAAATAAGCCAAGATGCTTATGAAAGTCAACCTCTTTAGTCTGTACGTTTTGCATGAGAAGAGGTGGCTGTTGAGGTCTATTAACTTTTCGAGATATTAGAAGAGATTCAGTTTTTTATTGATTGAAAGATACTATCTGTGATTGAGCCCACTGAGTAATTTTATCGAGATCAGTATTCAGGCAATTGGCAGCTAATAAAGGGTTTTCTACCACTATATAGAGGATGGTATCGTCTGCAAGCAATCAGATACTTGAACCTTTGTCAGTTACGATGTCATTTATATAGTAGAAAAAGTAAAGGGCCTAAGATTGATTCTAAGATAGAAGTGATATCGGTCGATAATTGGAGTCTTCAGGCAAATCGCCTGTCTTAGAGATAGGGCAGACATTGGCTTCCTTATATGAAGTTGGCACAATGCTGGTGCGGAGAGACTGATTGAAAAGAGAACAAAATGGAAAGGAAAGTTCACTTGCTAGTTCCCGAAGAGTTCGATTACTGAGTGCATTTGGACCAGAAGCTTTTCCCACAGTCAGTGTTTTAAAGATTGATTCCTCTTCGAGAGGAGAAAGAACAATACTGCTTAACTGTGAGCGAACTACACTTGATACTTTGTCAGGAAGAGTTGCATAATTCTCATCTAATATCGTCTGACTTTGGCAGAAATGGTTCAGAATGTTTGGTTTGTCATGTTCATCTGTATATATTTTTTATTAGCATTAGTGAGACCCCTGATGGCTCCTTTCGATTTTTCGAGTTAAACTTTTATGACTGCGGATTATTTAATTTTACTGACATAAACAGCTTCATCATAAGCTGTCTAATGAACTTTACAAGGCTGATAAGACGCTAGCCTAGTAAAATATGGTATAATACGAAAGAATGTATTTAAACAGTAGCAAATAGTTTATTTATATCTATTCTGCTATCCGTACACGTGGCCACGTCCGGCACCACTGGGGATAGCATTTCTAGCCTGTCGTATCAAAATGTTGCCGATTCCATTCAAATTTCGTCACTGGTTACCCCCGTGGCCGTATTTGTTGCAAAACAACAACGATAGCTGATCATGGAAAATAATATGTGGCAAAAAGGAAAGACACGGTTGTGCAAATGATCTGAATAATTACGTTGCGCACATATCGTAATGCCTTATTCGCTGCATAATAATATATGTATGTAAAGCAAGTGTTCCAGTTGCTGGAGAAACATTGCACAAAATGTTTAAGGTACATTCTCTACCAAAAGTGTTGCTTTTAGCTCGACGGCCCGGTGTAACGAAGTAAATGACCTCCATAGAATAACGGCTCCCCAGTCACTTTTCTTCAGAACAAGTGACCTCTTTTCTATAAAATACTGACTCCCTTTAAAAAATAATACCCCCCCCCCTGATGACATCTATAAAATAGTGATCCCCCGGTCATTTTTCTTTAAAGAATAGTTTCCCCCACCCCCAACCTCGGTCTTAATATTATGACTTCCGATGGTGTCTTCATGTATGCTTATGGCATACAGAATGTTGTGTCCGGTCTGTTACAACTCTCTTGTTTGATGATGGATTTTAAAATAACTTGGCACACATGACAAGACGATGTGTCGCGCGAAAGTTCTAAGTACCTTACTCGAAGGTCAAGGTCACGGAGATCATTCAAAGATAATGGTGTCCTGCTATATGAATCTGGCAGACTGAATGTCGTGTCTGACCTGTAACTTTGTCATTTGTGGGTAGACTAGCAAATTAACTGGAAACAAATATTAGCCAAATGTAGACAATGTATCGCGTGCAAGATATAGGTGCCCCACCTCAAAAATTAAAGTCAATGTCAAAAATTAGGTGAATGACAATGTGTTTAGTTTGACTTATGGTGCTAATGTAAAATAAGATTTAGCATTAACAGGTAGACGTATGCACTAAAAGAGGTTTTGCTGTTGAGTTTGAAAAATTATCACTTCTGAATACTTACTCTCACTGCCTTTCTCAAGAGGGCTACATGACATTTTCAGTCTTCCAAATATAGTTTTCGATTTTTCTTATTCACTGAATTTACTTGTTAAATATGCTTAAAATGAAGAAAATACTACTGCTGCTCATGGTATGCAATAACTTGTAAATGAATAGTATGCTAGCCTTATTCTAAGATGTAGAGGGTCTAAATACCCCAAACACTTTTCAGTTTTCCAGTTGTATTCAATCTCCCCCTCCCCTTTGCCTATGCATACAACTCACATGTAATGTATATATTAAAAGTCCAGGCCTACATGCGAAGTGGCTTACTTAGGTACGGGGCATGGAGGAAAGTATCTCTATAAAACTTTGCTTATTTTCAATGTCACTCAATTATAAAGACACCAAAACTCTAAGTCTACCTGCTTGAAAATGAAAACAAAAAAGTGCTACTAATAGAGAATTCAGAGCAACACCTATGAAAGGAAATTTTGAAGTATACCGAAAGTTCATTTTTGACCCTTTTTTTTCTTCGCGTATCGTCATTTAACTTCGCGTAGAGGAGTCATAATATTATGACCAGGGTACGTTTCTTTAACAAATCATGGTTGGGGTCAATTTTCTGAAAGAAAGTGACGGCGGTCGTAATTCTATGCGGTAACAATTCTTCGTGAGAAGTTATTTAACTTCGCATGGGACGGGTGTGTGTGTGTGTGTGGACGGTGGGATAGGGGGTCATGGAAGTTAATATATACTTATGACCGGCAGTCATTATTCTTTAAAGAATGCTGACCGGGGTCCGGGGTAGAATTACGTCCCACGGTCATTATTCAGTAGACAAATAATACCGTTTTAAAAGATACTGACACCCGTTGACCCCTCGATGATAGCTATAAAATGATAATGCGCACCTAAAAGACAACTAAGGGACTTATAACTCCTCCACGTATTATTATTAGTAATACTTGTTGATGTTGTTGTTGCTACTGCAGCTGCTTCGGTTATAGCAGCAGCATTAGTGCTACATGAAATTTCATGAAGAAAATTTGATTTTGTGCTACTCAAGGAAATTTCCCCATAAAAAAAGAACCCACGGTCAATATTCTTTAAAGAATAGTGACCCCCAGCCCTGCATAATATCATGACTCTGCGGTCATAACATTATAATATCAAAGCTCACCCCCACTACCCTCCCCCCACCGAACACACACACACACTAACACTAAAACAAACGCACATACTTCCAAAGCTAAGTTGAATCACTCCTCATGAAGAATTGTTACCGCCTAAAATAACGACCCCCATCACCTTCTTGTTTAAGAAAATTGACCTCTAAAGAAAAGTACATTCAATAGAATGATACTTGTTTACAAACTAATCGAAATGACATGTGTCTGGTCCTTTTCCGGGTTGAAAAGTTTGTCAAATTTCCTTGAGTAGCACGAAAACAAATTTTCTTCGTGAAATTTGTAAGCGCTTCTACTGCTACGATAGCAACTGCAGTAGCAACAATAACATCAACAAGTATTACTAAAAATAAATCTTTCAGTAGTTAAAAATCAGTTAGTGGTCGATTATTTTATGGCTATTGACGAATTGGTTAACGGGAGTCAGTATCTTTTCGAACGGGGTCAATATTCTTCAAAGAATAATGCCAGGGGAGTCGTTATTCTATGGAGAAACAATAGAATAACGACCCCCGGTCATTATTCTTTAAAGAATAGTGGCACCCTACCCCGTCATAGTATAATGATTCCGCGGTCATAACATTATATGATTACATGTATAACGCACCCCTCTCACCACTCCCCTACTCCTCTTTCCACATATCCTTCCCACACAAAGTTAAATCGCTCCTCACGAAGAATTGTGACCGCCTGGAATAACGAGTTAACGACCCCCGTCACCTTATCTTTTTAAATTTGACCCCGCCATTAATTTTAGAGAAAAGTACCGTAAGTAGAATCATACCTATTGACATACTAATCGAAATGACATGTGTTTGGTCCTTTTCCGAGCTGTAGATTTTGTCAAATGTCCTTGAGTAGCACGAAAACAGAGTTTCTTCATGAATTTTTAAGCACTTCTACTGCTGCGATAGCAGTGGGAGCTGCAGAAGCAATAATAAAACTTGCAGTACTTAATAGTCAGTTAGTGGTCGATTAGGTGGGGGTTAATATTCTATAGCTATCAACGAGGGGGTTAACAGGTGTCAGTACGAGAAGCGTCCATCTAATTCTGTCATTGGGGTTTTACAGGGCGCATTGTTTATCCCATTCACATTTCGTTTACTTCAACCCTTCGAAGTATTCTCCCTCGACGGAAACACATTTTTCAAGTCTCGAAATTCATTCTGTAAAGGCAGAGAAGTAGGCCTTTTTAGGTATACCCTGAAGACATAGGTAAATTGCACTACCAAGTACACTTCGGGATTCATAACGACGACCAGAAAGGGTTTTGTTTAGTAAAGGAAACAGGAAAAAGATGGATGAGAGAGGTGAACTACCTTTTCCTCTTTCAAGATGTCTCGGACAAGAACACACTTGTGAGCAGGTGCATTGTAATGGATAAGACACAGACCTCTTAAACCGGTTGCAGGTCTACGGTTTTCATAGTGTGCCTTTACTTTTTAGTGTATATGACCAAAACGACTTGAATTTTCAATAACTTTTGAAAGACTGAACGGATTAGACCGAAACGTCATCCTATTGTACAAACTCACTCCCCCTTGAAATCACCGCAGCTTCCACGTGCTCCTTACAGCCACGCGGTATGGTGTGCCATTAGTGACACACACAAATAGATGAATGACCCTCATATCTTTTAGAAATGGAGACACTTTTTCTATAGAATAATGACCGGAGCCGGAGAATTTGTCATGAACAAGAATGACAATTCTTGCTTTCTTACTTTTTAGTTATTTCCCCTTTATTGTTTAGCGGTGATTTCATGTCTGCTCTGTAACTTGAATACCCTTTGAAATATTTTCACGATACTTCACAGATATGTAGAACAGGTCATGACAACTCTTGCTTTCTTACGGTTAGAGATATTACCCCTTGATGGTTTTAGCTTTGATTTCCTGTCTATTTCATAACTTGACTGCCCTTTGAAATATTTTCATGAAACTTCACAGATATGCAGAACAGGTCATGACAATTTGTCTCATATGTGAATGACAACTCCCTCATTCATACTTTATGAGTTACTTTATGAGTTTGAGCTGCAGTTTGGTGTCCCTGCTTCATATCTGTATAACGCTGGCCTGCTCCACAATTTTAATACCCTATAACTTTAAGAAGCCATGATCAATGTTCCTAACTCTCTGTTACCCATCCACATCTTTTTTCAGATTTGTAATTTTTGTCCAAATTCACTTTCTAGCGAGCTCATAATTGGATTTGTAGGGCTTGTACTTTAGAAGTTATTCACACATTTTGCAAAATTGGGTGTATCATATGCTATACATGGTGACTGTTTGAGTTTTTACCTTTTTTTTAGCAGTCTAGCATACTGATTTGGTCTGGGTGTTTGATAATCATCCATCTGTTAAACAGATAATGTCAATCAAAAGCATAATAGAATGACAATATATTACTTAAATGTTTGTTGAAATGCACCCTGTTTACCATGACGCAAGGGGCCTTTGGTTGGGGGATTTGCCATCTCCTCTGATGGCTACTTTTATAATAGGTATTCGTACGTTTCAACATTCGTGCACAAAAAGACCCAGTTCAACCTGTGCATTCGAATCAAAGGCTCCACTGTTCGCATGAACAGCTTGCGATTTCTGAAGACGAAAAAAAGTAAAAATGAAGACTCTGATAAGTCCACACAGATGTGACGGCTGATTTGAATATTTACAGTTCAAAAATGAAATCCCTGATGAGTCTTCATAAATTTGATGGGTGATCTGAATATGTATTATTCACATGAACCCCCTACGATTCCTGGAAATTTAAAAAAGAAAAAAGAAACGACGGCCCTGATGATTCTACACAGATGTTGATAATGATTTGAATAATATAAAAATAAGCACTGCCTATAGGCGAGCACATCGCTCCTTACAATATGGTGGTGGTAAGAATAGAACATCTATGGCTGCTACCATGTTAACTCTAAAGTTTCGGAAAAAAATGCGTGATCGAAGTGTAGACCCTGATCTGACTGCCCATTGTAAGTTTCTGGATTCAATTTCATAAAGCTTTTATTTGTGTCGCATGAAATTTGTAAATAAAGCATTACAACTCCACAGCTGCGAATCCCGTCTACAAATTGATGAAAAACTGTCAGAAAACAGATTTTCCCCTAGTAATTTATCCCCTCCGAAAACGGTTTATACGTTTACAGTTTTTTTCTCTACGGCGCTTTATTTCCTTTAAATTTCACTCAGCCCTCAGCCTCCTTGCATTTTGTGTGATCACAGAAGCGGTTAACGTTGACGCCATCTGGGTTTTCTCAAAAGGAACGTTTGACGTCATTACGTAACGTAGCGACAAAACGACTGTACGCCATGTATTTCTTATTTTTTCGTTGATTTCTATTCGAACCAGTCTAATTATTACTTCCATTCGGTGTCTTCACGATAGAAGTCCCATTGAAAGTAATGTATCTTACAGGTAAAAATATGCCTTACCAATCCTCTACCATAGAGCACCCGCTCAGGCGCTACGCGCCTGCAAGCGAGTGATCGCTATTAACTGTATATCAGCAGTGATTGTTCAAATAAGCCTCCACAGCTAAACAGCAAATATGGACACCTCTATCAGTAAACAGAGCTGTGACACTTGATTAGCATATTTATTGTTCACATTAAAGCTATGTCAACAATGAGTGTTCAAACCTGCCTGCATAGCTTAAAAGCTAGTAGGAAGACCCTGATCAGTCTATGAAGCTGTAACGACTGTTTTGATTATATACTGTTCGCATAACCACTGCCTGCGTCGTACAGATGACATTACATCATTTAGTTCATTATGTACATGTATATACGGTGATTCCAAACGTCCACTATGAAAACCAGCTTTTGTTAAAAAACAGTCGTTTAAATCTGTGACAGAAGTCATGTTTCTATTAAGTTCAGTTTATAAATAGTAGTGCTACAGCGGAAGGAGGAAAATGGAAAAATTGCGACCGAATTTTAAAGTACATTTGTGGCCTACTATATGGTTACTGGGAATAAGGAAAACTTTTAGCTGACTAAAAAAATGACCACAATGACGAAAAATGCGCCATTTTTGCAACATTCTTTACCTTATTTGGTAAATTTTTTGCAAACATAACGCCTACATGTAAAGTCTAATCTTAAGATCTTTTCTATAAGATTTTTACCAATACAATGTAAAATGCGTAGGATGTTTAGTATTTGTTTGTTGTTGCTTTTTTTCTGTTTGAAAGATACGACGTAAGCTTCACCTTTCTTTTAACATATTTCTTTCTTTCTTTTTGTCTTTCTATATTTACTGCTACACCCTCTTTTCAGAGTATTATGAGCAGGTGTCACTCCAGTGTTGCAGGATGAAAGCTTACATATAGCCATGTAGCTATAGTAGGGATCTTTAACCTGCACAGGGGATGACTCTCCCTCAGCAAGGGGCCTCAAGTTAACGTCCCGATCCGAAGGACGGCACACTTGTTAGCATCATCCCTGCAAATGATGCTAGAAAAACGCGTTCGGACATAGGAAGATTTCGCCTTGGGTGAGGATCGAACCCACGACCTCTGGCTTCAGAGTCATGTGCACTAACCACTGAGCCACCGTGCTAAGATAAGAAGAAAGTATAACTGCTTGCTGATTACAGAGATACAGCCGGACAGAAGCTGAGACGACGAAGTATCCATACAATTCTGAATATATCCCTTTCTACGGCAGCAATTTTCACTGAACAGCCTCAGAGAGCTGTCCCATTTAGGACTACAGTTCTTCCCGGTTCCCTGTCCTACGAAGTGACGCGAGCTCACTGCCAAGTAAAAAGATGGGCCATGATCAGGAATTAATACAATCAGATCCCACATTCCGCTCTCAAAACCAGTAGGGAAAGAAGCTAATACAGACAGACAATTACGAAAGACACGAACAGTAAACCGAATGTGCAGCTCTTTTCCAAACAGATGGTCATTCAGCTACCCCAATAACAGCATCAATATATATTTTCACTTATTTTATATTTTAGTTACAAACCAAAACAAAACAGAAGGCAGATTGGGCAGCAATAGCTTTAAGTCCAGATAAATAAAAGCATCGTAAACGACTGCATAATACCCCGCCACTGCAAACTTTTTAAAGTTTTTTCTTCATGATTTCATACTTGTATAAAGCTCTGGCACAGGGGCAGATAACTTTCTGTGATAAAATCTTAACCATCACTGGAAGTTATAATTGCTTTAAGCATTTGTTACATATTTCATGAAAATCCCTTTCAGTTCTGATTTTATACAGATTTTTTCATGATTTGATACACGTATATAGCCCTGTGTCAGGGGCAGATAACCCCTCGGGACAAAATTTTGATCATTACAGGAAGTTTATATTACTTTGATAATTTGCTGCAAGTTTCCAGAAAATCTCCTTCACCTCTGATTTTATATAGATTTTTTTCATGATTTTATACATGTATATATCGCCGTGGCAGGGACAGATAACCCTGTTGGACTAAATACTGGTTGTAAAAGAAAGCTAATGTTACTTATATCATTTCTGTGAAACTTAATATAGATATACCAAAACTCTGATTTTATATTGTTTTCTTTTCATGACTTTATACATGTGTGTAGCCCTGTGCCAGGGGCAGATAACCTATGGGGACAAAATCTTGATCATGACAGAAAGCTTATATTGTTTCGATAAGTTGTTGCAAGTTTCAGGAAAATCGCATTCAACCGTTATTTTTTGTTTTGATTTTTTTCATGATTTTATACATGCCCCTGGGCAGGAGCAGATAACCCAAGTGGACAAAATTCTGCTTGCAACACAAAGGATATATAATTTCAATCGTATCAGTGTAATTTCATCAAGATATTTAAAAGTGTAAAGGAATTACAGACTAAAAATCACTTTTGAGACATTGACAAGGGCAATAACTCTATCCGAAGATAACGAAATTTGCCCAGTAACAATCCCGAGCGCGATATTCCCAAGACCAATGCACATGCCAAGTTTAAAGAAAATCCATCGAAAAATACTCAAGTTATTGAACGGAAACGAAGTGCTCACGGACGGCAAGAAGTGCGCACGACAGACAGACGGAAGGACACTCGGACAGCCAGCGTGAAAACATAATACCCCGCCACTAACGTGTGGCGGGGTATAAAAACTAGTATTTCTTACATTATCGCTTCCGCGTACAATCACTTACCTTGAGAACATAATGTCCTTGCTAAACGCGTTTATTACTGTAACGGGTACGAGTTGTGTGCCAATTATCTTTGCTGTTGTTTCACTGAGCATTCAGGCGAACTGACGAGGCGGACCAGGTACTAACTGTGCAGTCTGATCTTAGTTTGGATAGCCGTTGTGGTTTAGTCATATTGAGGTGTCACCGTGGTTGACTGCGAGAAAAATAGTTGTTTAAAATTGGATCCTTCATAAGTACTGTTTCGCACAAATGTGTATCAAGATTTAAAATGGTAACACACTGTACTTCGAACGACTGACATAATCAAAATAGTTCTCTGAGACGGATATAACTATGAATTTAGTGAAAAGCTCTCAATGTTTGTTTCAATATGTTCCAGTCACCTTAATTGAATAAGTAACTACCCTACTTAGTGTAATAACAGAGTTATAAGTGGAAGCAAGCTTTGTAACGCCCAGATTGAATATCGGCACCAACTAAAACGCACCGTTAACGCCTTGTTTGTGCATGTCGTAGCCGTGAAAAGAAAAAAAATGAATTCTAAATATTACATATGGGAGAAAAATTTAATCTGCAAATAGAATGTACATGATCACAGCTGATGACGTTTCTATGTTTGCATGTTGTTGTTGTTTTTTCAACTAAAGTAAGATTATGATATGTATTAGAACAGTAAGGACAGTCTTTTCTCCTCATACATGCAGCTAGGAAAGTTTTTGTTTTTTATTTATTTTTTTATGTTCCGTTAGGTCAGAGTTTTTTCTTTTTGAAAAAAGAAAAGGAAAACAAAACTGCATATTCACTGTAGTATCTACAGACTCTTCATACACTTATTTAGGTAAGACTTTATCTGACTGAGCGCACCTTCAATGGTCAGTGCAGCAGCTTTAAGCTGCTTATACACGCAATAAGGATAGATTGTCTATAGTTTGAACACACCTTGCATGGTCATTGCAGCAAACTGCCCATACACACAGTTAGGATAAAGATTTTTTCTCTGTTCGTTGCACCATTTATAGGCTGCTCACACGCGCTGTTAGGATAGAGTAGTTTTTTTCTTTTCGTTGCAGCAGCTGTAGGCTGCTTACACACGCAGTTAGGACAGTCTAAGTAGTTTTCTTTGTTCGTTGCAGCATATATAGGCTGGTCATTCAAGCAGTTAGATCAAAATCTTTTCTGTTTGAACAAACCTTTCATCATTATTACAGTATCAGCAGACTGTTCTTACAAGCAGTTTCGTCAGTCTTTATCTGATAAAGCGCATCTTGGATGGACATTGCAGCAAATATAGGCTGCTCATCCACGCAGTAATGTCCAAGTCTTTTATGTGCCAAAACACATTGCATGGCCATTGTAGTATCTATAAGCTGCTTATACACACAATTAGGTCACATTATTTTCTGTTTGAGCACATCTTGCATTGTTTTTACATTATCTATGGGCTGCTCATACCCGCAATTAGGTCACAATCTTTTCTGTTTTGATTTTTTGTGTGTGTGTGTGTGTGTAAAATTGAAACAGCACATACCATAGTTATCTGATTTTAAATCTAACAAATGATGCTAGTCTCATGATACGGGACCTTTTGTGATGCATAAACATCGAAGATTCAGGTCAACCTTGGCATTTCCGTAGTCGTTTCAATGTCTCCGTTGTTCGTAGTGAACAAGTTATGGAATCTTGTAAAACCACAATTGCGGCTCACAACCAAGACTACGAACAATCTGCAGAGATGCGCTGACTGTTTAGAGACTCTGTACCGGTTGGCAGACACTCAAACAGTCCATTTCCCTGTCATGTATCGGTATATTGGAATGGAGTGACGTGGAATGGACTGGACTGCCAAGGATAATCTCCTTCGATTCTTTTCATAGAACTCGGATAACAGGACAGAATTTGCTCTCTCGGAGGAAGGAGCAAACTTTTTCATGCTTGTGCAATTCCTAGGATCTGGAAGCAAATCATTTATAGAGTATCTCATCTATTCCATTCTACTCTATTCCATTCCAGATTTAAAACTATGCCCCATTGTATCAGACTACTTCATCACATAATAATTCTTTTTAGCCCGTACGACGTGTCGCAGCTCAAATGTCTGAGCGTCCAATAAATATGGCAGTGTCGAATGGCTCAGATCAAGATCAAACACCTAGCGGCATTACATCTGCTCATGCCTACAGCGTTTGCAATGAATACAGGAATTACTGACAAAATTAGATAAATAAATAAATCAAAATAAAAGAACACACTCCTGATATTGAAAAGGTCCTGCCCGTGGTGTGGAATAGGAAAGTCATCCGGTAATTTTTGCGTTAAAAGACATGACATGTATCGCATCTTAAATCTTCGCAAGCCAAGGGTACTTATTCCTCTTTGTTTCTTACGTATCCTTGGCTGACGGCCAATTTCCCCCAGCGCCGTATTTTGGCGGCAGCAAATTGTTTCTTTTGGCTCGTGTTTTTTTGTGTGTGTGGGGGGGGGGGGGGGGACCAACGGGAGGGTCCGTTGCACAACACAGTTGTCCCACAACTTTGCATAATTGTTCAAAACCACTGATGAATTGGTTAAATATTAACCGTCTTCCCTTTTTATGCTAGCTGTTCGCGGTAAACACGTCGCTATTTTTTCTATCTACAAGGGCGTCTGTTATGCGTAAAATGTTTTGTTAAGAATAATTTGATTGGATGTGATGGACGTTGCTCGCACCAAATGAAATAGCGCAGTGAGAAATTCGATTTCCGAATAGTTAAGGGTATGTAATAAAACAAAGTGGACCTAGTACTCTTGGCTCGCGAAGATGCGCATCTTGATATCTTCTGATAATCTTTGAATGCAATAAAGTCAAATGTGTGTAACAAATGAAAGTGGTCAAAGTACCCAAATCATAAGTCCGAACTCGTAAGTCAAATTTTTAAAAATAGATAATTTCGGAATATTTTAGATACTCGGACATGGACCCCAAAACAGAGGTGTGATCAGGTGCCCACGGCTAGTAAGCATCACCTGCCATATTTCAATACACCCATTATATCTATGTATCTTTGGACAAGGTCAGTGAAAATGAAAGTCCGGTATTTGAAAGCTTCGGCCGAGATCATAAAATCGGAAATTAGTTTAGAAACGGCCACATTGTAGGAATCAAAAAGGTCATGGTGTCTCCCATACAACTTTTTAACTGTCGATACAAGCTTTAGTTTATGATAACCCTGTTTCAACACTTCACGAGAAACTTCCCTCTTTCAACAAAGTCTTGATATTTGAAACAGGCTCTAGCATAGTGGACAAGCTGAGAAACATAAACTCTGTATGCAGGTTCCAAAGGGATAGTACTACTCAACAAGAATTCCGCCGAATGCTAAGTCGCACCTGCCTTGCTCTTCCACAGTAGCAGAGATAATGATTAGATTTGGTTTGATTAATTCAAGTATAAAATTTGAGTGAACTGGACTTGCAAGCTTAGAAGGATGCAATTTTGGACATAAAATTCAACAGTCAACAGAGTATGAAATAATCATTAAAAGTAAACAGTACAATTCAAGAGACAAGCTTAAGAAAACATTTTATGCCATGTTTGATGATTGTAAATGGGTTAGTCTGTGAGAAATGTACTTTAATGCTAGAGTACATACAAATGTGCATTCCAGATCAACCTACAAATTTCAAAAGCATTAAATATACATCAAGCATAAGGTCTGATGCTTATACCACTGTGTTTAAAGAAATTGACTTAAATGCGAGGGGTCAAATGCAATGTTGGACGTAAAATTTTATAAATTTAAAGAGTAACTACACTTCAGGAACTAACTGAATCAGATTCCAAACCCTATCCCCAACATCAAAGGGAAGGACTGACAAAGTCATCCCAACAAACAATAAATTACAAGTGATAAGCCGAGTCAGCAGCTCTTTCCCATATAGGTGGCAACTCAGCTATCTTTACTGAACTAAATAATTTAGGCCAACAGAAGGGTTACAACAGACTAAGCAAATTGTACGAAAAACATTTAACAACTATTTTTACCTATTTTCTTTTTTATTATAGAAGGGTTAAAATGAGAACACAATAAATTAAACAGCACCGAACATAAAACAAATAGTACCGCCTCGGGACGGTCAGTTATAACTAATGGGGGTTTAATATGTTCTATAAAAGGGTTATCCTTTGGAAGCAAGGATCACACCAAAGAACTGAAAACTGTCGAGTGTACAAGTTTCTGGGCCAGACTAGCTAGTTTCGGCCAATTAGGCCTCATCAGTGACCCTCAAATATTTTTAAAGTTCTACAATGTAATCAATGATTCCAAAGGACTAGAAATAAAATCTACACTATGATGAAGGACAGGGAGACTTTTTTACGGTGACCACACAGTCCCAATCACCAGCTGTAGTGAAGTTCAATATGTTCTATAAAAGGGTTATCCTTTGGAAGCAAGGATCACACCAAAGAACTAAAAACTGTCGAGTGTACAAGTTTCTGGGCCAGACTAGCTAGTGTCGGCCAATTAGGCCTCTTCAGTGACCCTCAAATATTTTTTAAAGTTCTGCAATGGAATCAATGATCCCAAAAGACTAGAAATGAAATCTACACAATGATGAAGGGCAGGCAGACTTTTTACGGTGACCACACAGTTTTTAAAACGGTTTTACTGGGGCCAAACCATCACCCTCACCCTCCACCGCGGTGCACACAATTAGTTGGTAGTTCGGTGCGTATGGCGACACGTCTGTCACTAGCCAATATTCCTAGAATTTGCTAGTGACAGGCGTCTGTCACTAGCCAGTTTTATTTGCATTTGCTAGCGACAGACGTCTGTAAATAGCCGAAATTCGATAAAGTTGCTACTACAGACGTTTTTGTTAGCTGATTTCAAATCAGGTAAATGTATCATGTCAATGTTTTTCTTTTCTTTTTTTTCTTTTTTCATCAGTTGTGGATGTAGTTCCTCTACGCATATATCTAAAAGTTTCTGTAGAGGTCAAATGATGGCAGTAAATCTGTAAAAGGGATGAATTTTATGCCTCCGCATCATATGATGACGGGGGCATATAGTGTTTAGGTCATGCATACGTGTGTACGTTATTATGTACGTGTGTCCGTCCGTACATGACCCTCTTAAGCTCAGGTTAATATTTTTGTAAGAGGTAGATTTCAGGGTTCCTATTACCGTATCTTGAAATTTTTGTATGAGGGTTTACATCTATAAGCACAACAGGAATACACGAGAATTGGGTATGAAGATCCATATGTCACGGTTCACTGACTTCGGACTTAGGCTACTGTTGCAAGGTTAAGATTTGTAAGAGGTAGGTTTTAGGGTTCTATTATTGTAGCAACTTATAAAGCGTATGAGGATTCAACAGAAATATACATGTACAGGAATCAGGTCATGATGATCCAGATATCACGGCCCTCTGACTTTCTACTTTGGCCATACATTGACTCTTAAACTGTATAAAGGGCTGCAGGTTATGTCACATTTCAAACTTCGGGTGACACTTTGCTTGTGACTTTTTATATTAAACAAGTCTGCCTCTATGAACCTAGTTATCCTACAAGTGCCAGTACCGTAATCAAGGCGCCCTTTTACTGAAGGCACTAGGTAGGAGCATCCGTGTTAGTTTGGACTCATTTCTTGTTTAAATCTGTTACCCATGGATGCTGAGAGTAAAACCTGACTTCGGATATTCAATTCAATCTGTAAGTCTCCGATTTCGAAGTATGCATCTAGACTATACCTCTGTAAGAACAAGACCATATCCCTGTGATATTTGAAAGGTGATGATTTTACGGGGATGACGTATTGACCTAGACATACTTCAAAGTCAGCAACTATACTGTTTGTTTACCGACTGTCTGTTCATCGGCTTTTAACATATTGTTTTACGGTCTTTTCAACGATGTTTCAGTAATGTCCAATCTTTGATGATGTAAATCAAATAATTCATAGGATTAAAAAATGTCACGAGCTAGATCAGCTCCAGACCCACGATTTCTGGGTCCATGAGCAATGTCCTGCCGCCAACTTGAACGGTGGCTCTTATAAAAATCATAACTTGATTCAATGTATTGATGTTTAATATATACAGAAATCTGTAACTAGCGAATTCAACGAATATTGACGTCTGTCACTAGCTCTTTCCTAAATTTTACGAAGCCAGCAGAGCGTGGAATATAGGTCAAGGGTAGAAAAAACTGGTACAAACCTTGAGGACATTCTAAGAAGAAACTTTATACCAGGTTTGATAATTGTAGGTATCATAGTTTGAGAGATATGGATTAAAACACTTGTGCCGAGGTAATTTTGGACGGACGGACGTACGGGCGGAATGACTGACTGACGGACGGGCGGACGATAAGTGAACTCCTATATCGCATCTTGCCAAATTGGGTGCGACAAAAATGGAAAATTAAATTTGGAAAATTGAAATCGTTCCCTAGTAACAAGCTTTCCATTGTCAATATAGGGGTAACAAAATATTTGCGAACATCAAAGTACCGGGTCAGCCTGCACATCTACGTGGTTTGAACACAGGATTCCGTATTCGCACCAACAAACAGCTATGTGTCTCATTAGATTACACACAGGAAGAACAGTCTACTGGGGAGTGCAGTCTGATCTGAGCCTTGGCTGTTCACATGAGTCGTAAGGTTTTTGTTCACCGAACAACCTCTAGTAACCAGACACACTCTGAACCAAGTATAGGTTTCAAACTTCAGATCAAATCGGAGGTTCTCTGAAGGTAAAAAATCGAACTATGGATATTCAAAAATTCTCATGAATAATAATATATGAAATCAAAAATCTATGTTTTGATATATAACTAAATCAATTTTCGGATATTCGTAAATCAGGCTGATTCTGGATATAAAAAATCGATGTTTGGATATCGATAAATCGAGAATAAATAAAAAAAAAAGGGCTCCCCGCACTTTGCCAATGTTTATGATACTGACAATTACTTTCGGTGTTTGCGTACACCTCAATGTTTTTGTGTCATTTGTACAAAGGGGAAAGACTCCTTGACTACCTGTTCGCTTCTCTAAATGACGTTACCCTTTGGCAACATTGTGTCTTCTCTTAAAGAGAGCATTTACTCTTAGGGTGGCAAATACTTTCCTCTATCCGTTTACCCACATCGAGCACGAAGGCAAATATTCATGCGACAGATTTGCCCCCGAAAAAGTACCTAGTCTCTATTAGCTTGAATATTCCGTATTTTTGTGGTAGGTGCTTCAGCTAAACCAAAATAGGTCTTTGTTTATATTATAATATCGTGACAACGTTGGAAAATGCTGGAATAGTTATCTCAATGTTAGTATCTTCACCTTTAATCCAGACGCGTCTTTTTACAAAAAATAAGGCTTTAACTGAAACTACCGAATAATTCAAACAATTAAAAACATTTATAGTCACTCGATGCGCAATCAGCTGTACTTATTTTACTTATTTTAAAAAATGAGATAAAAGCGTATTTTGTTGAGGTATAATCACATAGTTAGGTACTTTACCCATTAAGGAGCTCCGCTCAGTAGATTAAGAGCTGGCCTGCTGATCTAGCGGTCCCGGGTTAGAGCCTGGCTGTAGGCGGGAATCTTTTTAATCGTAAACGGGGTTCCACTGCACACAGCCTTTCATTATCACCAACCATTCGTCCTGTTATGACTGAAATACAGTTGAATAGGACGTAAAATCGCATTATAAGCAGAAATACTAGAACTATAAATGTATTTTTATGTAAAAAGTGAAAAATAGCAAGTGAAAAATAATAAATATTTGTATGTCTAGATAATAGTCAGTAGAATTTTTTTTTCTGAAAACATGATGAACTAATGTACTATACGACCTTCTACAATGAAAAATAACATTATATATCGAAAGCAAAAAAAAAAAAAAAAAAAAAAAAAAAACAATAAAAAAATAATAATTATGCCTGTTTAACTATCACAACAATTTTTCAACTTGACAAAAAATTTCAATATGCAGCAGCGTATTTGAAGCGTATTTGCGTGAAGGTAACTGCCTCATTGGTAACAGCAGGGAAGTAACCGAAAAGAAGACAAAAATGCATTTTAATGATGAATGTTTGTAATACATCTGCTCAGTGTATACAAGAACAGCAGACGAAAGTCACCAAATACTAATCAAAATAGTTATAGAATGTCAATCACTATGTAAGTTATTTCAAACTCGGGGCTCCGTCCCTCGTTCAGGAATAACTTACCTCGTGATTAAGACACTATAACTATAACTTACTGCTAATACTTGTTGCTGTTGCTGTTGTCGCGGCAGTAGTACTCACAAACTTCATAAAGACAATTTGTTTCTGTGCTAGAAAACCTTTCTGGCTTTCCTCTGAACCCCTTTTGTATATCCATTGTATTTGTAGTATTTGTATATGTTGTGCTATGTATAAAGTATACGAATAAAATACTGTTTAAACCAAGCCGTGCAAAATTTACCTTAACTGTTCAAGCATTGGAGCATTTTGGGTTTACATTTTAGTAATTATACTAATGCATTGAAAAAATGCAGTTGGAATGGCAAGCAGTGTTAACTCGGATTAGACTGATCAGGACCTGCTCTTTTGCTCAGAACTATGTGTCCCAATACTTAAAATTCTTATGGTATGGTACAACTGTTATAAATAGCCCCAAAATGGAACTGCTAGGTTAGGATGTCTATAATAGTTACAGCTTCAGTCCATCAATTATTATTGGAAAATGAAAGATTATCCTCGAGTCATATAAATAGCAAAACAAGAAGACCAGTCTGCATATATGCACAGTCTGTATATATGCACAGGTTAATCTTAGTCTTTGTTGTTTGCACGTGGTATATTAAACTGCATTTCTTCTTTTGTGGCCCAATTACTATGGAGCTGATATCAGTATTTTGGCACCAATGCCTTACTAGCAATCAGACTTCCATGACAAACAGCAGACCGTGCTGACCCTGACCAGACTGACAGAACAAACAAGAACTGTCGGAGAACCCGACTATACCCCCGCTTAACTACTTTAATAAAATAGTGTTATTTTTGTTACATAAAGTATAGAGAGAGAGAACTCATTGTCAACGTATATACCAAATATCAATAAATCCCTTCCTTTGTAATGCGGAATAAAAATATTTTACATAGACAGATAGAACAATTAATAACTACATGCAAGACATAAGTCTTTATCAATCTGTATACCAAATATAAAGATTCAAACTTGAAGGGATGCCGTTGAATTTGTTACAAAAAATTGCATTATTCAAAGTAAGGAGAGAAAGAAAAATTGGAAAAGTATAGGGAAGAATAAGCAGGAGAAGGCTGGTTCTTGATCCAACAATACAACAATTATAATCAACCTGCAAACAAAATATTCCTAATCTAAATTGCTTTGGCTTCCTAGAAATCTTTGACAAAAAGTTATTATTCAAAGTATGGAGAGAAAGAAAATTTAATAAATACAGGAAATAATATGCCCGCTAATGGCTGGTTTGCAATCCCACTATACTATAAGTCGTTATCAATCTGTATACCAAATATGAGCATTCTACCTTGAAGGGTTGTTGTGACATCTGTTACGAACAATTGCATTATTCAGTGTAAATAGAGAAAGAAAATTAGACAAAAAATACAGGGAAGAATATGCCACATACAGCTGGTTTGCAATCCGACGATACAATAAGTCGTTATCAATATGTATACCAAATAAGAACATTCTACCTTGAAGGGTTTGCTGTGGAAGCTGTTACGAAAAATTGCATTATTTAATGTGAAGAGGGAAAGAAAATCAGACAAAAACAGGGAAGAGTAAGCAGGAGATGGCTGATTTGCAATCCCACGATACAACACATCGCAATCAAGCTGCATACCAAATATGACTACTCGAGCTTGCATGGTTGCATAGAAGTCTTTGACGAAAAATTTCATTATACAAATGAGCCAGTCTCTGTGAAAACCGGGCTTAATGACATAGAAATAAAAAAAATAACTAACTCCATCACCGAAACGTATTATCTTTTCTAGACATTTCCTGAAAATCTGAGATGGTTACCATTATTCATTACTGAGATATGGACTTTAGAAGCATAGAAGCACGCAAGTAGTGCAGATTCTTTATATGACTTTATTAACGTCATGCAAGTATGTTCTGACGTCAACGCCATCACGTTTGTTTGAATGCGCTTTCAGTGGTCGTTACACAAAATAACTAGGACAAGAAGTGTGTTTGCTCATTTTCAATGTGTATTTCATAGTACAACCATGACAATTTGCATGATTTAACATTCTTTCTCAAATGATAGGTCTTTGTGATGGTATACCATATGTTTTTAAGGCCTTGGGGTTACCGTGGAACGAGCGTTGTCATGGCAACATATGCCATATTTATGACTGGATTTTGTCTGAATTCAAAAGCTTTCTGTTATATCTCAATGCCTAAGGTATTTTCATGGAAATAAATAGAGGTCCGAAAAATCATTAATTTTGCTGTTTTTATCCGTTCACAACGTAATTATAACGTAATGTCATTAAGCCCGGTTTTCACAGAGAATGGCTCAAATGAATCATGACAACATGTGGAGCATGGTTTCCTATATACTTAACAGAGACCATGCTCTAGCTGTTGTTTTACTCTCATGACAACAGGTGGAGCATGATTACCTATATACTTAACAGAGACTGTGTTCCAGATGTTGTTATACACTCATGACAACAGGTGACACATGACGTCCTATATTCTAAACAGAGACAATGCTCAAGCTCTTGTTATTCTCTCGTTACAACAGGAGGAGCATGATTTCGTATAAACTAAACAGAGAACATGATTTTGCTGTTGTTATACTCTCATGACAACAGGTAGAGTAGGATTTCCTATATACCTAACGAAACCAAGCTCCAGCTGATGTTATGCTCCCTCGACCCCAGGTGGAGCAGGATTTCCTATATACTAAACAGAGACCATGCTCCAGCTGTTGTTATATTCTCATGACAACCGGAGGATCATGATTTCCTATATACTTATAAGAGACCATGCTCCAGCTGTTGTTATACTCTCATGACAAAATGAGGAGCAGGATTTCCTATATACTTAACAAACACCATGCTGCAACTGTTGTTATACTCTCATGACACCAGGTGGCGCATGATTTTCTTTAAACAGAGACCATGCTCCAGCTGTTGTTATACTCCCATAACAACATGTGGAGCGTGATTTCCTCTATACTTAACAGAGTCCATGCTCCAGATAATGTTATACTCTCATGACAACAGGTGGAGCATGATTTCCTATTCACTTAACAGAGACCATGCTCCAGCTGTTGTAACACTCTAATGACAACATGTGGCGCATGATTTCCTATATACATTAGAGAGCCTATGCTCCAACTCTTGCTATACTCTCATAACAATAGGTGGGGCATGATTACCTTTATACTGAACAGAGACCATGCTCCAGATGTTGTTATACTCTCATGACAACAGGTGGAGCAAGATTTTCTATATTCTTAACAAAGACCATGCTCCAGCTGTTGTTATACTCTCATGACAACGGGTGCAGCAGAATTTCCTATATACTTAACAGAGACGATGGTCTAGCTGTTGTTATACTCTCATGACAAAAGGCAAAGCATGATTTCCTATATTCTTAACAAAGACCATGCTCCAGCAGTTGTTATACTCTCATGACAACAGGTAGAGCATTATTACCTATATACTTTACAGAGACCATGCTCCAGATGTTGTTATACTATCATGACAAAAGGTGTCACATGATTTCCTTTTCAGGTAACAGAGACCATTCTCCAGCTGTTGTTATTCTCTCATGACAACAGGTGGAGCATGCTTTCTTATATAGATAAGACAGACCATGTTCCAGCTGGTGTTATACACTCATGACACCAGGTGTAGCATGATTTTCAATATACTTAACAGAGACCATGCTCCAGATGTTGTTATACTCTCATGACATCAGATGAAGCATTATTACCTATATACATCAGAGAGACCATGCTCCAGCTGTTGTTAAACTCTCATGACATCAGATGGAGCGATCTTTCCTATATAGATAAGAAAGACCATTCTCCAGCTGTTGTTATACTCTCATGACACCAGGTGAAGCAGGATTTTCTATATACTTAACAGAGACCAAGCTCCAGATGTTGTTAAACTCCCATAACAACATGTGGAGCACGATTACCTATATACTTGACAGAGATCATGCTCCAGATGTTGTTATACATTCATGACAATAGGTGGCGCATGATTTCCTATTCATCTAACAGAGACCATTTTCCAGCTGTTGTTACACTTTAATGACTACAGGTGGAGCATGATTTCCTATGTACATTAGAGAGATTATGCTGCAGCTCTTGCTAATTTCATAACATCAGGTGGGCCATGATTACCTATATGCTTAACAGAGACCATGTTCCAGATTTTGTTATACTCTCATGACAACAGGAGGATCATGAGTTTTCTATATTCTTAACAAAGACCATGCTTCAGCTGTTGTTATACTCTCAAGGCAACGGGTGCAGCAGGATTTCCTATATACTTAAGAGAGACCATGCTCCAGCTGTTGTTATACTCTCATGACAACAGGTGGAGCATGATTTCCTATATTCTTAACAAAGACCATGCTCCCACTGTTGATATACACTCATGACAACAGGTGGAGCATCATTTCCTATATACTGAACAAAGACCATGCTCCAGCTGTTGTTATAATTTCATGACAACAGTTGACGCATGGAGGAGCATGATCTCGTATAAACTAAACACAGAACATGGTCCAGCTGTTGTTATACTCTCATGACAACAGGTAGAGTAGGATTTCCTATATACCTAACAGAGACCATGCTCCAGCTGTTGTTATACTCTTATGACAACAAGTGGAGCATGATTTCCTATAAACTAAACGAAGACGATGCTCCAGCTGTTGTTGTACGCCCATAATAACGGGTGGAGCATGATTACCTATATACTTAACAGAGACCATGCTCCATTGGTTGTTATACTATCTTGCCAACAGGTGGCGCATGATTTCCTATTCACTTAACAGAAGCCATGCTCCAGCTGTTGTTATACTCTCATGACAACAGGTGGAACGTGATTTCCTATATACATAAGAGAGACCATGCTCCAGCTCTTGTTATACTCTCATGACAACAGGTGAAGCAGGATCTTCTATATACTTAACAGAGACCATTCTCCAGCTGTTGTTATACTCCCATAACAAGATGTAGAGCATGATAACCTATTACTTAACAGAGCCACTGCTCCAGATGTTGTTATACTCTCATGACAACAGGTGGCGCATGATTTCTTATTCACATTACAGAGACCATGCTCCAGCTGTTGTTACTTTCTAATGACCACAGGTAGAGCACGATTCCCTATATACATAAAAGAAACTATGCTCCAGATCATGTTATACTCTCATGACAACGGGTGGAGCAAGATTGCCTAAATAAATAACATAGACTATGCTCCAGCTGTTGTTATACTCTCATGACAACAGGTGGAGCATGGTTTCCTATATACTTAACAGAGACCATGCTCTAGCTGTTGTTATACTCTCATGACAACAGGTGGAGGATGATTACCTATATACTTAACAGAGACTATGCTCCAGATGTTGTTATACACTCATGACAACAGGTGACACATGATTTCCTATATACTTAACAAAGACAATGCTCTAGCTCTTGTTATGCTCTCGTGACAACAGGAGGAGCATGATTTCATATAAACTAAACAGAGAACATGTTCCTGCTGTTGTTATACTCTCATGACAACAGGTAGAATAGGATTTCCTATATACCTAACAGAGTCCATGCTCCAGCTGTTGTTATATTCTCATGACAACGGGAGGATCACGATTTCCTATCTACTTAACAGAGACCATGCTCCAGCTGTTGTTATACTCTCATGAAAACAGGTGGAGCAGGATTTCCTATATACATCAGAGAGACCATGCTCCAGCTATTGTTATACTCTCATCAGAACAGGTGGAGCAGGATTTTCTTTATACTTAACAAAGGCCATGCTCCAGCTGTTGTTATAATCTCATGACTACAGGTGGGGCATGTCTTCTTATTTACTTAACAAAGACCATGCTCCAGCTGTTGTTATACTCTCATGACAACAGGTGGCGCATGATTACCTATTCACTTAACAGAGACCATGCTCCAGCTGTTGTTATACCTTCATGACGACAGGTGGAGTAGGATTTCCTATATACATAAGAGAGACCATGTTCCAGGTGTTGTTATACTCTCATGACATGGTGGAGCAGGATTTTCTATTCACTTAACAAAGACCATGTTCCAGCTGTTGTTATACTCTCATGACAACAGGTGGAGCATGATTTTCTGAATATTTAACAGAGACCATGCTACAGCTGTTGTTATACTCCCATAGAAACAGGTGCAGAATGATTACCTATATACTTAACAGAGACCATGCTCCAGATTTTGTCATACTATCATGACAACAGGTGGCGCATGATTTCCTATTTACTTAACAGAGACCATGCTTTCGCTGTTGTTATTCTCTCATGACAACAGGTGGAGCATGATTTCCTTTATACATAAGAGAGACCATGCTCCAGCTGTTGTTTTACTCTCATGACAACAGGTAAAGCAGGATTTTCTATGTACATATCAGAGACCACGCTCAATATGTTGTTATACTCCCACAGCATCATGTGGAGCATGCTTACCTATATACTTAACAGAGACCATGCTCCAGATGTTGTTATACTCTCATGACAACAGGTGGCGCATGATTTCTTATTCACTTAACATAGACCATGCTCCAGCTGTTGTTTCACTCTCATGACAACAGATGGAGCATGATTTCCTGTAAACATAAGAGAGACCATGCTCTAGCTGTTGCTATGCTCTCGTGACAACAGGTGGAGCATCTTCACCTATATACTTAACAGAGACCATGCTTTAGATGTTGTTATACTCTCATGACAACAGGTGGCGCACGATTTCCTATTCACTTAACAGAGACCATGCTCCAGCTGTTGTTATACTTTCATGGAAACAGGTGGAGTATGATTTCCTATATTCTTAACAAAGACCATGCTCCAGCTGTTGTTATACTCTCATGACAACAGGTGGAGCATGATTTCCTAAATACTTAACAGAGACCATGCTCCAGCTGTTGTTATGGTTTCCTGTATGACAAATAGAGAGCATGCTGCAGCTGAGCTGTAGTTAACACTAACAGAGACCAAGCTGTAGCTGTTGTCAGGCTAAAGGAGATCGTGCTCCAGCTGTAATCATGAAATTATAACAACAGCTGCCTCACGGTCCCTATTTGTCATATAGGAAATCATGCTACCTACCAGTTTCATAGTATTTGGCTTTCACGCCCCCCCCTCCAGATAGATGACAAAATAGTTTATGACCCATCCGACCCCAACCCCTCCCCCCCT
Source organism: Ctena decussata (assembly GCA_963989385.1). NCBI lineage: Eukaryota > Metazoa > Mollusca > Bivalvia > Lucinida > Lucinidae > Ctena > Ctena decussata. The sequence continues at coordinate 49,153,195 of OZ022510.1, read as the reverse complement.
CCCATCCCAAATTTTCACAAACGTAATGTAAGACAGGCCTCAAGAACCTTTATAATAGACAGACTTCAATCAAACTTTTGTGCACAAAATACAAAGAAATTTCTCTCATTGTTACAGGTTAATTATATATACCGATTGATAATTCGTTATTTTTTTCTGCAAATGTCCACCAAGAAACTGATGCTGAATGCTCTATAAAGCTGATAATAACATTAAGGGTGTTGTTGGGCCCAGTCCCCAGATTCCAAAGCAGTATTTTACTGATGACAAGGAACCGTCAAAAACGCAGGCGTTAAATTTACTTGAGAACATATCCTCTGATTGACATGTTTTTAAGACCATTCTTGTATATTTTCCTACTTTTTTGTTTTTTTGTTTGTTTGTTTGTTTGTTTTTTTCTTGTTTTTTTTTTTTTTTGGGGGGGGAGTGGGGGAGGGGGAACAGAGCGACCCTAGTATTTTCTTCTTTGTAAGCGTTTTTAAATCTTAAATTTGAAAGAATAGAATGAATTTGAAAGTGTAGGTGTAATGGGGAGTCTTGAACATTTTCTTAAATTAAGACAAATGGATTTTTTCCATTTGTCTTTATGTAATAAAGAAATTATGCAAGGCTCCCCCATCCCTCCACACACTCAACCCCCTCCCCTCCCAGTAGATCACCAATAAAATCCCCTCCCCCCCCCCAAAAAAAAAAAAAAACACGTACCCTCCTGAATGTACCCTGCCCCCAACCTGATAATAAATGACTCGTCCCTAATACTTGCATACTGTAAAAGGGCCAATGTAACATATTAAACAATGTCAATTGTTTGTTTATTCTACAGGTATATATCAACATATATGGCCAACATTTTTGTTGATCGAACTGCGAAAAAAGATGAACATGTTTCGTATTCAAATTCTTCAACGATCCATACACAGTCATATAATTGAAAACAGTTCCTGAATTGTCTATTATTAAACTCAATGGATGCAGCGACTTAAAAATAGATCGGTCGATATGTGCTATATTTAAACGAGGTATTAATAGTATAAAGTTGAGCATGCGCATTGCCAGATCATGCGCGGCCTGTTGTCGTTTTCCCTCTACCCTATAAACGGGCTTACAGCCCGCCTAAAAATCAAGTCTTTGAAAAGAACTTTAAGAACTGGTGTCATAAATTGGCTTCCGCCTTCTCTATGGCGCGCAGATGAGGATGGGATAATGACCTGGGGTTGGAGAGGATGATGGGTGATAAAACGTCGACTACGGAACACAAATCTACCCAAACCCTTTGAATGGGGATGCTAATTGATTCGTGTATTGTTACGGGCTTAATGGCTCTTTGCAACAGTATTTCAGTCTATATCGGGCCGTCTCACAATGAAAGGGAGAAAGAAAAGAAATGCGATAGGCGAGGGAAAAAAAACAACAGCCAAAAAAACATAATTCGCAAGCACAGTAGGCTTTCGCCCTACTAATACCAAAAACATAGGCCACCCTGGCGCTGCTAGTTACCCAGCACAATTGTCCGACTTGGCCGCCCCCAGGGAGAAGACTAAAATAAGTTAGTTACTATTAAGCCTTTCAGAAATTTCAGGAATATCTTTAATATAATTTTGTAAATGGCTATATTTATTTTATCTTTTTAAATTTCCTATAGTGCTCAACATCCTGATACCTTTCTGTCAGCATACACGTGGCAGAAAGGTTAGCACTCCCAACTTTTAATCATAGGATCGGGTCCAGCAGATTGCGAGATTCTGTCAATATACCTTTACATGATCCAAAGCTACCTCAAATACCATTTGGATTTTGATCATGCAGGGTGAAATCTCAAACCAAAAAATAATAATTGATAAATTATGAGTATCTTAAAATGAATTATGAACAACCCTGGATGACCAATGATATTCGCAGACTTATGAGACAGAGAGATCGCCTACATACTAAAGCTAAAACAAAGAATAATGAAACCCAATGGCACAACTATAAAAGAAAAAGAAATGAAGTTATTGAAGAAATTCGTAAAGCAAAAAAGAATTATTTCTAAAGCCTTCAGGATCAACTAGCAAGTGAAAATTTACCCACTAATAAATGGTATAAAATAGCAAAAGATGTATCAAAAATGAAAAATAAAAATGACCCATCTCCACCTCTAGTGAAAAATGGCTTTACAAATGTACATCCTTTTGACAAAGCAGAAATCTTAAATAAACACTTTTCCGACATATCAACTACAGAAAATGAACCGCAACTACCACATGAAACTGTACCTGATTTTAATCTCAGTAATATAATAATATCTGAACAGGATGTGTGTGACCAAATTCAAATTCTAAATGCAAATAAACCAGGTGGCCCCGATGAAATAATGCCTCGACTGATTAAAATAACTGGAAAGCACCTTATTAAACCCCTAACTCTAATCTATAATAAATCCATTGAGCTCGGTCAAGTTCCCTGTCAGTGGAAAATGAGTAATATATCGGCTATATTTAAGGGCAAGGGGGATGAAAACAATCCATCAAATTATAGACCTATATCTATCACCAGCTGCCTTGGCAAAATACTAGAAAAAATCATATTTAAATACCTTTATAACTACATTCAGGAATATGAAATATTAACTAAATACCAATCAGGCTTTCGTCCTCATGATTCAACAGTAAATCAACTACTTGAAATCTATCACATTATAATTGAAAATTTAGATAAAGGAAAGGAAGTAAAATTTATCTTTTGCGATGTAAGCAAGGCCTTTGATAAAGTATGGCATGCAGGTCTTCTTTTCAAGCTTAAAAAGTATGGTGTGAATGGAAATATATTAAGATGGTTTTCTAGCTATCTCTCAGACAGAAAGCAGAGAGTATTTAATGACGGATTTTATTCAACCTGGAAGAACACGCTAGCTGGCGTCCCTCAAGGCTCGGTACTTGGTCCATACCTTTTTCTCCTTTATGTAAATGATATAGTTGATAATATTAAATCTAACATAAGACTTTTTGCAGATGACACATCACTATTTACTGTAATAGATAATAATGACTCTTTAAATGTGCTTACTGATGACCTTCTTAATATTGCTCGATGGGCCCAAGATTAGTGTATTATTTTAAATCCATCCAAAACAAAATCAATGACTTACACGAAAAAAAATTAATGATATAAGTAATGACATACTGTTTGATGATCAAACTATCAAAGATGAAGTAAGTCATACCCATTTAGGAATCACACTTTTATCTGATGCAACTTGGGGGGAACATATTAATACTATATATAATAAAGCAGCCTATAGATTAAACACGCTTCGTATGTTAAAGTATGACTTAGACAGAAAATCATTAATACGATTCTACTTATCTTTCATCAGACCAATACTTGAGTATGGCAATATAATTTGGGATGGCTGTTATAAACAACAATCTGACCTCTTAGAAAGTATACAGCTTGACGCAGCCAGGATCATAACAGGACTTCGTAGGGAAACATCTCACTCTGTTCTTTATGATGAGCTAGGTTGGTGCCCCTTATCTGTAAGAAGAAAAAACAGTAAGTTAATACATTTTTATAAGATACTCAATTACGAGACACCGCAATATATAAATGATATTATAGATAGATACAACACACATCAAACAAATTATACCTTCAGAAATCAAAATTTAAGATATCCAACTCCTAGAACAACATCGTTTCAAAATAGTTTCTTTCTCTCCGCAACTGATGCTTGGAACAACATTGATCCTGAGCTTAATAATGCAACTTCTCTATACTCATTTAAACAAATACTTAAAAAGAGACTGCCACAACCACCTAAACACTTCTCATATGGAAAACGTAAGGATAATATAACAGTATGTCAACTTAGAAACTCTAAAAGTCAACTAAACCTTGATTTATATAATGACCATCTCGCAGATTCGCCCTCTTGCACTTGTGGCGCTACACTGGAATCCTCTCATCACTTCTTTCTTGAATGCCCTAAATATAGAGACCAAAGGCAGGAATTAATTAATGCGCTTCAAAATCATCCAATTATATATGAAACAATGAGACTCAGTATAGATGACTTACTAAAAGGCAATTCAAATTTGTCGTCTGAGGATAACTGCATAATTCTAAACTATGTATCTACTTTCATATACTCAACAGAACGTTTTAATCAGAACTGATTTCGGTTGTCAATCCATAAATTTGAGTCAATTAACTGCTGAACATAAGTTAGTATACCCATGCTCACTGTGTTGTCTCAGCTAGTAGTACGAATATAGCTTATTATATAAACTTTTAAGAACTGATATCATATTTACATATATATATATATATATATATATATATATATATATATATATATATATATATATATATATATATATATATATATATACATGCCATAACTATGCATGATGTCTTGGATAAATTAACTAAACTTGGGCAACTTTCTTGGAAAAAAAAAAAAATTACCTAATTACCTTAGTGGTCTTAATCAACAGCCTTGCCCTGGTAGACGCCATGTGCCTCTTTTCGGAAAGTGGTATTACACTACCTTGCATGGACTCCTGTTTACTTCTCAGTATTGGACGGCTCTCTGACGTGGAGGTCTGCTCTTGTGGAAGAGAATTTGCACCAAGAGGAGCAAGTTCTTTCCATCAAGAGTTGACCCCTACTGAAGGGAGGGGGCAAAACTAGAAGAGTTGCTTCCCTTGCAGGAGTACCCATTCGTCCTGATACTGTTTATAAGAGGTATTTGGTAGTGGCTGATTTACTACACTTTGGATAGTAAGTAATGTGTCCCGTTCATAAAATGCAATGCCTCGAGGCCTTCAACAGGAATAATACCGTATTTACAAGTGTTCCTAGGAAATGCCACAAATAAATCATTAATAAATCGGAAATGCCCTATAAATGCAAATCAAAGCATTATATTGGTACCCCCCAATAAACTATGGCATGTGTACATATAGTAGAGCTGGATCACAGTGTGGGAAGTGCATCTTATATATATCAATATATGACCACTTTACTGGGTAGAATCAGTTTGAATACCACACGATTCACAAATCATACCAGTCACTGTGTGATTATAGCATCATATATTCAAGCTTTTTTTTTTTTTTTTTTTTTTTTGGTGTGTGTGTGGTAGATCTAATGTATTCCAGACCAGACTGCTCCCTGAGAAGCTGTCTGCTCTGGATCTGCACTAGTCATTCGGATTGGTATGTCCCAGTGCATGGAGATTTTATGGTTCTATATATTTTATCCTTTGTCACTAGACTTTGCTGAAGAAAGGGAATGTCCGTCTGTATGTGTTGACCAGCCTGCTTCTCGGGGCATGCTGATCTAGGTCTGCACTGCAAGTTAGATTTGTCAGAAGAACCTCCGACATTTTCAATCTTCCTTAAATTACATAGATAGCTCATTAATTGTGATTATACTGTCTCACTAACGTTATAATCTATTAGTATTACGGACCGTTTCTAGACGTTTCGGTACATATACCTTACCTATACTTACTGCACACATTTAGCCTACCGTCTCGCCGGTCACACATGACTTGACATCAGCACCGATAGGTGTCAAACAACAATAACAGCAATCTATCTTTTATGTTACTTAGATCAGCAAGTTGACCTTTCAAAACAAAAGTACCGTTAGGAATGGCTAATCTCTTCGATGACTGTGCGTGCACTTGATTTGCGCCCGTCGCACGCCGCTGGCGTAAGCCTATATTATTAGTAACGGCTCATCAGCTTGGTATTTGATGCCCCACTTCATTGTGCGGCGAGGAGTCTTGGTGCAAATCAATTACACCCAATCGGAGCATGCTCGGCCAATTCCGTGAATCAGACGATTTACGAATTTGGCCGAGCGGTGTTCCGATTGCAGTTACACCCTTTGTCCCCTTTGTGATCCAGCTCTGGTCGGTTCTTCTCTCTATTCTCTCTATACTTTATTATTATTATTATTAATATTATTGTTGTTACTATTATTATTATTGTTACCATTATTATTGTTATTAATACTATTATTATTAAGATTGAAAAACATGTGACTATAAAAGATGATATCCCGGCGGGCACGTGGCGTCGAGGTAGCGTGTACTGACGTCAATGTGGCGTAATTACGTCGCATTGACGTCGCGACGACGTCGTTTTTGCGTCTCGTGCCCGCAGGGGTACTGAAGCTGTCAGCCTTCCCAGCGGGCACGCGGCGTTGAATCGACATTGGATCGGCGGTGATTCAACGTCACGACGTTGACCCAACGATTGTTAGGTGTTGATTCAGCGTTGTGTGCCCAATGGGTTGGATTTTCAAGCTCGTATAGGTCTATGTAGGTAGTTGGACAAACATTGGTATTACTTCTAGTTAAAATGTTGTTATATTCGTGTTTATATCAACTACTTCTAGTTTATATGTATGTACACTTTAGTCACAGAATTCTTGTATAGCACCTTAATATTTATGTCATCAAATATATGTATCTGTATTGCTACACCAACTGGAGAGGACAAATATAGGCAGTGCCTACGTCCAATCCATTGGCTCATGTATGTACTTTTATATATATGTTGCCATGAAATTGTGAATAAATAAATGAATTATGAATATGCAAATATCGGGAATACATCTTTTTTAATATGACGTTAACGTTTTTCCCCATTTAGTATATAGGAAGCGGTGACGTTTGAAAATTTGTGATAAGTCACGTTGCCAACGTTCGACGTGCACATGTCGCGCCCTGGTGATGTCGGATGCAGACATCTAACTTCTTGGGACGTCCACCTCAAACGAGACCATAAGAAAACGTCGCAATGACCTTGAATTTTCATTCTGTATAGTGTTAAAATCGAAATAACTTTTCCTTACCGGTAAATTGTCGCCAATTAACACGTGTTGTCGGACACATACGGATATTAGTTCACTCCGACTTCGCCGTCGTAAATTAATATCCTGTGATCTGCCCTCAAACAACATGAATTAAGCAGCAATAATTTATGGGCAAGGAAAATATATTTCTATAATAAAAAAGCTGAAAATGAGGACACTTTACATTTTAATTGTGAGATCGATTTTTGTTTCATCATCGAATAATCGCCAAAATCAGTATTTTCCAGAGTGATGGTCCAACATCGCGACAGAGCACCATCTTTTAAAGCCGTTTTGCTTCACATTTTATGCTTCCAGCGTGTTTCCTGGGTAGCATGTTGGTTGTAAACATTTTACTACTGGAAAATAGCTTAAAAATCAATTTGGACAAATAAAACAGAGCTCAAGAAATTTACTGAGAACGAGTGCCTGGAAGCCTGACATCGCGTGCTATAATTATGTTATGTGAGTGTGACATGCAAACATGCGTGACGAAATTTATGACACGCCGCATACGGAATAGCCAATTGATTTACAAATGAATTTTCAAATGGTCCAGGTCACATGACCAACATGGCCTCCCATGACCAACATGGCCGCCCTGCCCATATAAAGTTAAACCTATAAAAATCTTCTCCCGAACCAATTGACCGACAGCCTTGAAACTTGGTATGAAGCATTGGGTACGCAAGGGCTACCGAGAATATTCAAAGGATGAGCTTAGGCTGATTTTGACCTTTTTCAAGGCAATGTCAAATATTGGAAAATGCTAGAATATAAGATTTCAGGGAAAGTTTTGAAGATTTTGGCCCACAATTGTTAAAATTATAAACCTAGATTGACCTTGATAGTTTTACGGCCAGATCAGATTTCCTTTCTGGTGCTTTTATATGGGAAATGGGGAATGCATAAATATGAGCTCATGTAATTTATAGAAGATTTTGGTGCAAAGTTAAAAGATACAGTCAATAAATGTGTGCATGGACATTGTTTTAGCAATGGAGGTCAATGTAGTTTTTTTACCATTAATCAATGCCTCTTATATTTTGACAATTTCAGACGATCCGGTTTGTTCAAATAATGACCTTAATTTGACCTTTGACCATTTTACTGAGTTGAGAAATTCATGACTTCATGTTATGTATTGCTGTATGGACATAGAATATTCTTGACATTTAACTAGCTCCAACTAAATAAATTTGCCAACCATGTCAAATACTGGATGCAAAAAGACCATGTGAAAGTTTAAAATATAAAATGGATGTGGTCACCATCATTATCATTTTTCCCTAATCCAGCTGTAATATAATTACAAAGTTTTAATACGATGTCTTGAAGATGTTTCCAGCCAGGGGACAGACTTCTATCCACTGTAAGTCCATGGACGCTTTAGGGGGGCTTACTTACGTTGATAATTCTGCGATCTCATTCAAATTTGAGCTTTAACATTGTTGTTAATTCTGAGACCACTTTCAATTGAAAAGTATCTGAGAACTTAGGGCTAACAAGAAGGCACAAAAGATTCCGATGACTCATTGAGAAATGTAGCTAATAACATATGGGCAACGTTAGCCTGTTAGGAAGCCAGTTTTGTGATTTTGCTAATTGATCTTCCCCTGTTCGGGATGGGGGGGTGGGGGGGGGGAATGTGATCCTTCGGCTTCGATTTGAACAATTTGATCGAGAAGGTTACCCTTATGCTTTCAGCTTAATATCTGCTACATCGCTTCATCGACTCTGAAACATATTTGCTTGCTTATTACTCCCGATGGCTAGCTCGATAACTGGAATAGAATCATTTAAACACACTTTTATTTTCCTAGCCAAACAAACCTACATATGCAATTTGGTTCCAATCTGCTCATTGGTTGCAGAGGAGATGTCGTTTGAACATGTGGACAGGACAAACAACGACGCACGACTGATGTCGGTATAGCTCGGTCTGCTTGGGCTTTCAGCTCAGGGCCAAAACTGAAGGCATGATACAGCTATTTCAGCAGAAGGGTGGTTCAAACTTTGAACGACCTTCCAGAATCTGTAATAATTTTACCCTCTCTGAACAGGAATAAAACTAGACTGACTTTATTTACGGGCCACCTTGGCCTACGGGATAAAAACGCTGACTCTGAAACATTATGTCTCTCGCCGCTGTGTATTCAAGCCTCGGCTGCGCATATGGGAAAAAGGCCAAGTTCCGCTTAAGGAAAGTCAGGTAGTCAGGCTCCGGTTTTCGCCTGCCTCTGCTTAATGATTAACTCGATACAAGTGAAATAGTTTGGAAAGGTCGTAAAACCCGTTTAAAAAACTGGATTAAGTTCATCCTTAATTAAAACGGCTACAAATTTGACCCGTGGTGTTATAATCCGGGCAAAAGGACCTGATTATTAGAACCGCTAGAGTTCAGACCCAAAGCGTCTGAAGAGCCTGATGAGCATAATAGAAAAATGGAGGCGTTGCAGCCTGAATATATCTGTCAGTTGAGACTCTTGAGAACTAAAGAACGAGTTGCGTCGCTGTGGGGGAGGGGGGGGGGGGTAAACTGATAGTTATTTTTCTACGAGTTTCCTATTATCATTGAAGTAAGAAATAATGCTCTCTAAAATATCGCGGAAGCAAGGAACACATCAAAGCAGCTAAAAACGTGGACTCGAAATAACTGAGTCTGATCGTAAGCAGAAAGTTAAAATACTATTTGTAATAATCTTGTTTCATGACTTTGACATTTTTCGTTTTTCTTTTGTCAAAGAGTATACTTAAAAATGAGGCTGATCATACGATAAACAAATGTAAATTGACAACCTTGTTTATGAAGTGGAACAAAACTGTCACCTTGACAAAACCGAATTTCTAGAAATTCAACAAGGAAAATTAGTAAGTGGGACAAGAAGTGGGTATGTAGAAGATTAACTTACTTGTTTGTTAGTTTCGGTCGCGCCACTTTTGCGCAAATTTTGAGAAGAATAGTACAAAAAGTTGAAACAAAAAAAGCTGGTAAAGAACAACATTCCAAGCTCCACATATCTACTTTTGCCCCTAAACGCCGATTTGTTTTCTTATGTAGATCTACTGGCTGGTTTTGCATGAGTCTAATGCTGACGGAGTGGATGGTAGCACATTTTTTTTTAAATATTTCTACCCTTTTCTATGATATTAAGACCAGCTATGCTTTTGTTGTTATAACCAGCACTGCGTGATTTATGTTTTCCTAGTTGCTCATTTATAGTTCAGTAGAAGAGCAGTTACGAATGTTTGACTGAATGCCAATAATGGTCAGAAATATCGAGTAAAAAAACTTCATAAGCATGTTCATGCAAAGAGACTTTAAGTTGTTTCACATAATATTTAAGTGCATGCCGTGATCAGACGCTGCGTGGGTCATCACTGCTCACGATGGTCTTTTTTAAGGGCACGGGGCTTTTGTTTGAGTAGTTGGTTGTTTTGGGTTTAACGGCTTTTTGAGACAGTATTTTAGTCTATATCGAGCCGTCTCACAAAGAGAGGGAGAAAGAAAACAGAAGATAGGGGAGAGAAAAAAGTCCAAACAACCCCCACCCGTTCCTAGTGCAAGCACAGTAGGCCTTTGCCCAACTATTATCCAGATAAGTAAGACGCCCATGCACTGAAAGTTACCTTGCACCATCGCCCGTCGCGACCATCCCCGGGGGGGGGGGGGGGGGGCGCTACGCGTTAATGAGTTATTGCTATCAGCCAAATTAGCCAGAACAGATTTTTAGGTATTAACAAGAGTGCAAACATAAATCAAAATTTGAAATAGTTTCGCAAGGTTTACTGATTTAAAGAAGTTTTAGAACGATTGTTTTATCACCTTATCACCTGCTACTGTAACAGTGAAAATAAATATGTTTGGGAAACATGGATTTTTCAGATGCACCATGTACAACAAAGAAAAGAATATAGCAATCCAGCTTGATTGGGTCTGTGCTTGAACAACTGTAATGCGCAACTATTCATGCTATGCTCCCTAGCTACGGCTTCAGCGGAACTCTATTTAACAGTATCACAAGAGGTAATTCTAGGAAGAAACTTTATACGAGGTTTTGATGCTTGTAGGCATTGATGTGGGAGAGAGGCAGGCTTTAACGCTAAAGGTCAAAGTAATTCTAGACATTATTTTTTACGAATGCAACAGATCGTGAAAGATAGGTCAAGGGTAGAAATAAGTACAAAATGCATGGCGACCACTCTAGGAAGAAACTTTATGCTATGTTTATGCATTATAGAAAGAAATAGTCTTAAACGCTAGGATCGATGTGATTTTGTACCGAGCGTGAAATATACGTCAAAGATAGAAATAAAGGTGCCGCAGCTCTGTCAGGCGTGATGACTAGGTATAATTGTAGATAAGAAGAAGCGGATTTAAACGCTTTTACCATATTAGCAGAGAGTGATATACAAGTCAAGTGTTACGTAAGTGCAACATCACTTTAGACCAATCAAAGAAGAAACATTATTCCATGTACGATGAGTGTAGGTGTCACAGTTTGAGAGAAATGGACTTAAACTCTAGGCTCGATGCAGCTGTGGAAGGACGTACGCTCTGACGGACAAATGGAATTACTAACGGACGACCAGAAAATCGGACTCTTAAACGAAATTCCGTGGAACTTTTATGCTTCGCCTAAAAGGCGCCATTTTATCATGCATATATACAGTATATATTCAATAGTACTTTAGTACGAAAGTAAAGTGACCCCAATAGAATAACCAACCCCCCCCCCGGTCATTATTCTTTTAAAGAATAGTGACTCCCCGGTCATAAGTTTATGACTCCCCGGACATAATATTATGACCCCCACACACGTAATAAATCGATCCCTCGCGAAGGATTGTGACCCCCATAGAATAACGACCCCCGGTCATCATTCTTTAAAAAAATGACACCTACCCCCCGCTTCCGCCGGTCATAATGTCATTACCCCTCTACGGGAAGTTAAATGGCAATTCGCGAAATTGAAAAGAACGTCACCTCGTCTCACAACTCCCCCCCACCCCGCCTACCCAACAACCACCTCGTACAAAAATTATAAACAAATAAAGAAAGAAAAAGAAAAAGAAAGTCGTTCCGAGTATACTGTACACACCTGTGGCTCATTCGATTATATTTCATTTAAGCCTGGCGTCCTTAAACAGGGACAGAGGCAGACGTGTAAGATCAGACGCAGCAGAATTGCGTATCTGATTATTTTCTTCATTGTTTGCAAAAAATACAGCAATTTCTATGAAATGAAAAACAAGAGGGCCATGAGGTCCTGAATCGCTCACCAGAGTAAAAAACGCTAGTGGCGTCGCTTGAACAAATCTCATACTATATGAATCCCAAACATTTCAACATCATTTGATGTTTGGGAGGCGAACAATTTTGAGGTTTATAACAGATGGGTATAACGGATTTCTCGGTCATGTGACCAGAACCGTTCAAGCAAACTGTTGGCTCCCTGACTCACGGAAGTTCCGTGTGACATTTTGCTTTAATCAGCTAAGTCGTTTCGTTTAACAGAGCTGTCTGAAGCTGTTGAAATATGATCAAAGAATGGCCTTGACCTCTGGTACTAAAATTCTTCAAATACTCATTAAGTTGATTGGCAATGCCAAAGTCTTCAAAAATATATTATGAAGTTCTAATGTAAAGAAAATTTGACTTCGTTATAAAAAAATTCAAGGTCAAACCAATCACATGTGATAGAAATTCAGTGTCCAATGCTATACCCAAGGTTTCAGGTCCATCAATCCTTTGGTTCCAGTGCAGAAGATTTTTAAAGATTTGTTTCCGTGAACCCTTATGTTCAAGCATTTACCCACATAAAAGCACCAAAAAGCTAATTCGACCTTGCCGTAAACAACAGACAAGGCCATCCCGAGGTCACCACTTGAACAATGTTGGTAGTACTTGAGCACCTGATGCTACATATCCAATTTCAAGGCTGCAACTGCTTCTCACTGGATGGTCACTATTCTATGGGATACCCATAGAATAACGACCCCGGTCATTATTATGTAGAAAAAAGGTGACTCCGTTTCTTAAAGATACTGACTTCCGTTAACCCCCTCGATGATGACTAAAAAATATTAATCCCTACCTAATCGACTACTAACTGTCTGCAAGTTTTATTATTTGTAATACTTGTTGATGTTGTTGGGAGAGATGTATGTGTGTGTGTTTGGGCTGAGGGGATGTTATAATGTCATTATAATGTTATTATGATATGGCCGCGGAGACATAATATTATTAAGGGATAGGGGGCCACTATTCTTTAAAAAATAATGACCGGGGATCGTTATTCTCCGGGGATCCCATAGAATAACGACCGCTGGTCATTGGTCATTATTCTATATAAATGACACAGTTCTAAACGATACTGACTCCCGTTAGCCCCCTCGATGATGACTTATAAAATATTAATCCCAACCTAATCGACCACTAACTGATTATAAACCACTGCAAGTTTTTTTATTGTTAATACTTGTTGATGTTTTTTGCAAGGATGCGTGTGTGTGTGTGTGTCTGTGTGTGTGTGTGTGTGTGTTTGGGTTAAGGGGGGGGGGAGGAAGTGTTATAATATTATTATGTTCTGACCGCAGAGTCATAATATTATGAAGGGGTAGGGGTCACTATTCTTTAAAAAGTAGTGACCGGAGGTCGTTATTCTATGGAGAACCCATAAAATAACAACCCCCGGTCGTTATTCTATAGAAAAAATGACTCCTTTCTAAACGATACTGACCACTCTTAACCCCCTCGATGATGACTATAAATATTAATCCTTACCTAATCGACCACTACTGCAATTTTAAATATTGGCAATACTTGGTGATGTTGTTGCTGCTACTGCAGCTGCTGCTGCTATCGTAGGAGTAGTAGTACTTACAAATATCTAGAAGAAAATTATTTCTAATGCCACTCAAGAAAATTTCACCAAATCTTCACCACACACATGTCATTTCGATAAGTATGTAAATAAGTATCGTTCCACTCAAGGTACTTTTCTTTAGAAACTAATGGCCGGAGTCAAATTCAAAAGAAAATAAAGTGACGGGGTCGTTATTCTAGGCGGCCACAATTTTTCTTGAGGAGAGATTTAACTTTGCGTGAGAAAGATGTGTGTATGTGTGTGAAGGGGAGGTGGGTTGTGGGGGGTCGGGGGGGGGGGGGGGGTCGGAGGGGGTGCGTTAGTTTGTTTGTTAGTTTCTAACCGGGGATACTTTTGCTTTATGTGGCTAAGAGTTTTTGATTTCGATAAATATTTATTTCACTATGATTTAAAAGTATATAGCTATATATCTGTTGTGGCAATATTTTTGCCTTGAATTAAAAACTAGCATTTTGCATCTTCACAGATCACTTTCTGTCTTCGGGGTAGAAGGATTGTATTATTTACTTCAAAAATATAAAATATCAAGCAAGAGGAAAACATATTTCGTTCATATAGTTGAATATATTGTATTGTAAATTTATATCTGTCAGTTCGAGACATTTTTTATTTTGTAACAGTATTAATGCCCTTTGTTGAATTAATAACAAGAAGTAATAATATTTTTTTCATTTTATGACACTATTTTTGCCAGCTGCTTTTTAAAATATGCATCGTGATATATAGGTAAGGAGCGGTGCTAATATTTTTATCCACTTGCTACTCATTATCCCATTCAAATCAATAAATTTATTGTCATAAACGAGGAAAAAGGAGCATGTGGAATGTCTTTTCTGTTTAGTCAATTAAATCATACGCAATAAGACGAAAGAAAATCAATATTTTTTGCTGCATCCAGATAAGATCTAGCAATTGTCAAAATCATTTCCCTTAAACAATAAAAGTTCGCTATTTGTTTTGTCTTCGACCACATTTCAGTGGCAGTTTGCGTACCAGTAGGAAGGTGAAAGTATAATCAAAATCTATAGGAGTTCTTTCAAGAGCAGAGAACACATTCAGAAGAAGTTACATGGGCCAGACTACGTAGTTTCGGCTAATAAAGTGTCATCAGTGACCCTGACAATATCTGGGACGAAATCAGAGAAAAGAATACTGTATTTTCTTAATTTTAATAAGACAGTCGATTCAATGACTGATTAGTATAAAAAGGGTCCGAATAATATAAAAGACGCTGATCTAGAATAAGAGTCTAAACCAATCTAAGATTTCAGACTTCTCAGAATATAACCTCTGGTCTCAAAGGAAGAAAACAAAATAAAATTTGCACTATAGATGATGTACGGGGAGACGTTTTACGGCCGCCACACGACACAACACTAGCTGCAGTGAGGTAAAATCAAAATCCTGATCTCATAGGACGAAAATAAAATATAATCTGCACTATATATGATGTACGGGGAGACGTTTTACGGCCGCCACACGGCACAACACTAGCTGCAGTGAGCTAAAATCAATTGTAAGTTTACAGTTAAAACACTTAAATTGTGACTTGAAATGTCCATTCCTATACAGTGTCATGGGACGGTATCAAAAAGGAGCTACAAGACCACTTGGAAAAGGCGTTTTATCAGCGGCCGCGGAGCACATGGTACCCAAGAAATGTTTATGTGTCACAGGATAACTTCCATGAAAATAAACTATACCTGCTGCATCGTCTCACTACCTTGAGATTTACTAGACCCTTAGCTGGGAACAATACCCCGAGATGGGTGGGGAAGGGGGTACTCATATATACTATGCAAAATATATTTAGCAAATTTTTACATTTTGCATTTTTTCTCATTACTGAAGTGCAACATTGAGCGAAATTAAATTGCATTGAAGGGAACCGTATTTGGGGCTTAAGATACTATGGGATTACAGAAGCCATCTTTAAAACGATATTGGGGAAAAGCGATAAGCACAGAAGGGGTCATTAACCGAAATTCGCACCCATTGAAAAACAACATAAACATGGCAAGCATGTAATTTTTTGTACGGTCTTTCTCATCATTTTCATGCCCAGAGTTCTTGTCAAAGCTATTGAATGTGTAAAAGATATGGTTAAGCTTGACAATGGACGAATCTTAGCATGCGCGATTGACGTTAAAACGTTATAATTCGGTTCAACGTGCAATGATTCACGGGTGCTTCGGTTCAATGCAGAATCAACCAATAGGCTAAAATTAAAGGTCACACCATGATGAATTTCACATAAGAAGTTTCTTCACTGAAGTGTAACGTAACTGTGAGAAAATGATGACGTTAGTCTGAGACTTTTGACTTATGCTCAGTAGCCGGGAAGAATTTTCTTTCTGAATTGTTTACGTTATCATATTGGTAGATATCAAACAATCATACACTCGAAAGGGATTCAAGAAATACCGATTAGAAACAACTTTTTAAGACGATAACGTAAAAACAAGGGAAAACGTCAAAGTTTCGAATTTTGTAAACCTCATACTCGTAGTATATTCAAATGTTTTAGAGCGTTTTCCTTTATTTAAACAGCAAACCAGCCGGCGCCTCATTATGATTTTGGCTTTTGTACATGTCCTTCAGATACAAAAGTCATAAAAACTGACGTCACGGTAGTTCAAACGCTACAATTGAATAATCTTGAATTTTTTACCTGCCAGACCATCTCGAATGATCGGCCTTTGTATCTTTATGCAGTAAAGTGACAATAAAATCCTAATATGGTAGATCTGACACATACAAAAAATTGCTATATTTATTGTGCATAGTATATAAAAGTGGTATACGTATATGGGCTGTGTAAGGTTTAAATTTAGGGAGCGACTTGTCACTGACAAAACGGTGGGTTGAGTTGACTTTCAGTTGAGGTTTAAAGGCCCAGTAAACAACGAAAGTCATGTTGAGCCGGTCAGTTCCGATTCAGACCTAGACATCCTAAGCAGTTAACGAGTACTGCGTGCATATACATGTATACTGAACATCAAAAGAAACGCCTACAATGCATACGCACAATTTATTTCAAGGTATAAGTAAATACTTTTATTTAGACACTTTACGTTACTTTATGCTATTCCGACAAAATGAGCACCTTAGTGCATCGGTATTGCATAACTATAGACACTAGAACGCTTTCTTTTGTGATGGGGTTAAACTTAAAGTTACCGTACTTTCAGACGCTGAAAAGTCATTTCCATAAGATGTTCGGCCTATATTTTTCTGTAGTTATAATGTCCGCAGCACAGGGGAGGAAAAGCGAAAATATCAAAGCAATCGGGCCTTGCGTTTTAGAGAAACAACCGGGTGAAAGTTGACCGTAGGAACAGTAACACTTGCTCACCATTGGATTTCTCATGGACCTTTTAACACACTGTCTTTCTTGAAAGAATAGAAGCAATTCAGACGAAGAGTGAAAATGAATTACCAAGTGTAAAATGAAAAGATCTGCAAAGAATTTTTTTGTAGCAATGCAGAGTGTTTGATGTTATTGGACTTCCCAATTTGCTATTTGTTTAATTACAAGGGAGAGAATTAGACGATTGTTCAACTTCAAACTGCTGTCAAGTTCGTAAGAAGAAACTCTGAATTATAATCCCGAAGGGTGTTTCATAATTTAAGCACAATGAAGCCGCGTTTCAGACAGAATTTGGTATACTGCTAAAGGAAAGGTAATTCTTACAACGACTTTTAATGTTTGGGGATAAACTGAGATAACTCTTTAATCAAAATGAATTTTTGCAAGAAGATAAGTTTATATTATTCGCAGACGTCAGTAGTATTTTCTGCTACATGTAATTTAAAACTGCAATTCAGCTGATAGAAGAAAATTGAACTTAAATTTGTAGGCGTTTCTTTGGACGTTTAGTATACTTTCGCCACTTTTCTTGAATCAGCAGAAGGGAGAGAATATTCATTGTCAATCTCCACGAAAGTTTAAGTGACTGGGCAACACACAAACAATCGTGTGTGTGTGTGTGTGTGTGTGTGTGTGTGTGTGTGGTGCATTTGCGTTTTAGAGAAACAACCGGGTGAAAGTTGACCGTAGAAACAGTAACACTTGCTTACCACTGGATTTCTCATGGTCCTTTTAACACAGTGTCTTTCTTGATAAGAAAAGAAGCAATTCAGACGAAGAGTGAAAATGAGTTACCAAGTGTAAAATGAAAAGATCTGCAAAGAAATCTTTCGTAGCAATGCTGAATGTTTGATGTTATTGGACTTCCCAATTTGCTATTATTTAATTACAAGCGAGAGAATTAGACGATTGTTCAACTCCAAACTGCTGTCAAGTTCGTAAGAAGAACATTATGATAACAATCCCGACGGGTGTTTCATAAAAGCACAATGAAGCCGCGTTTCAGACAGAATCTGGTATACTGCTAAAGGAAAGGTAACTCTTACAACGACTTTTAATGTTTCGGGATAAATTAAGGTAACTCTTTAATCAAAATGAATTTTTGCAAGAAGATAAGTTTATATTGTTCGCAGACGTCAGTAGTATTTTCTGCTACATGTAATTTAAAACTGCAATTCAGCTGATAGATGAAAATCGAACTTAAACATGTAGTAGGCGTTTCTTTTGACGTTTTGTATACTTTCGCCACTCATCTTGAATCAGCAGAAGGGAGAGAATATTCATTGTCAATCTCCACGAAAGTTTAAGTGGCTGGGCAACACACAAACAAACGCGTGTGTGTGTGTGTGTGTGTGTGTGTGTGTGTGTGTGTGTGTGTGTGTGGTGCATTTCCGCGGTATATACCCGAATTGACTTAATATGGGTGTACCACCCTTCCCTTTTCACTCAACAGCACCCAAGTTTATATCAAGTAAACTTTGAACTGACTACTAATAATGTCGAATAATAACATCTAAACACACCAAACGTGCATTAGCAATAACCCATACCAAAAGTACATTTAAACACACAAAATGTACATTAGAAATAATAACCCATATCAAAAGTACCGCCTTTGAGCGAACAGTAATAAATATCATAAATTACAGGGCACATTGCATTTGTCCGACCCAGATGAAAATTATTCTTTAAAGTAGGCTGATCTTCAACCACATCTTCTCTGACTGAATTTATTGTTCTCCGATATATTCCTAATCACCGAGACCCATAAGCAGATTCTAGTAGTAAATAGTTTATTTAAGTTACATCTGCGAAATAAAATAAGATAACAAGTGGGCCATTGTGGCCTTGAATCGCTCACTTGAGCATTAATCAGTTCACTGGCTCTGGTGAAAATTTATAAGAGTTTTTACCATACATGGGAATGGCGACCACCTTGGTCATGTGACCAAGATCATTTGAAGAACTTTCATTGTGGCAGGCATCATTGCAATGTTAATTCTGATTCTTGCAGCATAACTTTATTTAGATTTGACCTAGTGACCTAGTTTTTTACCACCATGACCCAGTTTCAAACTTGACCTAGATTTTATGAAGATAAACATTCTGACAAAGTTTCATGAAGATTGGATCACAACTGTGCCCTCTAGGGTGTACACAACGTTTTTTCTAAGATTTGACCTAGTGACCTAGTTTTTGACTCGACATAACCCAGTTTCAAACTTGGCCAGGATATTGTAAGGATAAACATTTTGACAAAGATTCATGAAGATTGGATCAAAACTCTGCACTCTAGAGCACACACAAGGTCTTTCTAATATTTGACCTAGGGACCTAGTTTTTGACCCGACACGACCCAGTTTCAACTTTGGCCAGGATATTGTAAGGATAAACATTCTGACAAAGATTCATGAAGATTGGATCAAAACTCTGCCCTCTAGGACATACACAAGGTATTTCTAATATTTGACCTAGTGACCAAATTTTTAACCTGACATGACCCATTTTCAAACTTGGCCTAGATATTGTAATGATAAACATTCTGACAAAGTTTCAAAAAGGTTGGATTAAAATTGTGCCCTCTAGAGCGTACACAAGGTTTTTCTAAGATTTGACCTAGTGACCTGGTTTTTAACCCGACATAATCCAGTTTCAAACTTGGCCTAGATATTATGACAATAAACATTCTGACAAAGTGTCATGAAGATTGGATCAAAACTGTGCCCGCTAGAGTGTACACAAGGTATTTCTAATATTTGACCTAGTGACCTAGTTTTGGACCCGACATGACCCAATTCCAAACCTGTTCTAGATATTTTAAAGACTAACATACTGACAAAGTTTCATAAAGATTGGATCAAAACTGTGCCCGCTAGAGTGTACACAAGCAAAAGTTGACGGACGGACGTCCGTCCGGACGTCCACACGAACGACGGACGACGGACATCAGGGTATCCCAAAAGCTCACCCTTCGTGCTCAGATGAGCTAAAAAAAAGGTCTGAACGCCAGGGATTACTTTGTGTATGTTACCCTAAATTAAAATGGACGGATCCTATACAGAGATCATTTATGTGGCTGGAAAAGTCAAGTCTTAGCATGAAAGAACAAAAAAATTATACTTCAGATACTCTAACATGTCTAACAAACAAACGATTTCACTGAACCAATACATTGATAATGTCAGCGTCCGTAAAGTTTGATAGGGGGTCGGAAATCTTCGGCGGTGCGGTACATTATTTTACCCCAGTGCAGTGCGGTGCGATAAAAGGTTTGGTCTTAGATTTGTGCATGAATATTTTGGGGAAAAAATTAAATATATAGCAATAAAAGATAATATCAAGACTTCTCGAGATAATAATGGCAAATGACAATATATTTAAACGCGTTGTCATACATTTTATGATCATTTTCAGTTAAACATTTTTTACAAAGACAGATAATATGCAGAGAAAAATTAAAATATTAAGCGCGAAAAACTTAATTTTGCTAACAGATTGATGTAGCAAGTGGTGGCGTATATACGCTTCCGTAGTAGAATGATTGTATTATTGCCTTCAAAAATATAAAATGTCATGCAAGAGAAAAGCATATTTCGTTCAGATGGTTGAATATGTCGTACTGATAAATTTATATATGTCAGTTTGTACGGAAGCGTATATACGCCACTACTTGCTACATAAAACTGCAAGAAAAACATGTTTTTCTCACGAAAATGCCGGAAATAAGTGGCTTGACTGAGATAATATTAACAATGTTAAAACATAACGCGTTTCGATAGTTATTTTCACAGTAAGTCTCAATTTAATGTCGACAGATAAATAAGAGAAAACAGTGTTCCTAACTTTTTCTTGTCAGGCAAATGATTATCTGATTTCGATAAATAAGTATTTCAATATGATCCAAAAGTATTACGCTATATATGTGTTGTAGCAATATTTTTGCCTTTAATTAAAAACTACCATTTTGCGCGAAAACGTTTTGCGTCTTCACACATCACTTTCTGTCTTCGGTGAAGAATGATTGTGTTATTTTCTTCAAAAATATAAAAGATCAAGCAAGAGAAATACATATTTCATTCATATGGTTGAGTATGTCGTATTGATAAATTTATAATGTCAGTTCGAGACATTTTTTATTTTTTAACAATATTAATGCCCTTTGTTAAATTACTAACAAGTAGTGCTAATATTTTTTCATTTTATGACACTATTTTTGCCAGTTGCTTTTTAAAATATTCATCGTGATATATATGTAAGGAGCGGTGCTAATATTTTTGTCCAATTGCTACTCATTATCTCATTCAAGTTAATAAATTTATTGTCATAAACGAAGAAAAAGGAGCATACGGAATGTCTTTTCCGTTTACTCGATTTAATTATACGCAATAAGACGAAAGAAGATCTTTTTTTTCTGTATCCCAGATAAGATCTAGCAATTGTCAAAATGATTTCCCTTAAACAACTAGAAAATGTGTTTATGAAACACTATGGCCCCAACAATATGCTTGCCTCTAAAGAAGGTTCATCCCATAACGCTTGTACCTTTGTACGATATGCCTCAATGAACTCAGTCGAAAAAGGGGCTTAACTCAGTAAAAAAAAAAGATTTTTCTCCAAAAGGTAACCAGGTAATCTATACCTTGGGCAATATCTTCCTGCAAAAATTCAAGATCCTACTATCAGGGGTTCTCTAGATATTTTGCTCACAAGATTCCATAGGCTAACAATGCACTAAGTTGAACAAGACAGGCGGTAAAAAGAAAACACTAATTCGCTTATTTTCCCTACTGATCATGTGTATAAAGTTTTAAGTTCTTAGCTCTTGCCGTTCTTGGCTGTATGTTAGGATACCTTTGTACTATAGGATTCAATGCAATAAGTCGAAAAAGGGGCTTAACTCGGCCAAAAAAAATTATAACAGTTAATCAGGTCATCTAGACCTTGGGCTATATCTTCCTGCAAAACATCGTGGTCCTAGGATCAGGGCTTCTTAAGATATTTTGTTTACAAGGTTCCATAGGCTTACAAGGCATTAAGTCGAAAAAGGGGCATAATTCGGTCAAAACTTCACAATTGTTTTTAAAAAGTATATCAGTTCATCTACTCATCAGTCCTAAGACGATTGCAAAGTTTCAAGACTCTAGCTAAAATACTTTCTAAGATATCTTGCTCACAAATTTTCAGTTTGATTTTTTCTCAAGGATCATAACTCCAAATAGGGAGATAATTCGGACAAGAAAAAATAGGTATCGGCTATTTTTTGATGACGAATCCATATGTGAAATTTCAAAACTCTAGCATGCACGGTTTCTAAGAAATGGTGTGCGTGACAGGTACCTTAGGCTTACAATGCACTAAGTTGAAAAAGGGGCGTAACTCGGTCAAAAATTCACAAATTGTTTTCCAAAGTCTATCAGTTCATCTACTCATCAGTCCTAATAAGCTGGCAAAATTCTTTTTGAAATATCTTGCTCACAAATTTTCAGTTCGATTTTTTCTCAAGGGGCATAAGTCCAAAAAGGGAGACAACTCGGACATGAAAAAAATACGTGTCAGCTATTTTTTGATGGCGAATCCATATGTGAAATTTCAAAACTCTAGCATGCACGAACGGATGGACGGAAGTACAGACAACCCAGAAGCAAAATGCCCCACAACTTCTTCAGGTTAGGGGCATAAAAAGGGAGATAACTCGGACTGGAAAAAATAGGTGTCAGCTATTTTTTTGATGACGAATCCATTTGTTTAAACTAAAAACAGTTCTTCGACCACAGTTCAATGGCAGTGTGCTTACCAGTAGGAAGGTGGAGGTAATTTCAAAATCTGTGAAAGTTTCTTCCAGAGCAGAGAACACATTCAGAAGAAGTTACATTGGCCAGACTACGTAGTTTCGGCTAATTAAGCCTCATCAGTGATCCTGAGAATATCTGGTGACGAAACCAGAGATAAGCATACTCAATTTTCTTAATTTTGATAGGGCAGTCGATTCAATGACGGATTAGTATAGAAAAAAGAGACCAAATAATGTAAAAGACGTTGATCTAGCATAAGAGTCACTATAGATGATGTATGGGGAGACGTTTTACGGCCGCCACACGTCACAACACTAGCTGCAGTGAGGTAAAATCAACTGTAAGTTTACAATTTAAACACTTAAATTGTGACTTGAAATGTCCATTCCTATACAGTGTCATGAGACGGTATCAAAAAGGAGCTACAAGACCACTCGGAAAAGGCATTTTATCAGTAGCCACTGAGGCACATACCCAAGAAATGTTTATATGTCATAGGATAACTTCCATGAAAATAAACTATACCTATGGGAAGCCATTTTATTATTTATTCTGGAATGTCGATATCGTATTATTATATCAGATATGTTATATATTATATAAGATATCTTATATCTCTTAGATATCTTACATAATAAATAAGTTATCTTATAAAATATGTTAGATATCTTATATAACATATAAGATATATATTGTAACATAAGATATATCTTATATCCTATATAAGATATCTGATATCGGATACAAGATATCTTATATTGAATATGAGATATCTTGTTTAATTTTATATATAGGACATCTTATATGCTATATCGGATATCTTATATAATATATACGACATCTTTTAAAGCACGTAAGATATGATATATCAGATATCTTAGATAAGATATAATATATCTTCTAAAGCATAAAAGATATCTTATATGCTATATCAGATATCTGATATATTATATAAGATATCCAATTGTAAATTCAAGTAAGATTTCGCATGTCCCATATAAGATATATTATATGCCACATCAGATATCTTATATTCTAAATAAGATATCTCATATATGTACAAAAGATATCTTATTTAACTTTTCTATGAGACACAACATATATATAAGATATCTCATATAGCATATAAGATATCATATATTATGTATTTAGTATATCAGATATCTTATATCGGATATAACATATCTGATATACAATATGAGATATCTTATTTAATTTTACATGTATCTTATATAATACATCATATGTCTGATATTTTATATAAGATATGCCATATAAGATATATAATATAGTATAAAAGATATGTGATATATTGTATAAGAAAGTTTATATGATAAATTATAGGATATAAGATATCTTATATGTCATATAAGAGAACTTATAATATATAAGATGTCTTACCTGTCATATAAGATATGGCATATTAGATATCTTAATCGGCATATTGTATATCTAATATACTACATAAGATATCTACTTTGCATCATAAATAGTAAAACGGCTAGGTATATATAACTGCTGCATCGTCTCACTACCTTGAGATTGATTTGGCCCTTAGCTGGGACTATACCCCGAGGTGGGTGGGGAAGGGAATACTCATATATAAGAGTGGTATATGTATATGTGCGGCGTAATATTTAAATCTTAGGGAGCGACTTGTCACTGACAACACGGTGGGTTGAGATGACTTTGAGCTGAGGTTTAAAGGCCCAGTAAACAACTATTTAAGGCATGATGAGCCGGTCAGTTGCTGTACAGACCTAGACATCCTAAGCAGTTAACGAGTACTGCGTTCATATACTTTCGCCACTAATTTTGAATCAGCAGAAGGGAGAGTATATTTCATTGTCAATCTGCACGAAAGTTAAGTGGCTGGGCAAGACACAAAAACAGTGTGTGTGTGTGTGTGTGTGTGTGTGTGTGTGTGTGTGTGTGTGTGTGTGGGTGGGTGGGTGTGTGGTGCATTTCCGCGGTATATACCCGAATTGACTTAATATGGGACTGGTGCGGTGCGTTAAAAGGTTTGGTCTTAGATTTGTGCAAGAATATTTTGGAGAAAAAAATTAAATATATAACAATAAAAGATAATAGCAAGACTTCTGGAGAAAATAATGGCAAATGACAATATATTTAAACGCGTTGTTATAAATTTTATGATCATTTTCAATTAAACATTTCACAAAGACAGAAAATATGCAGAGAAAAAATAAAAAAATAAGCGCGAAAAACTTAATTTTGCTAGCAGATTTATGTAGCAAGTGGTGGCGTATATACGCTTCCGTAAGTTTGAGACATTTTTTTTTATTTTGTAACAGTATTAATTCCCTTTGTTGAATTAATATCAAGTAGTACTAATAATTTTTCATTTTATGACACTATTTTTGCCAGTTGCTATGTAAGGAGCGGCGCTGATATTTTTGTCCACTTGCTTCTCATTATCTCATTTAGATTAATAATTTTTTGTCACAAACAAAGAAAAAGGAGCATGCGGAATTTCTTTTCCGTTTAATCGATTTAATTATACGCAATAAGACGAAAGAAGATCAATATTTGTTCTGTATCCAGATAAGATCTAGCAGTTGTCTAAATCATTTCCCTTAAACAATTAAAGTTCGCTATTTGTTTAAACTAAAATCAACTCTTCGACCACAGTTCAATAGCAGTTTCACAGGGACCAACCGTAACGCCGGAAAAGCGGTCGAAACGCAAGATTTGCGGTGTTTTCCCGCCGGATTGCGGTATTTTTCGTAGGCTTCGCCGCCATTTTTGTTGACAGTTTCCGAAGGGGGTTGAAAAAACTATTTATTTATAATATAAGTAGATTTTATCTGAGCATAAGTACTAGCTTATCCGGATCTACATACATGTCTGTAATCGCCAAATCTTCTTTTGGTACATAAATATCGTTGAAATATGTTATCACGCAAGGAGAAAAAATTGTTTTGCTTGTTCGGCCATACGCTCAGACAGCATTTGAAGCAAGAGAGTTCGTACTTTCTTCAGTGTTCTTAAATTCTTGTCCAACTGGTGGATGATTTTGCATTTTTAAACTTTACTACATCGTAAACAGAGGATTGATTATGCCGTTTTGCCCGAGGAAGCACAGACTGAAACACAATATGCGAAATTCAAAGTAACGCCGGATAAAATGGCAACTTCTGTTTTCTCATTTGGCCAGTAGTTTCACAGATAATCACATTAAAGGGTACAACAGAGGTTAATTCTTATGTTAATATTTAGATAATCTGATTAATTTCTTGGGAATTTTCAGGGAAAAAAAACAAACCAAGGCCCCTTATCAGGCTTAGACATTTTAAAGCTTTGCTTCTATAGTGGCAAGCTTAAGGTTCAAGGCATAGTATTTCACAAACACAGTCTCTAGTTAAACAAGACATGCCAGAAATTATAAACTGCTACATTAAACTATATACTTATGTTGTTGAACTTTTTTTTCTTTGCAGAGTTAGCAGTGTCTTTTGCCTGGCAAGTATCTCTCTAGGTTTTTATTTCAGATGAAGCGCACAAACCCTGTTGAAGAGATGCCAAGAAGAACCATAAGGATAATCCATATCCTTCCAGTGGCACATCTGCGCAATTAGCCCCCTCCTCCACCTCGGGGTGCCGCGTCGTTTAACAAGATCAATCAATCAATCAGTCAACCAATCAATAAATCAATCCACATTGCATCAACAGGAAACATAACATTTTAAATGAAGTACGAGTCACAGTCGCCTTTCTCGAGACGCAAGGGTTGAGGTGGCTCGGTGGGGGGACGCCTGCGCCCGCGGATTAATACGTAGGCGTCTCTTTCCTGATGTCTGCAGCTAATGTGTCCCGCGGAATGCGACAGTAAGTGTGGCTCGGAGAGGGATGCTCGTTGCCTGTCGAGACCAGCCATCATATCTTTTCTATCAAACTTTTGGGGTTTAGCGACACTGAAGAAGTTAAATACAGAAACGCGCGTCTGTCGCACTAAATTAGGTATGAATTCGTTTATATTAACATAAGCATGCAAGGCAATCAACTCTTTCTCCGCCATATAAGGTCATTACAATGTTTAAACATTAAATCAGCACATCAGTAAAACTAGACAGCATGCAGATAGCAATAAAATATAGCTATAGAGCCTTCTTTTCTGCTTGGTGCCTTGATCAGTTCCTGATCTTCTACTAACTGTGACCCAAAACGTTTGCTTATACGTTTTTGAGGTTACTTCTCAACTGACAGATTAGGTCATGTTGAGCCGGCCACTCGAAACCGTTCCCGGGCAGGTTTAAACCTTTTAAGCGGTTAAGCATTACCAAGCAAATTTTAAGAGTAACTACACTTCAGGAACTGACTGAATCAGATCCCAAACCCTATCCCCAACATCAAAGGGAAAGATTGACAAAGACATCCCAACAAACAATAAATTACAAGTGATAAGCCGAGTCAGCAGCTCTTTCCCAAATAGGAGGCAAATCAGCTATCCTTATTGAACTAAATAATTTAGACCAACAGAAGGGTTAAAACAGACTAAGCAAATTATACAAAAAACATTTAACAATTATTTTTACCTATTTTCTATTTTTATTATAGAAGGGTTAAAATGAGAACACAATAAATTAAATAGCACCGAACATAAAACAAATGCAACCGCAACGAAAGTATCGCCTTGGGACGGTCAGTAATAACTACTGCAAGCTCGTGCCAGTAGTATCTGGCAACTACCGTTGGGTGATAACGACCGAAACCACAGTATTTCGGGCAAGACTAGTCGTCACCCAAGAGATTATGCATTAGAATTTAATCTAATTTTACAAGGGTGTGTGGTTTTAAATAGTGCTTGAAGTCGGTTGGTAGATATGTGTATGTACATGTATAGTTTGGTTCACATGTTTTATGTTTATATTGTATATAGCATTTTATGCTTGGAGGGCCACACGGTAGAATGCTTTACAGCTAAATGTATTACCCTCTTGAAACATTCTATAAATAAATAAATAAATAAATAAGATAAATAAATAAAGAAAAGGAAAGATAGGACAGACGAGAAGAAAAAAAGACACACATAAAAAACTGGCCCACCCTTCCCGCATCTGCTGCAAGCACAGCAGGCCCTTGATCTACTATATCTCAATGCAGTAGCACGCCCCTGCGCTAGAAGCTGTGCAGCACCATCGTGCTAGCCTACCACCCACGGCCCCCAACCACCCACGACCCAATATATAACCTCAGAGAACATGTTGACAAATATGCTATTACGGAGAAAATTCTAAAAGAGCTGCAAAAGGAATATTTGTCTTTTATGTTTATAGAATATAACACATTTCTGTGTAAAAACTCGAAAATGATTCAGAAATATGCTTGCACATGAAGGACATAGTTTCTATCAAAATGTTCACAAGTGTGCAACTCGATTGTCAAATCAGAGATATTGATCACTTGAATTATCCAGACGCGCAATGCTGCCGCGATCGTTAGACCCATCAGCTAACAGTGAAGTCTCCAAATAATTCTAGAAGGAGTTTTGGAACAAAGATATTTTAGAGCAGCACGGGACATCAACTTGGTACATGTATATGAGACATGGGCATTTTTGGAAAACAACGGACATCAGAAATTGAGATATTTATTTTGGTGAAAACGAAGGCAATGCTGTCTTAGTTTATCAGGAAACTAGGGAACCAGGTACCCTCTGCGAAGCCCACAACAGTGTACCAAAGCTTATGCTAGCCCATTTTCCAGTTGGTAACTAAGTAAAGTGAAATGACCTTTGTCACCGACATAATTATATTTCAAACCTATCTTACAGCGCTCAGAAAAGGAATAATAAACACAAAAATGACACCAAACGCCTCACAACAAATGTGGCGAGTAACTGAACAGCTTTTTATTATACAGATAATTACTTAGCTGACCTCACTGAAACTTACAACAATATATGGCGGCCTAATTGACGGAGTGATAAAATCCAGCTTGGGTCATATGTGGGACAAGTCAAGTTCTGCTTGTGAGTGATCAGGAGCGATCTTAAGCTTAAACTGCATTAACATAAGAATTTACCTGTGTCTCACCCTTTTAAATGTGTTTATCTGTGAAAATACTGGCCAAATGAGAAACCAGAAGTTGCTATCTTATCCGGCGTTACTTTGATTTTCGCATATTCTGTTTCGATCTGTGCTTCATCGGACATAAAATCATAAGCAATCGGATGTTAACTATGTAGTAATATCTAAACATGCAAATTCATCCACCGTTTGGTCAAGAATTTAGGGACACTGAAGAAAGTACGAACCCTCTTGCTTCAACTGCTGTCTGAGCGTATGGCCGAACAAGCAAAACAATTTTCTCCTTGCGTGATAGCGTATTTCAACAATATTTATGTACCAAAAGACGATTTGGCGATTAAAGGCATGTATGTAGATCCGGATAAGCTAGTACTTATGCTCACATAAAATATCCTTATATCATAAATAAATAATTTTTTCAACCCACCTCGGAATTTGTCAACAAAAAATACCGCAATCCGGCGTGAAAACATCGAAAATCCTGCGTTTCGACCGCTTTTCCGTCGTTACGGTTGGTCCCTGTGAGTTTGCATATATTGGTGTATTTTCAGAAGAAGTTACATGGGCCAGGCTACGTAGTTTCGGCTAATAAAGCCTCATCAGTGACCCTGACAATATCTGGTGACGAAATCAGAAAAAAGCATACTGCACTTTCTTAATTTTAATAGGGCAGTCGATTCATTGACTGATTAGTATCAAAAAGGGCCCAAATAATATAAAAGACGATGATCTAGAATAAGAGTCTAAACCAATCTAAATTTTCAGATTCTCAGAATATAACCTCTGATCTTAAAGAACGAAACTAAAATATAATCTGCACTATAGATGATGTACGGAGAGACGTTTTACGGCCGCCACACGGCACAACACTATCTGCAATGAGGTAATTTCAAACTATTGATCTCAAAGGACGAAAATGAAATATAATCTGCCCTATAGATGATGTACGGGGAGACGTTTTACGGCCGCCACACGGCACAACACTAGCTGCAGTGAGGTAAAATCAACCGTAAGTTTACAGTTTAAACACTTAAACTGTGACTTGAAACGTCCATTTCTATACAGTGTCATGGGACGGTATCAAAAAGGAGCTTCGAGGCAACTCGGAAAAGGCGTTTTATCAGTACGCGAGGAGGCACATGGTACCCAAAAATGTTTATGTGTCACAGGATAACTTCCATGAAAATAAACTATACCTGCTGCATCGTCTCACTACCTTGAGATCTATTGGACCGTTAGCTGGGAACAATACTTCGAGGTGGGTGGGGAAGGGGATATTTATATATAAAAGTGGTATACGTATATGTGCTGAGTAAGATTTAAATCTTAGGGAGCGACTTGTCACTGACAAAACGGTTGAGTTGGCTTTGAGTTTAGGTTGAAAGGCCGAGTAAACAACTAAACTCATGTCGAGCTGGTCGGTTCCTGTGTAGGCCAAGACATCCTAAGCAATTAACGGGTACTGCGTGCATATACTTTCGCCACTAATCCTGAAACAGCAGAAGGGAGAGAATATTTCAGTGTCCATCTCCACGTATGTTAAGTGGCTGGGCAACACACAATAAAGCGTGTGTGTGTGTGTGTGTGCGTGTGGTGCATCTACGCGGTATATACCCGAATTGACTTAATATGGGAGTACCAGCCCTTCCCCCTTCACTCAACAGCACACGTTTTTATCAAGTTAACCTTGAAGTGACTACTTATAATGTCGAATAATACATTTAAACACACAAAACGTGCATTGGCAATAATAACCCATATCAACAGTACATTTAAACACACAAAACGTACATAAGAAATAATAACCCATATCAAAAATACCGCTTTTGAGCGAACAGTAATAAATATCATAAATTACAGGGAACATTGCATTTGTCCGACCCCAGACGAAAATTATTCTTTAAAGTAGGCTGATCTTCAACCACATCTTGTCTGATTGAATTTATTGTTCTCCGATAGATTCCTAATTACCGAGACATATAAGCAGATGTTTAGTAGTAATAGTTTAATTAAGTTACATCTGCGAAATAAAAAAGATAAAAAGGTCTGAACACCAGGGATTACTTTGTGTATGTTACCCTAAATCAAACTGGATGGATCATACAGAGAGATCCTTTGTATGGCTGGGAAATTCAAGTCTTAGCATAAAATAAATATTTTTATACTTCAGATACTCTATTTGTCTAATAAACAAACGCATTTACAGAATCAATACATTCTCGGAAGCAGTTTGATAACGGTAGCGTCCGTAAAGTTTGGTAGGAGGGGGAGGGGGTCCGAAATATTCGGCGATGCGGTACATTATTTTACCCCAGTGCAGTGCGGTGCGTTAAAAGGTTTGGTCTTAGATTTGTGCATGAATATTTTGGGGAAAATATTTAATCTATAGCAATCAAAGATAATATCAAGACTTCTCGAGATAATAATAGAAAATTACAATATATTTTTTAATAGCGTTGTCATACATTTTATGATCATTTTCAATTAAACATTTTACAAAGACAGATAATATGCAGAGAACGAAAACATATTAAGCGCTAGCAGATTTATGTAGCAAATGGTGGCGTATATATACTTCCGTAAAATCCAGTAACTATTTATTAAAATGCTTTAAAATCTATTCAGTTGCTTTAAACATTATTTATATGTGATGTTTTCTATTTATAGCAACAAATGTGTATCAATATGGAACGAAAATCATTTAAATGCATAAGCATGCCGGGAAATATGTTTGCTTACGTTGTTACAAGCTATTTCATTGGCTAATCAAAATCAGCGAAGGTTCCAGCCGTGATAGGCTCACCTCTGACATGCCACAAGGCGAATACGAAACCTAAGTGATATATAGTACCGTATCAATGGTCATGATAGACATCTGTATTCAAAGACCTCCCTCTCTCTCTCTCTCTCTCTCTCTCTCTCTCTCTCGTAATGATACGAGCTACACTGTGCAGATGGGCAGGTAATGATATTAATAATGTATAAGAAAGGGGGTCTGGGGTGCGTCGCCTTCAGACGACAACGTATTAAAAAGTCTAATCATAGGGGCTTGAAGCATACTGATTTTGGTAAAAGAATACAGATTGTATACACAGTATAACATACATTATATTGTGTGTACAATCTGTATTCTTTTACCCACATCATCATGATTCAAGCCCCGATGATCAGATGTAGTGAGTGAGTGAGCGAGTGAATGATTTGACGTACCAGTAAATATTGCAGTCGTCGAGATACTGTCTCCGACTTTGTAGGATTTTTTACCTGACTTGAGATAAATGACACTCAGATCCTGCTATAGCTACTAGCAGTTCTGTCGTAGAGGCACCACACAGCCTATCTATTTCGCGGGCCCCGATGGGCAAGGGCCTAGAAAGTCGGCTGTAAAAGCAAGTGTATCGTTTCATGACCACCCCTCTCCCGCCATCATCAGTCCAAACAAATATAAAGACCCCTCAACAAAGCAGGAGCCCCTCCCCAATAAATTCATTGTCCAACCCTACTCTTTTCTGCAGCTGACAAATAATGACCTTTTCCAAAGAACGGTACGTTATTATGAAGCTCAACGTGAATCAACGTTGATTCAATATTAATTCAACGTTGTGTGCCTGCTGGGTTATTACTTGGCTCGCTGAAATTCATTGGCGCTGGCAAGGCATAGTTTAGGACATGAAATGGAATCTAGTGAAATGCAATAGAATGGAGTGTCATGGAATAGAATGAGCTGGTAATTATAATCTCCCCTACTTCATTCCACCGTATTGGCGCTAGACTATTAATTCAGGGATCGTAGATTCGATCCTCGCTTCTCCGGTCTTTCGGTTGAAACTTTAAACCGAAGTCCCGTTTTCGTATGACCTATGTGTTGCACTGACTCCAGTGGGGTGATGATAACTGTGGTCGTTTTCTACAAATTGATAGTATAATTCCCCGAAATACTAATGCAACTGCACAAGCAGTACAAACCTAGCTTAGACTGCTCATAGGTGGGAGCAGTCTGATCAAGGCAGGCACTGTAAATTACACGGTCCGCCAATGCTGGGCGATATGCCAATTTCGATGTAGTGCTCGAAACTGATAAATTTGGATTGAATATTGAAGAAACATCTAGTTATTGGTCTGTTCGATAAATCTCCTTTTTTCCTTGGTCACTGAAAACACATCCCCAAATAAGTAAGTGAGTGAATTTACCAGAATAGATCGGAATGGGTCTAATTATCGGATCGGACCGGTCTTGACCTATAACTGTCCTATTTAAAGCCGATGTTACACACAGGCAGGTTAATTTGCGGATCCTACCCATGACTTACATGCATTCCCTAAATTAGCAATATCCTGATTCTTGTTTAAAGATTGTCTCCCTCGTTTATTTCATGTTTTCAGAAACAAATATTTTAACAAAATTTCGTTAGACAATATGTAATAGTCTCTTAATTAACCCTACAAGTTTTGAGAAAATACATGCGTATTCGATAAATGTTGAATAAAAAATAATCTTCAAATTAAAATGCAAATTACCTATTTCCTCACGGCCTGTAAGAATATCGATTTTGACCAGGTGTGTCATGTGATCAGGTAGAGGTATTGTTCTTATTCGTGCACGTGATTGTGACGTATGAATAAATTATTTTTGTCCAATAATGCGATTTCAACCGCGGTCCGCGAATGTATGAAAATTTATCTTATTTTTTGTTTAAAGTCACTTTTATCAAATATTATTATCTAAACTCTAAGTCAAATGTATAGTTAGACCATGTCGGAGGTATTGCATGAAATATGTCATCAAATCATTTTTGTTATTATTATAAAGGGAGTAAATCTTTAAAGGTTTTATTTCAAATTTTAAGATTTTAAACAAGATAACAATTTAATGAAATAATGCGGTACAATTATACTGGGACACCTTTACCAATAGTGTGGTGGCCCTGTAAATGACTTTTCCACTTTTGAATATCGACAGATCCACTTTTCATATAAGATGGAGTTAACATAAAACCGTTGGGAGAGTGGCAAACAGTGTAAACCACGATCTGACGGCTTCCTGATGAGAGTCTGATCTGGGTCTACATTGTTTGCTAAGGTATGTTGTCCAAATACATGAAGTTTAAGGTAAGATTTTTTTCGTGTCTGTCTGCTGAGTTGTGGGCTTGTATTGGAAAAAAACGTTGTGCAGGATTTGGATAAAACATTGTCACATTGTCATAGACTCTTAGTAAGTCTCAAAGGTCCAGATGAGGACGGGTTTTGCAGATATTTTCTCTTCATTTTGCATGGAAATACATGTTATAACCAGTGTAACAGATAGGGAGGGGTGGCAGGTATAATGAAGGGGTAATTTCCCGGAACCCTCATTAGAACTACCTTATAAAGACGGTTCTAATGAGGGGTCACGACATATGATTTCATGTGGAAATAAGACAAAATATCTCAGAATAATCCTTTAAACCCCTCTGATAAAGCTGGAAAAGAGGGGAGTTACAGGATTGCATTTCAGAATGATCTGCCTTTTAGGTGTGTATTCATACACCAGACTTTCATTTGTTATGATAGATGGGTACACTTTCATGGCAAGTAATTCTAGCCTTTTAAGCTCGCCTTCGTCGGAGTCGGAATTCACACCTACGTTTAAGTTTTACAAGAGCCCATATTTTCCAAACCATATGACGGATTTGGTTCGTATTTGGTATGATGGTAAGAGGTCCAAAGTTTCTTTTAGTAATAGCTCCGCTCACTTCCATGACCTTATTCGCAGTGGTCACACACGTCGAAATGTCGTATCAATGTTGACATTGCACTGGCGTTGATTCGACGCTTGCCGAGGTAGCAGACGACATTTACATGTCGAATCTTTCTCTCTTCAGACACATGAAGATAGCCCAGCCCAAAATAATCTAAAAAAAAGTTGCCCTTGCAAACAAACACACACACATAAGAACGACAACTCGGAACCTCGGCCTCTCTGAAGCTCTTTAGCTTGACAGCAACGCAGCCTACTAGGCCAACAGAATCTAGTAAGTCTGCTCAGCATATAGATTAATAATTTGGGTATAGTTCAAAACATGAAATGATTTGAAGTGGAATGGATAGGAATGTACTGGCAGGGAGTTTCTCTCTGTTTTCCATTGATTCTATCCTATTTCATACTATTCTAATACATTTCATTCCAAGTTTGAAATTATGCCCACTTTGGTAAAAACCGTCCTAATCTTGCATCTATCTATCTATCTATCTAACTATCTATCTATCTATCCATCTATCTATCTATCTATCTATCTATCTATCTATCTATCTATCTATCTATCTATCTATCTATCTGTAACATTTTGTGCATTAAGGTGCATTGAAATTTAGAAAACATTTTATGGAACAAGGCAAACAGTTTGATTAAGCAACATAAGCCTATTCCTAAAATAGCACTCTGAGAAACGAACACTCTGAGCATGGTCTGCACATCTTCATTTGTTCTTCCAGATCCCACAGAGACCATACAAAATGTATGCGTACAGCAAAGGCTCTGATCTTACTGCGCGGCTACACAAAGGGGGAGTCTGTTAATTTCATTGTTGCCTCTCTTCTACATGGAACATGGGATTGGGGACGGGGGGGGGGGTGGGGGGGGAAGAGGGGGCCTTACCTTAATTGAAAGAGAACTTTCTCCCGTAGGGGGGACTCGGACTCTCCTTAAAGAAAAAAGAACTGTCTCCCGTAGGAGCAAATTTTTTCCTCTAAGCGTTGATTCCAGTTTGGAAGGGCTAAACTTGGTGAAAAGAAAACAGAAAGTTGCTCCCCTTTGCAAAAATGGCGAAAAACATGGCAGTGTGCCGATTTGGCTTAAGACAGGCTTGCAAATAGCCTGGTGTAGGTTTACAAATAGGTGGCTGTTGTAGCGTTGCCAGGGGAAAACTCGCGTAATAGCTCGTGGGAATGGTAATTTCTAAAATCAGTGACGCGTTTTCCCTATACAAACTCCTCAGGATCCATAGATTGTCGATGTGAAAGCGTATGTACGAAGACTCCGCGAGGAGCAGGTTGATCTTGATCATGGCTGTTCGCACATTTTATGAGGTATCTGCTTGGCTGCAGCTGCCATGATAAAGACGCACAAACAACGAAACTCTAGACCAGCCTGTGCATTAAGGCATTCGTTTTCTGCTATAGTTTTTACGTTCTGGAAGGGACAAGTATTTGATGGTCGTTTTCAAGCCAAACAGGTGCACAAACTTGCTAGGTACCATCCCAGGAGCTAGAATCGTAGCCAATATATTGAAGATAATCCTGTTTATTCAATCCCATTTCATTCCATGTTTTAAACTATGCCAATATGCATAAAATAAAAATGAATCAGAATTTCTAAAACACAAACTTAGCTTATAATCAGTCGTTAAGGCATTTTTTACTATATAAAGAGTGATTTGGCAAACAACATCCAACGTTATATGAATAGAAATGATTTGAGCCAAAAGGGTGCTAAAAATATCGAGTAGCAAAGGAGCGAAGTTTTCTGGTGCGAAACCGCTAGGTAGGGAAACATCAGTAAACAAAGATATCAGCCAATCAAAAGTTCTGTAACATATTGATTACGTAACGTATTTAGAGTTCCCGGCATGCTAATGCAATTTAATTATTTTTATCCCATATAAATATACTTTTGTTGCATATGAATAGAAACCTTACATATAAATAAAGATTAAAGCAACTGAATAGACTTTAAAGCATTTAAATAAAAAGTTAATAGATTAGAATGAATTTTAGTGCAGTTAAATTTTTTGTAGCATTTAAACGAAAAAAATTTAATGCATTTAAATCAAATTTAATGTAGTTAAATTTATTTAGAACATTGAGATAGATTAAGTTTCTGCAGTTAAATGATTTTTATGCAAATAAAACTATTGTGTAGCATTAAAAGAGAAAGTTTATGCATATAAAACAAAATATTAGCCCATAAATAGAGATTTACTGATTTTTGCAACGTTTTACACGCCATACGTATAACTTCTAACTTCTTATTTCTTACTTCTAACTTTATATTTCTAACTTTTAGCTTCATATTTCTAGCTTTTAACTTTAATGTTGTCCCTGTGTGTTCTTCCATTCGTCCGTCCGTCCGCCCGCCTATCTATCAGTCCGTTTGTATGTATGCCTTTATGTAAGAATGTATGTTTCCCTTTTGGTCGACATATTCGTTCGTCTGTCCGCCCGTCCGTGGGTATGTATTTATATATTTGTATGTATGACTATGTACGACTGTCTGTCTATCCTTCCGTCAAATATCTGTCTGTCTGTCCCTCCGTCCATCCGGGTTTTTTTTCTATTCGTATACCTTTATGTAAGAATGTATGTTGCCCTGTTAGTCTGTTAGTCGGAATGTTTGTCTACCTGTTTTTTGTTGTTTTTCTTCGTCCGCGTGTCAGTCGGACATAGGAATACATACATATATATGAATAATAATGAACGGAGGGCGGTCATACGGACGGACAAACAATTTAAAGCACGCACCTAGGCACTCACGTTCACACGCCCACCTGTATGCACGCTACGGACGCGCACTCTCGTACGCACGCATACACTACCACATATAAACATCGAAGAAAGAAGTTAGGTGTTAAAGGAAGAAGATAGAAGTAGGAAGTTAAAAGTCGGAAGTTATAAGAAGTTATTAGTACTAAGTAATAAGTTAGAAGTTAGAAGTAAGAAGTTAGAAATAAGAAATGTCACATACATACATACATACATACATACATACAAACATACAAACATACATACATACATACATAAATACATACAAATAGACGGACTGACTGACTGGCAGACGGGCGGACTAACGAACGGACAGGCAAACATACAGACAGATAGCGCCACATACATACTTGTATAATGGCATATATATAGACGGACGGACAAAACGATAAACAGATGGACGGACGGAGGTACAAAGAGGCAGACTTTTGAGGGACTGATAGACAGACAATCAGACACTACATACATATATAAATATATGTGCGAACGGACGGTCGGAAGAAGGGACATACAAACAATTTTACGCACGCATTGTGGCACTCGTGTTTACGCGCTCACATTCCCACACGCTGCACGCAAAGAACACGCTCTCTCGACCGCACGTATACACACCCGCCTCGTCGAAGTTAGAAATAAGAAGTTAGAAGTTAAAAATTATACATAAGAAGTTAGATGTAAGAAAATAGAAATGAGAAGAAAGAAAGTAGAAGTTAGAAATAAAACGTTTCACGTTCATACGAACGTACATTAATACATACATACATGGCATACATACATACAAATGAATGGACGGACTGACGGATGGACGGACTAACGGATGAACAGGCAAACTTACCGACCTACAGGGAACATACTATTTACATAAAAGCATACATATAGACGTACTGATAGACAGACGGACGAACGGATGGATAGACAGACAGGCGAACATTAGACGGACGAATAGACAGACAGTCGGACAGTCATGCATATATATATATAAATACATGCAAACGGACGGGCGGTCAGACGGACGGACAAACAATTTTACGCACTCACTGAGGCACTCATGTTCACACGCCCACATGTATGTACGCTACGAATGTGCACGGTTGTAAGCACGCATACGCACCCGCATACAAACATCGAAGTTTTTGTGCTTTTTCAAAGCATTCTGTGGCTTAAAATGAAGGGGGTCATAACTCTAGTATTGTAAAAAGGTTTTTCTTCGACATTTAATTTTATAAGCTAAAGAACAGCGCGAAACTTTGATGTTAATAATATGCAAATGTATTGTTTTGAAACCATATTTCTGCAAAGTATAAAACTCACCATTTTAAAGTTTGCTAAGTGTACCATTTGGGTTATTTTGGAGGGGCAGAAATCTTGCAACCGAATAATTACCGCTGTGGATAAGTAGACACACGTAGCTGGATCCTTTCCTTTCTGGTTAGTATGCACCGAATCATTTGTGTTAGAAGTGCAAAATAAATGACACTATAATTCATTTAGTTCATTAAGTTAAAAGCGCAAAATAAATGACACTATCATTAAGTATATAGGGTGATTTATAAATAGTAGTACTAGAAAAGGAGGAAAACTTGCGTACATTGACTTTGTGACCTAGTTTAAGGTTACTTGTAATAAGGAAAAATTTTAGCTGACTAAAATTGTACCCACAATTACGAGAATTTCATTTTTTGGCAACATTCCTTACCTTATTTGGTAAAATATTTTGCAAACATTACAACTGAATGGTTGTTACAAATACAAGGTAACATGCATCGGTTGATGTGAAAAATACGAAACTTCTCCTTTCTTTTTACATAATGAGAGATATATATACACACATGTATAAAGTACACAATGGATAAGAACGATTCAAATCTATCATTCTTAGACACAATGGTAATAAATAAAGCTGGCAAAATACAAACAGATATATTTTATAAGCCCACAGATTCAAATCAGTATCTTCTATATACATCATGTCACCCTAAACATACAAGGAATAGTATACCCTACAATTTAGCCAGATGACTAAAACTATTGTGTCAGAAGAAGCAGTATTACTTCAGCGATTTGACGAATTAAAACCTTTCTTGTTACAACGAAAATACCCATTAAAACTAATTGAGGATGCCATCGAAAAAGCCAAATCGCTTGACCGAAATGACCTACTTAAGAAACCAGAACATTCAACGAATTCTGATATAATACCATATGTGACAACATTCAATCCATACAACCCTGAAATTTTCACGGAAATAAGACAGCATAAAGAAATTTTACACAGAAATAATGATCTGCATCAAATCTTTAAAGACAAAATTTTCTTGAAAATCAAATGCCAACTACCAAATTGACAAAAGCAAAATTTACGAACCATCAAGTAGGTGACTTAAGGGTTACAAAATGCGCAGAGCCAAGATGCGGTTCATGCAAACATTTAATGGAAGGATCAACCGTATCATTTAAGAATAATAAAAGTTTTAAGGTTGATGACAATATGACTTGCAAAGCAAAAAACGTTATATATGTAATAATATGCCGGGGTTGCAACGAAAGTATATAGGGGAAACCAGTAATCTGCGAAAAGAGTAACTCTCCATAACCAACATATAAGAGTCCCGGAACTTCGGAAAATACCTGTTAGTGAACATATTGCTGACTGCTCTGATAAGGAACCGAAATATTTTATATTTCCTTTTAATCAAATCAAAACCGAAAGCATAATTAAAAGGAAAGAAAAAGAGAGGTTCTTTAATCGAACGTTTTTACCTAGACTCCATTCCCTGCTTTAACTGCATTACACACCATGTATTAACCGGACGGAAATTGATAACGTTACGTTACGTTAACTTCCCTAGCAACATAACATTATTATTATTACAACTCAGTTAACGCTGTAGTTCTGAAAAGACTTTGAAAATTGATTAAATTCATGAAACTGGTTAGTCATAATTAGGAATAAAATATATTAAATATATTTGTGCATCCATAGAGTGTTTTCGTATTATATATATATATATATATATATATATATATAGTTCGAAAAAGTTGAGCCACAACAGCGGTAGTATAAAGAAAAAAAGAACGAGATATATATATATATATATATATATATATATATACCAATCTTAATGAATGATTCAACACACCAATTTAATGAATGATTCAAAAATGAGAGCTGTTTTAAGCACAACTAGTTTTATCAAAAGTAAACGCCAACCACCAAGCCTCAAGAAATTACTAACAAAACCTAATTTCACTAGTAGTACATCTGGTCATAAAGAATTTCGAGTAACTAAGTGCGGCAGACAAAACTGTTCTTTATGTCAGCATATAGTAGAAGCAACTTCATATAATTTAAAGAAACGGGTTTTTTTTGTCAATCAAAACATGTCTTGCGACGTACAAAATGTTATATATGTCATAACTTGTAATGGATGTGGAGAGTATTACATCGGCCAAACGGGTGGAAAACTAAGAACAAGACGTACTATCCATGCCCAACAAATTAGGGACCCTTAGACAAGAATGATACCATTAAGTGCCCATTTGGCTACCTGTTGTAAAAAAGAACCTAAATTTCAAATGTTTCCTTTCTTTAAATTGAATTCAGAAAGTACTTCCGCCAGGTTAACCAAAGGAAGTTACTTTATACAATGTTTTAAACCCAAGTTAAACGTAACATAACTATGCTAATAGTATACCTTGAAAGTATTACGTCACGGGCGTAACGTCATAGACGTAACGTCTTAATTAGTTGCTTAGTAATAACGTAACGTTTATTGTCACGATACACTGATGAGTTGGTACGAAATGCATTTGATTTTGTGACGATTAAACAAAAAAAAATAGCATGTGAAGTCATTATCGATTTTAGCTATATATATATAAATTGGTAGGCCATAGAAATTGCTTTCTTTATTATCAAAATTAATCAAATAGTCAAATTCTTTTTCAGTCAGATTTGATTCATATTTATCTAAATATTTTGTGTAAGATTTCATATATATATAGCTAAAATCGATAAAGACTTCACATGCTATTTTTATTTGTTTAATCGTCACAAAAACAAATGCATTTCGTACCAACTCATCAGTGTATCGTGACAATAAACGTTACGTTATTACTAAGCAACTAATTAAGACGTTACGTCTATGACGTTACGCCCGTGACGTAATACTTTCAAGGTATACTATTAGCATAGTTATGTTACGTTTAACTTGGGTTTAAAACATTGTAAAAAGTAACTTCCTTTGGTTAACCTGGCGGAAGTACTTTCTGAATTCAATTTAAAGAAAGGAACATTTGAAATTTAGGTTCTTTTTTACAACAGGTAGCCAAATGGGCACTTAATGGTATCATTCTTGTCGATGGGTCCCTAATTTGTTGGGCATGGATAGTACGTCTTGTTCTTAGTTTTCCATCCGTTTGGCCGATGTAATACTCTCCACATCCATTACAAGTTATGACATATATAACATTTTGTACGTCGCAAGACATGTTTTGTTTGACATAAAAAAACCTATGACCTAAAAAAATGACCTATGAGTTCGGACTTATGATTTGGGTAGCTTGACCACTATCATTAAAGGTCAAATAATATTTGGCGTCATGTGTGAAATGATTTTCGTTACATGCTATTCAATAGAAGTTTCAGAGGAGGGTATTTTAGCATGATAACAGCCAAGATATTTCTGTACCGCGTTGTTAACTCAGTGATGAGTGTTTATGAATGGAACAAATGTATAACTGTCTACGAACACAGAGCATCGTGTTACTTCTGAGATAATATAATGGAATACAATAAATCTTTTCATAATTTTCCGATCAAAACGAACCTATTAAACAAAATTTGATGATATACGAGTGTAAAACGAGACAAATGAAACTATGTTCAAAGTCTCGGTTTAAACATATTTAATTCACTTTTTTCATAACTTCATAGAAAATACAACATATAAGTGTATAGGATTAGAACGAAAACATGCTGCTTATCTAGTTCTTCTCCTGTTAAAGTCTTCATAGTCCCATCATTGGTAAAAATGTCTTAACACAAACCATCAATCTTCACGTTGGATCATAAAACGTGGATCAACGCGCAAATAAGTCATATAACTGGTTAAAGGTAGAAAGAACATGTTTTGAAAAAATGACAAATCACTTCACAAAATACACATTTCCCCTTTCCTGGTTTCCCGTCAAGTGATGGAAGATATACAAAAGCGGACCATAGATGGGGTTTCTTGACTGTACATTGTATTTCGATGTTATGATATCGAAACGGGGTCATTTCAGTTGCCAACTAAAATGACCCGATTATTTTATCAAAACTTCAAGGACGTTTTGTTTCTGCCGATAGATCATTGGGCCTTTAAGTAAAGGAAAAAATAATATTTTGTGCTAAAGCTAGAATATATATGTCACATGTTGTAATGCAACAAAATATACAGCTAAGTTTAACCCATTTAGACCTCGTGTCCTATAAAAGGGACATCAACTAACATTGAAGACCCGGAACATACGCTTCCAAAACGCGGCGTCTGATCAGAAGACAAATAAGCCGCGACACGAGAAAACCAACAAAGTGGTCGTGCACCCAGCGCAGACTCAGATAAGCATTGCCATCCTCCCAGTCTGATCAGTCTTCGCTGTCTGCATAGAGGTAGTTTAGACCCTAAGCTACCCTTTAAGTGCTTCGCGAATAGTCTGATCGGACTGGGCGGATGCCCAGCTGAGATGAGTCTGCGCGGAGCGCACAATCACTTTGTTGGTTTTCTCGTGTTGTCCCTCAAACTTTTTTATGCCCCCGTGACGATAGTCGGGGGGCATTAAGAGTTGCTCCTGTCTGTCCGTCCGTCCGTCTGTCCGTCCGTTCGTCACACTTTAGGGTACAGAGTTGTGTAATCAACTCCTCCCACAGTTTTCAATGGATCTTTTTCAAACTTTGCAGCCATGTTGTGGATAA
Source organism: Ctena decussata (assembly GCA_963989385.1). Taxonomy (NCBI): domain Eukaryota; kingdom Metazoa; phylum Mollusca; class Bivalvia; order Lucinida; family Lucinidae; genus Ctena; species Ctena decussata. Next base: position 49,109,768 of record OZ022510.1, on the reverse strand, counting down.
ATTGAAAATGTGCATGTGGATTTTTGATGGGGCTACAGTTAATTTTGACAAAATTACGGCCTTTTGAACTTAGTCATTTTAGGCAAATTTTCACATTGTAGGGTATGGAGTTTGTGTAATCAACTCCTCCCACAGTTTTCAATTGATATTTTCCAAATCTTGTATACATGCTGTGGACATATTGCAAATGTGCATGTGGGTTTTTCTTGGAGCTAGAGTTAATTTTAACAGAATTACGGCCTTTTGAACTTAGTCATTTTCGGCAAATTTTTGCATTGAAGGGTATGGAGTTTGTGTAATCAACTTCTCCCACAGTTTTCAATGGATCTATTTCAAACCTTGCATACATGCTGTGAACATATTGAAAATGTGCATGTGGGTTTTTGTTAGAGCTAGAATTAATTTTGACAGAATTACAGCCTTTTGAACTTAGTCATTGTAGACTTACGTTTGCATTGTAGGGTAAGTACTTTGTGTAATCAACTCCTGCCACAATTTTCCGTGGTTGTGTTTCAAACATAGTATATTTGTTGTGGACATAATGAAGATGTGCATGTTGGTATTTGATTAAAAAAAATAATGATTTTAACGGAATTATGGCTTTTCAAACTTATTCATTTTAGGCTGCATTTTTGCACTGTAGGGTATGGAGTTTGTGTAATGTTTTTAGTGGATTCTTTTTAGATATTGTTTGGTGCTTAAAAGATGCCTTAGGGATGTACACATATCCTGTGACAGGTGCTGCACGGGGGCATCATTAGTGTCTTACAGACATAATTTTCTAGTTTTCCTTAAAATGAAATAGGACTGATAAAAATAAACTATACCAGACCCCCCTGAATTGACAAATGGACTCATCCAATTTATAAGAACAGAAAATGCCACTAGGCATAAATGGGTTAGCGGGGCATCAATAACACTTATAAGGTAGGCTCTTTTGCAAGGAAATTTTATGCAGTCTCACATAATTTGGTTATGTTTATTATAAAAATAAAAAAAAATGAGCAAGTTGTAAATCTTTTATTTCTCATCAAGTTTGAAAAGAAGACTCGCGTTTCCATTTGAGAGCACAAAGACAATACTATGCTAAATGTCACATGCCTTTCTATTTGCGATGTTTTCTTGTGTGCATGATATGTCTCATATTCACTTACCTTGTACTTAAGAATTCGGTCAAAAATTTTCCTCATCCCGATCACGAGGATATCTTGTGACCAAATTTTAAAGTATATTTGACACACTTAAAGGTCAACAGTAATAAGGAAAACTTTTCTCTGACTGAAATAAACACTCAATAACACCCATTAAGCAAAATTCCTTGCCTTATTTGGTATTATATTTTGCACAAATCACAGCTACAAGTAAATTCTGATCTTAACTTTGATGTTTTTAATGTTTTTGGCGCAGACGATATTGCTGCTTTTATAACCATGAAAACAAGACATTATTTTCCCTCGAAAATGTGAATTTAGGAGGCATTTCTTTATAAGTGTTTTTTGCAATGCTTAAGCATTGGTGTTGATGAAAGAGCGCATTTATTTTCATACTGAAAGTTAGAACTAAAGTATTTTGATTTCTAATGATATTGGTACGTTTATTTTCAAAAAATATTTTGAACTTTTAGCTATATTAGTTTACCGATTTATTGGTGAAAAGATATGATAGGAAATGACAAATCAGTGACTGAGATTGAAAATAATTTCATTTTCGCAATCACTAAAACAATGAAATCAGCTGTCACTTTCCTTAAAGCTTAACAAGTCTGCAACTGTTGAGTTCAGGTTTCTGCGAGATCATAAATAAAACGCAGTGCTTTTTATTCCTGGATATTCATGGGGTTTGTTTAATCACAATACCATCATCAAGAGAGGCACCGTGCTCAAATGATTAGAGACGCTCGGTATGTTGGAGAAGGTAGTGGGTTCGAATCCGGGTTGGGCCAATCTGCGACTGGAAATCTGTCTTCCAAACCAGCAGTAAATGGGAACCTTTTAAAATCAGGGACGAATAAGGCAACGAAAGGAGAAGGATGGGTTACGGCTTTCATAATCTGTGCCCTCGACGCAGTGGGTCTCTAACTCCCATTTCGTATACGGCCACAATGCTAAAGGACATCTTTGTGAAGGGCCATGTTTGTTTGAATTATCCAATGTGCACATTTTGTACTTCTTAAGACAAATATGCCGGCCATTTTGTCAAAATGACGTGGGCAATTTGAAAAAAAATCGTTTCCTCTACCCCTGAGGTGATGTCTGATATTGTCGAAAGGACAAGTTGCCATAAGGGGGGTTTCCTGGTACAATTATAATTGAACAATATTTTTTTAGCTATTAGCCCTTTGTTGGGAACGCTCAAACATTAAAGGTTTAAGTCAAACGGAGCTTTTCGTTTTATGTACACACAGACTTAAAAATGGTGGGGGTAACTCCATATCAGTCGACCCTAATGAAACTGATTGGTAATTTATAATCTTCCAATAATAGATTGCCTAAACGTTGTGGCATATATTGAATGAGCAGGAGACGAACTTTAAGATGCTATAGGGTTTCAGTGTCCACTACCTATCTGTGCTAAAACATATCGTTTTATTTGCATTTTTAGATTTTTGTGTATTTTGCACCTACCAAATTTGCGGAAAACCACAACGTTTCTCCATCAAGCAGTAGAATTGCCCCTCCTATGGAGCAAGTAGTTGTCAATGACTGGACATTGCAGAATTATGAGCATTTTTCTGTGAAAGTTGTGAAAAAATGAGTTATGTGCCCTTGGATGAAGAAAATGGAGTTTAAAATCTGAAAATGTCAATTTTGTATGTTACAGATTCGTCATTCAATCAAATGCCCTTCATAGTCCTACCAGTCGTAAAAACGGCTAAATACAAAACATTATGAACAGACATTCACTCGCATTTCCTGATAAAATGAGTGTTAATGTGCATATATAGCGTCATACAAAGAGCAAAAAGTAGGGAAAGTTTATTTCTTGAAACGTCATAAAATTGCTCTACAAAATATTAATTTCTTTTTCTGATTTCCCCGTCGAGCGATTCAGTATATGCAAACGTGAGAAATTGGTGGGCCATGTCTGTTAATTGTATTTTCACTATTTTGTTTAAGTTAATGATATCGAAAGTAGGTCAGTTTAGTTGCCTTTTTTTTTAAATCGATTAATGTGAAACTCATTGACGTTTTCTCTGTTTAAAGCTAGCTTATAGCAGCCATTTACAATGACGAAACTTGAGTAAGAACCTTGCAGCGATACCTGACGATAAAATATTTTATGAATTTATACCACCAATAGAGCAATGGTTCCTTGAATATTCTGGCAGAAATGATTGAGAAAACAATGTTCATTCAGATCAGATCACAGACTGCACTGTTTTTGTCAACCATGATATGAAGCATGCTATCATGAGATAAACGGACTTCTCTAAGCTCGAAGATGGAAAAGCCCATAATAAACATAGTTAAGGTGTCCGATCTTTACTCAAACTACATTCTTTCAAAGATTTTATCAAACCTACACTTTTTATCTTAAAGCATGTGATAGCAGAGGGTACTTACTTCGGCCTCTAAACTCGAAAATCATAAACATGACTAAATGGTAAAAATACAATGTACAGGCTTCGGACCAGAGTCAGTGTGCTGCTTCTGTTTAAATGCATCGCTTGACGGGTAACCAGAAGCAAAAACTGTATTTTGTGGAGCAATTTGTCATTTTGTGAAAGCCTCTCCCGTGATTATTTGCGAGTTATATGACTCAGTTTATATACATCATCCCGCGTTTCATTATTAAACGTGGAACCCCTGTAAGTCAGTAGACTTAACGCTGACCTGCTAATCTAGAGGTTCAAACTGCAAGCCTCGCTGGAGGCTGGAATCTTTTCAATTGCAAACGGGGTTTCATTGCATACAGCCATATATTATCACCCACAAATCGTCCTGATATGACTGAAATACTGTTAGAAAGGACGTAAAATAGTAAATCATCTATCCATCCATCACTGAACGTGATGGTGGAATAACTTTTCATAATGATTTGTCTTAAGAGATTCCACCACTGGTAGGACATTGGAGACTTTAACTGACATTTTTCAGACTTTTAGTAACATTTTTTGCATTCAAGGGCACATACCTCATTTTTGAGAGTGTTTATGCTCATAATCCTCTAATATCCTGTCATTGACAAATACTTACATAAAACGAAGAGCAATTCTATTGCTTGATGGAGAAACGTTGTGGTTTTCCGCAAAGTTGGTAGGTGCAAAATTCACAAAAATCTAAAAATTGTAAATAAAGTAATATGTTCTAGCACAGATATGTAGTGGACACAAAAACCTTATAACATCTTAAGGTGTGTTTACTGTTCATTTAGTATACGCCACAATCTTTAGTCAATCTATTAATGGAAGATTGTAAATTAGCAATAACTTTTATTAGGGTCGACTGGTATGGAATTATCCCACCCAGTTTTAAGACTGTGTATACATAAAACCAAAGCATAGTTTGACTTATACTTTTTACGGATGAACATCCCCTACATAGGGCTAATTGTTCACAAAATACACAAAAATCTAAAAATTGTAAATAAAGTAATATGTTCTAGCACAGATATGTAGTGGACACAAAAACCTTATAACATCTTAAAGTGTGTTTACTGTTCATTTAGTATACGCCATAATCTTTAGTCAATCTATTAATGGAAGATTATAAATTGGCAATAACTTTTATTAGGGTCGACTGGTATGGAACTATCCCACCCAGTTTTAAGACTGTGTATACATAAAACCAAAGCATAGTTTGACTTATACTTTTTACGGATGAACATCCCCTACATAGGGCTAATTGTCCACAAAATATCGTCTAATTATAATTGTACCAGGAAAACCCCCTTATGGCAATTGGTCCGTTGAGAGCCCTACGTCAAAGGTCAAATACCGACCTTGACTTCTTGTACTCATAAATCTTCATGCACTCATTAAAATTGCTGTATATATCAATTTTTATACAAAAGTCTTCAACAAATTTCATGACATCATATTTTAGAATTTTCCCATATGATAACACCGGAAAGCAAAATAACCTTGTCGTATAAAGGTCATGGTCAAGCCAAGGCCTTAATTTAAAACGACTTGGTGGTACTTATAAAACCCATGTTATATACCAAATTTTAAGGCTATTGGTCTATTGGTTCTGGAAAATAAGTTTTCAACGCTTTTGCAATATATGGGAGTGGCGGCCAAGCTGCTCATGTGACCCGGACTATTCGAACAATGTTTTGTTTCTACAAGCCTGTGAGGCTCTATATGAAATTCATATTTATCGTGTTTATTATATAATTTCTCACTCTAATCTCAAAATATTAATCTTGTTTAACAACTGAAAGACACGGAGTGGAAGCACCAACTCGGAACTAGTATACAGGGTGACTCAGGTAAGCGATGTGACACTTCTGATTACAAACCAACTGCCAAGTTAATAAGCAAAAACTTCAAACGTCAATAATTGCTTCACCTCCTGCAAGAGGATAGACCTACACACACGACTGAATTAACTAGCAAATGTTTGTAGCAGGCGACTTCATTTGGGATCAACATATCTCAGAGTTTACATCAAAGGCAATTTAGTCTCTAGAAATTAAGCGACGCAATTTATCATTTGCACTTAATACCCAATCTCACCATGCAGTGCCCTATAATAGATGTCCACAAGCAAGGTTAGCAGAATTATCTCTGATGAGTTAGGGGACCTCCATACGAACCGAACTACCAACTAATTGTGTGCACCGCAGCGGAGGGTGAGGGTGAAGGTTTGGGCCCAGTAAAACCGCTTTAAACCCTCCAGTAGTTATAACTGACCGTCCCAAGGTGGCACTTTTGTTGCGGTTGCATTTATTTTATGTTCGGTACTGTTTAATTTATTGTGTTCTCAGTTTAATCCTTCTATCATAAAAATAGAAAATTGGTAAAAATAGTTGTTAAATGTTTTTCATATAATTTGCTTAGTCCGTTGTAACCCGTCTTTGGTCTAAACTATTTAGTTCAATGAAGATAGCTGAGTTGCCATCTATTTGGGAAAGAGCTGCTGACTCGGCTTATCACTTGTAATTTATTGTTTATTGGGATGTCGTTGTCAATCTTTCCCTTTGATGTTGGGGATAGGGTTTGGGATCTGATTCAGTCAGTTCCTGAAGTGTAGTTACTCTTTAAATTTGGATGAAGCTTGGCACAAATGGTGCCCATGTGACCCTCATCCTTAGTATGGATTGTTTTGAAATTTACACTTCTACTTCCGGTTGTAGAGCGCCATCTGTTATAAACTCCTGAAAATACAATTTTCAGCCAAAAAAAAAAACCAGATTTTTATCCTTTTTATTAGCCTTGTGTTTCATTATTGTATTAGGACTGGAAGTTATGCTGTTTATGATTTGTAGTGTAATACTTACTTCAGCTGCAAACAGCATAGTTCTGATTCTCAGTTGCCCTGTTTCATTTATTTTATCATTTATGTAACAAGGGGTGTCACGTAAGCTAACTTTTGCCTAAGGGTTGGTGTGTTCAGTGGAGAATAACTTACAAAGTAACGCCTTAAATTTTATTTGATATCAATATCATTAGTCTCTAGACTTGTCTTTATGAAAATAAAGAATAAAATCCTTGCGTTCTCTAGATCTGTCGTCATGGTAACCGCATCATAAATAAATTTTAACATAGTACTTTGCATCCAAATTTTGAATTTTTATATTGTTTGTGAGTTGGATGACTTGTTTGATACCGGTTAACAGTTTTATATATGAAGACCTACTAAATCTTAATGATTAAAGCTTCTATTTGGTCAGTTTTTGAGCCCCCAGAAATGTATCTTTTACAAACAGCCATAAATTTACAACAAATTTGGTATGTTTATGCAAAATGAAGCTTCTCCAAACTTTACTGGTACAACAGACCAATTTCTATTTTCATCTTAAATACTGTACAATGAATATTAGTGTGAATCAGTTCATTTTTTCACTGAGTAAACACAATTCTCAGAGTTACTCCCCCGAGAACTCTTCATTGCAAATGCCCACAAACATGCATTATTACATACAAACAGGAAAATGATTTGATTTTGATTTCTTGTAGTAAATAATCTGTATGTTTGTATGAGGAATATCCATATGAGTTTAGCTGAGATTTTGGTGGAACTGTGACACGTGTAAACACCCAAAACTATGATGGAAAGCCTCAAATTGTGAGGGGTAATATCGCCATACCAATATCCAAACATAACTATTGAGCGATCAGTTTAGAAATATTACTCCATAAACACATCTGAGTGTGTTAGGATCAAGTAGGGCGGTCCATAGAATTACCGGAAAGCACCAAAATACCGGAAAGCACCGATATACCGAAAAACAAAGAATTACCAAAAAGCCCCAATATATCACATTCTATATTCTTTGCAAGAATACGTGATACAACACGGGTCTATATGTTCTATAAACGGGTCGAGTAACCCGTAAGGATAATTGTTTTAACCTGAAAACACCAATGTACTGTATATTATCCAAGGATATTATACAGGTATATGATATATAACAGTGGTTCGGTAAATAATCGATAAATAAAAGCGTCGCAAACGACTGCGTGATACCCCACTGCAAACCCTTCTCACACATCTATTTACTGCTACTTTTTTCTATTCATTTTTTGGCATCTGGCAAGGGAAGCAAAGTCCCATGGTACAAAACTTTTGTTACGACAGGACACTGTCATTACTCTTATAATTTACTGTAAGCCTGAGGACAATCACTTTCCACACTGTCTGATCATGTACAATTTTTTTCAAAGAACTTTTATACATGTTTGTGGCTACAGATCAGATACCCCTGTAGAGGAAATTTCTTATCACCACAAAAAAGGCTTTAGTTATTTTTATCGGTACGTGTCAGTTTCAGAAAAAATCGTTGGAATTATGATTTTATATAGATTTTATCATAATTTTATGCATATTTATAGATGGGGGCAGGGGCAAATAAACCCAGAGGGACAGTTTTGAACCTAAAAGACAGATTTTATTATTCTGATCGTTTGCTGTAAGATTATGTAAATCTGCTTCAATTTCTGATTTTATAGACGTTTTCATGATTTTTTATCATGTATATAGCCCTTTTTAGCTATGTTTATACATGTATGTAACCAGGGGACAGGGGCTAATAACCCCCATAGGAGCAAACTTCAACCATATTCTACAAGAAGCTTTTATTCCTTATATGAGCAAACTTCGACCAGTGTATACAAGAAGCTTTTATTACCTTTATTGCTATCGGTAGGTTTCAGAAAAATCTGTTTAAATTGTGATTTTATAAAGACTTTACTTTATTTTTATTCATGTATATAGGTAGGGGTAGGGGAAAATAACTCTCGTGAGAAAATCACATGCAGCTTTCACTACCCTGGCTATTAGCTGTAAGTTTCAGAAAAACTGCTTACACGTCTGATTTTATTTATTTATTTATTTTTGTTTTTTGGATGATTTTTTTTTTCATGATTTTATATACGTACATAGCCCCAGGGCAGAGGCAGATAACCACTTTGGACAAAATGTTTATTGTCGCGCCCAGGTTTTGTTACCATGATCATTTTTTAGAACTTTCATCTCGCTATTCCAAAAAGTAAGGAGCTAGAGACAAAGAACCATATAGCGTGGACATTGACAAGTGCCATAACTTTTTCATAAATTGTCGAAATTCGCCTACTAACAATCCCAAGCGAGGCATTTTTGATACTAATGCATATGTAAATTTTGAAAGAAATCCGTTGAAAAATACTCACATTGGGGACAGGAACGAAGTGCGGTCGGGCGTGTGTACGCCAGACGGACGGACAGACACCCTGACTGCCAACGTGAAAACATAATAACCCACCACTAGCGTGTAACACGGTATAAAAAGTTATGACGGAATTGTTACACTTCTTGAATGACCCTCATATGCTGCTCTAATAATAGACTGTGAAGTCTGAATAATGAACTACGAAGTATAAACTGTGAAGTATGAATTGCGAAGTGTGAAGTATGAACTGTGAAGTATGAACTATAAAGTTTGAACTATGAACTGTGAAGTATGAACTGTGAAGTTTGAAGTATGAATTGTGAAGTCTGTATTCTGAAGTTTGAACTGAGAAGTATGAATTGTGAAGTATGAACTGTGAAGTATGAACTATGAACTATTAAGTTTGAAGTACGAAGTGTGAAGTATGAACTATAAACTGTGAAGTATGAATTGTGAAGTATGAACTGTGAAGTTTGAACTTCGAGGTATTAACCGTGAACAATGAACTAAGAAGTTTGAACTGTGAAGTGTGAACTATGAACTATTAATTGTGAAGTAGGTAATGTCACTTTCCGTTACCTATTGCATTAAACATAACCTTTAAAACTATGACTAATGCACTGTGGAGTATGAAGTATAAACATTGAAGTAGGAAGTTTGAACTATGAATTGTGAAGTCAACACCAGTCTTTCGTACAGACATTATGTCGATGTAGTGTTTAAAGTTTTGGTTCGGCGGTAACTACTGTTTAGCACAGATGCACACATGGCTGCTTTTGCTGCAAGTACTTTTTATGCACACATTATGTCGATGTAGTGTTTAAAGTTTTGGTTCGGCGGGAACGACTGTTTAGCACAGATGCAGACATGGCTGCTTTTGCTATAAGTATTTTTTATGCCCCCGACTTCGAAGAAGTTGAGGGGGCATATTGCTTCTGGGTTGTCCGTCCGTGCGTCCGTGTGTCCGTCCATTGGGTCACGCATACCATATTTTAGAAACTATGCATGCTAGAGTTTTGAAATTTCATATGACTCGTCATCAAAAGTAGCTGACATGCACTTTTTTCTTGTCCGAGGTGTCTCCCTTTCTGGAGTTATGCCTCTTCAGAAAAAAATCATAATGAAACCTTGTCAGCAAGATATCCAAATCGTATTCTAGCTATGGACTTGAAACTTTACCAGCTTGCTACCAGCCAGCTATATGAATATAGCGATAAAATTTTCAGATAAAAAAAAACGAAAAAAAAAACAAAAAAAAAAAAAAACACATAAAATCTGACTGTGGGGGTCTAGGAAAACAGTTTAATATTACTTGCTTGTTTGGGATTAGGGGTCAGACTGGGACATTAGCATGAACAATCTACTGTAATGTGCCTGTGGATTTTGTGATGCCCACAAATGGCTAATTTTCCAGTTAGATCAAATGAAAAAGTGGTTATTTATGGGTGTCCCAATGTTTGGGCCTTTTGCAGTACTTAAGATAAGGGATCTCCGATGAAATCAGGTGTGCTACCTATAGGTTCTTGGTTACCTGGACCTCGATATGTCTTATTTTCTGGAAATTGCAGAAATTTAAACCCAAATTCTGACCCCTAACCCCAAACAAGCAAGTAATATTAAACTGTTTTCCTAGACCCACACAGTCAGATTTTATTTGATTTTTTTTTTGTTCACACATCTCTTTTCACCCACATATCACTCCTGTCTTTTCTGACTTCCAGGAAAATATTCAACCCTTTGTCTCTGATCCTAGTCTGGAGCTTTTCATTTTGCCGTATATTATAAGCAGCTTTTGCCAGCCGGCCCCTTTCTTTTTTCATGTCTACAGGCAAGTCAGATAATATTCTTCTTCTTGAACTCGCTAGCTCATAAGCCAGCGAAATGACTAAATCTCTATCCTGATAAGAGCAGAACCGTATAATAATTGGTTTAGGACCCTCATTTCTCTCTGTTGGCATTCGATGGCCATGTGTAAAGTACATGTTATCCACTCTATCCGACTCAATTCCTAAATCCTCCTTACAAAGTTGTCGTACTTTCTCAAACAGGTCCTCAGATCTCTCTTCAGCCACTCCATAGAAGAGCAAATTATACTTTCTATCTTGCTTTTCTAAAAGCAAAAGCTTTTGGTTCATGACCTTTATTCTACTGTCCAGGTCACTTGCAACTTTCTCTAACTTCTCTGTCTGCTTACTCTCACTTTCTTCAATAGTCTGAGCCTGAAATTCTAGACTTCTCTCCATTTCAGTGACTTTAACATTCACCTTATCAACCTTATCATTTATCTCATTCTTTAGACTTGCCAGTTCTTCGTCAAACTCCTTAAACATACCACTTAATTTCCTGTCCAAAGATTGTATCTTTCCAGATAGTTTGCTGTCCATGTCAACAAAGAAAGCTTTCAATTCATTTCTGAACTTACAAAACTTAGTGTCAAAAGCTTTATTATCACTTCCGTACACTTGCTCAGCCATCGGTTTATCCTTCCGTGGGGCTATCTTCACCGTACTACTCTTTGGACTGTCCTTTGGGTTAACACTTTGACGTGTTGATTTACTCATCTCGGTTCTCTCAATGTATGAAACGAGTGGGTGGGGTAACGGCGTATATTTCTGTCTGCTTTTTATTGTTTATTTAAAGCTTATAAATGTTGTGATGAATATAAACGTTAGTAATGGATTAACACCTCATTCTCATATCCGCAACACATCTTATTTTGTACATCACGCACCTTGTAGTATTTTTCTTTGTCTACATGCCAAAAAGTACGTCCATCTTAGAATCTCGCCAAACCGGAAGTCCCGGATTGTGGTTAGTTTAAAGTGTTCTGGTGCATTCATAACCTATAAGAGTCCCCAAAGTGTGAAAGTATGGTGTGTAACACACACACACGCATGATATTTCAAATAGGCTTAATTTAAAACGAAGAATGGAATGAGCCGGAATGGAATGGAACGGACTGGATGACTTTCATTCCACATTCACAACAATTTTCTTCTAACAATTGGGATTTCTTGGGCAAATTAGAAATGCCGAGCCATCTATAGATTTAGATCAATCTCCGTTCAATAGCTACAAGCAATTCCCATATATGCATCACAAACAAAAAAAAATATTTCTATAGATAAATTAATCCTATTCATCACCTATCAATTCTCTCCGCAACCAATAAATAAGTAAACTTCATTTTTACTAAGATGAAAGGATAAATAGGTATAAAGGTGCCATTGAGTAACTCAGTACAATTAACTAACAATTGACACAGGTCAATATTGACCTGTGTCAATTGTTAAGGCTTTTACATAAATAAACTTACTCCCTTGTAAAATACAGTTAAAATATCTTCTAAAAATGGGTTATGTTCAAAAGAAACTTTTTAGCTTCAAAATAAAATTCTGAGGACAATTATAGATTAGTTATATATAAGATAGACATAAAAGATGCGCTTTACTTCACAGTGATAGCTATGGTAGTTTTAGAGATATTTAGCAAAATGACCTGTTTTATAGACAGCAAATGGCCTATAATATAAACGTATTCATACCTAATTTAGTGCGACAGACGCGCGTTTCTGTATTTAACTTCTTCAGTGTCGCTAAACCCCAAAAGTTTGATACAAAAGATATGCTGGCGGGTCTCGGCAGGCAACGAGCATCCCTCTCAGAGCCACACTTACTGTCGCATTCCGCGGGACACATTAGCTGCAGACATCAGGTAAGAGACGCCTACGTATTAATACGCGGGCGCACACGTCCCCCACTGAGCCACCTCAAGCCTCGCGTCTCGAGAAAGGCGACAGACAAGGGCATCAGGAAAGAGATGTCCGATGCAGCAAGAACCCGCAAAAAGCCAAAACAACTCAAAAGAATGGAAGCCAAACTCCGCTAAGATTCATGTCGCTTTGACAAGTCAGTCTTAGTTTTAGAATAATTTAGAAATTTTACCAGATATATATCAAAATGAATTAGGTATTTAAATCAGTATTTAAGTACCGACCCTAATGCCTGAGAGCCAGAATAAATACTGACACACTGACTAACTGGGTTATGCGAAGAGGGAAGACCTATAACTGGATAATCAGATTTAGAGAGAATTTTTAAAGTTTCTCCATCGAAACATAATTATCCCTGTTGTCCCTACTTTTCTGGAGCTCTGTTGAAGTATTTGCTGTACGCAACAAAACTAGGATCCGTTTTCACGCGATGCCGCTAATTTGTAAGGTACATTCTTTATTGTGGAGCGGTCATGTAAGGGTTACTAATTCGTTCTCTCGTGGGCGGGCTCTCACGTGAAAAGTTGCGATACTGTACATGTATGTTTTAAAAGAGGACTCGTATGCGCTGGCTGAAGAGGGTCTTTCCTCTTCGCATAATCATATGAACACTGAAAACTCAATAAATTAAAAGAAAGACGCGAGTGAGTTAAAAGTAAATGTCAAGGTTGATTTAAGCATATAGCTGACTTCCTCTTTTCACATGACGCCAGTTAGCAGGTATCGCGCCACAAAATCTTTCTTTGTCCTCCCAACAAAAAACGCCCACAAATGTACCCTACATGCCATAAAATGTCTAAGTATTGGGGCTCATGGGTCTTAGCAAATATTGCAGAAACAGATCAGACTGACCTTAAAGGAGCAGCCTGGTCAGGTTCTACACGGTCTGACATTCAATCTGCATCTTTTGGGCACATTACTGCATTGTAAAACCGAACTGTTCTATTTTTAGACAGTTACGGTTATTATTTTCTGTGTCTAAATTAAAAAAATTACGGTACTTGACAAGATATCTGCAGCGTAAGCAAACAGTAAGTAAACGTTTATTTTTTTTTATTTTTAGCTCACCTGTGAAGGTGAGCTTATAGTGTAGCCTTGGTCCCTCGTCCGTCGTCGTCGGCGTCGTCGGCGTCCACACTTTTAAACATCTTCTTCTCAGAAACCACTGGGTGGATTGAAGCCAAATTTCATATGGAGCCTTATCAGGATGGGAGAACGAAAGTTTATATATTTAGCCGAGGTCACATGACCAAGATGCCGCCATGCCCATATATGGTAAAAACCCTTCAAAAATCTTCTTCTTCAGAACCAAAAGGCCTATGACCTTGTAACTTGGTATGTAGCATCGGGCATGCCGGCCCATCATAGTTTATACAAATCATGACCTTGCATTGACCTTGACCTAATTTACGGCATGGTCAACTTTGGTACGTCAGGCTTTTATATGGGAAAACGCTTAAACAGTGGATTTCTCGGAAACTATTTAAGTCTAAGGTACAACACTTGGTATACATGGTGGACTAAACGACCAGATGAAGATATTATGTCACTAAAGGTCAAGGTCATTCCGTCGGACCATCCGTCGTCAAGATTTTCAAACATCTTCTCCTCTGAAACCACTGGGCTGATTGAAGCCAAATTTCATATGGAGTCTCAATGGGATGGGGGAACAAAAGTTTGTATCCGGGGTCTGGGTCACATGACCAAGATGGCCGCCATGCCCATATATGGTAAAAGCCTTCAAAAAACTTCTCCTCCAGAACCAAAAGGCCTATGACCTTGAAACTTGGTGTGTGGCATAGGGCATGCGGGCCCATCATAGTTTATACAAATCATGACCTTGCGTTGACCTTGACCTAATTTACGGCATGGTCAACTTTGGTACGTTAGGCTTTTATATGGGAAAACGCTTAAACAGTGGATTTCTCAGAAACTATTTAAGTCTAAGGTACAATACTTGGTATACATGGTCGACTAAATGACTAGATGAAGATATTATGTCACTAAAGGTCAAGGTCATTCCGTCGGACCATCCGTCGTCAAGATTTTCAAACATCTTCTCCTCTGAAACCACTGGGCCGATTGAAGCCAAATTTCATATGGAGTCTCAGTGGGATGAAAGAATGAAAGTTTATACCCGGGGTCTGGGTCACATGACCAAGATGGCCGCCATGCCCATATATGGTAAAAGCCTTTGAAAAATCTTCTTCTCCAGAACCAAAAGCCTATGACCTTGAAACCTGGTATGTAGCATTGGGCATGCGGGCCCATCATAGTTTATACAAATCATGACCTTGCGATGGCCTTGACCTAATTTACGGGATGGTCAACTTTGGTACGCTAGGCTTTTATATGGGAAAACGCTTAAACAGTGGATTTCTCAGAAACTATTTAAGTCTAAGGTACAATACTTGGTATACATGGTCGACTAAATGACCAGATGAAGATATTTTGTCGTTATAGGTCAAGGTGATTCCGTCAGACCATCCGTCATCAAGATTTTCAAACATCTTCTCCTCTGAAACCACTTGGCCGATTTAAGCCAAATTTCATATGGAGTCTCAGTGGGATAGGGGAACAAAAGTTTATACCCGGGGTCTGGGTCACATCACCAAGGTGGCCGCCATGCCCATATATGGTAAAAACCCTTCAAAAAACTTCTTCTCCAGAACCAAAAGGCCTATGACCTTGAAACTTGGTATGTTGCATCGGGCATGCAAGCCCATCATATTTTATACAAATCATGACCTTGCGTTGACCTTGACCTAATTTACGGCATGGTCAACATTGGTATGTTAGGCTTTTATATGGGAAAATGCTTAAACAGTGGATTTCTCAGAAACTATTTAAGTATTAGGTACAATACTTGGTATACATGGTCGACTAAATGACCAGATGAAGATATTATGTCACTAAAGGTCAAGGTCATTCCGTCGGACCATCCGTCGTCAACATTTTCAAACATCTTCTCCTCTGAAACCACTGGGCCGATTGAAGCCAAATTTCATATGGAGTCTCAGTGGGATAGGGGAACGAAAGTTTATACCCGGGGTCTGGGTCACATGACCAAGATGGCCACCATGCCCATATATGATAAAAACCCTTCGAAAATCTTCTTCTCTAGAACCAAAAGGCCTATGACCTTGAAACTTGGTATGTAGCATTGTGCATGCTGGCCCATCATAGCTTATACAAATGATGACCATGTGTTGACCTTGAATTAATTTACGACATGGTCAACTTTGGTATGTTAGGCTTTTATATGGGAAAACGCTTATACAGTGGATTTCTCAGAAACTATTTAAGTCTTAGGTACAATGCATGGTATATATGGGCAACAAAAGGACCAGATGAAGATTTTATGTCACTGAAAGGTCAATGTCATTTTGTCGGTCTGTCCGTCATCAAGATTTTCAAAACATCTTCTCCTCTGAAACCACTAGTCTGATTGAAGCGAAATTTCATATGGAGTCTACGTGTGATCAGGGAATAAAAGTTTGTTCTCAGGGTCTTGACCAAGATGGCCGCCATACCCGTATATGGTAGAAACCCTTCGAAAATCTTCTTCTCCAGAACCAAAAGGTGTATGACCTTGAAACTTGGTATGTAGCTTTGGGCACTCAAGGCCATCATAGTTTATACAAATGATCGTGCGTTGACCTTGACCTAATTTATGACACTGTCAACTTTGGTACTTTATGTAGGCTTTTATATGGGAAAATGCTTAAACAGTGGATTTTTCAGAAACTATTTAAGTCTAAGGTGCAATATTTGGTATATATGGTTGACTAAATGACCAGATGAAGATGTTTTGTCGTTAAAGGTCAAGGTCATTCTTTGACTTTTGTACAAGGTCATTGAGATTCTGTCATCCGTCAACATTTTCAAACATCTCCTCAGAGGCCACTAGGGTCAATTGAAGCCATAATTCATATGGAGCTTCACCGGCTTAAAGGAACCATAGTTTGTTCAGATGGTCTTGTTCACTTGACCAAGATGGCCACCATGCCCACATATGGTAAAAACTCTTCAAACGTCTTTTTCTCGAGAACCGAAAGGCCTATAACCTTGAAACTTGGTACCGGTATGTAGCATTGGGCACTCAGGCCCATCATAGTTTATACAAATGATAACTGTGTTTCATATATAATGGAGCTTTAATACTGGGTCAAAGGAATCAAAGTTTGTTCAGATGGTCATGGTCGTATGAACATGGTGGCCGCCACACCCATTTATGCTAAAAACCCTTCAGAAATCTTTGTCCAGAAACAAAGGCCCAGTGACCTTGTGGCTTGATATATAGAATTGGGACTCAACATTAATCCCAAAGGGAGGGGGGTTATCTGCCCCTGCCCTGGTGCTATATACATGTTTAAAAGCATTAAAATATATACCAGGACCAAGTGTCAGGTGAGCTACAGGACCATTGGTCCTCTTGTTTTTTTATTTATTCATTTTTCCTTGTAGTTTGCGAATAATTATTTAAGCCTAATGATAAAGCAAAACTTGAAAAAGAAAGGATTTCATGTAAATAGTACTGCTTACAATATATACCTGTCGGTCATAAAGAGTCTAGAATGGGTCTGCAGAGCTTACTCCCCTCGCATTGACGAATGTATATCAAATTGATAAAAGTCCTCATAAGGTGTTTGTTTTTCTTCTTCTTTTTCTTCTTTCTCTCTCTCTCTCTCAGTCCTCACAAGTATTTGATTTTCGTCCCTCTCTCTCTCTCTCTCTCTCTCTGATTTTTGTTTGTCCAGAAATCTCTCTATTTACGGTAAACTTATCTGGGTCTATATTATTTGCCTAGACCTTTTTTATTGGCTGCAATGTATTTTAAAGCCCTAAAACAAAAGTTGAATTGGCAACCAACGTAGATCCGCCCCACGATCGACACCGTTTTCCAACTTGTCTTTGGATGAAAGTGGTCAAAGTATCCAAATCTTAAGTCCGAACTCGTAAGTCATTTAAACATTGAACATTCCAGAATATTCTACATGCACAGACATGGACCCAAAACCAGAGGTGTGATCAGGTGCTCGCGAGTAGTAAGCATCACCTGCCTATTATGATACACCCGCCATATATATGTATCAGTGGAAAGAGTCAGTGAAAATAAAAGTCCGGTATTTGAAATAATCTTCAAGAGAAACCATTTGATAATCGACGTCATTTATGCGTCATGGAATGTTTATTCAAACACTGTGACACTTAGTATGCATCAATCTTTATTATATGACAAAGATGTAACACACAATTTCATTGGCTGATTTGACGTCACTTGCTGGTCAATATTTTGCGATATTCACCGGCCAGTCAGTGAATATTACTTTTACGTTGACGTCAATTGTATTTTCGTGACGTAACGTCTTATGAACGTTAATGGCGTAACGTCGCGAGATAATAGCATGTAGTACTATCATAAATATGAAAGGAAACTTATCTAAAATTCTCATATAATAAAACACTAGTTCAGCTTTATTTCGGTGAATATGCAGTTTTATTGACCTACAAACATCACATATTGACCTCCGCATCGTGTCGGTCAATATGTTGTGTGCAGATCAATAAAACTGCATATTCATCCCAACAAAGGTCCATAATTGTATAATATACCATGACCCTGAAAGGTAAATTCACATTTTCGGGTTTCTGTAATTTGTTCGTCCGATTTGCACCAACGCCTTCCACTAAGAACTGTAAAATTATAATTATTTCTTGGAGACTGAATCGGAGCTTCAGTGCCTATTTGTCTTTTCAGGGTTTGATTTACAACAGTGGCTGAGCGTAACGTGGGCACAACTTATGAAAGATTGAACCCATTTCTCTCCTTTCGCTGCCTTATCCTTTCCTGATTCGAAACAGGTATCCATTTAGTGCTGGGCTGACAGAGAGAGTTTTCAGGTTGTCGGTTGGCCAAGTCTGGGTTCGAATTCATGACCTTCAGACGAGTCTCTGCACTATAACCGAGTCGCTCTTACCGCTCAACCATAGCGCAAATATGACCTAGATAAAGTGTTCATATGAGAATTGAAATTTCACCGAAGCTGGTGGCTATATATGGTCGTAGCTAAAATTCCCTTCGTGGGATTTTAGCTCGTCCCACTAGATTCACCAAAGTGGAATTTTAGATCTTTATCATGTGTCTGAAAACTAGTTACAACGTTTGAACAAGTACAAAAGTCTTACGTAGGCGACACAGAACTATTTTCCTCATAGCTGTGTAATTTGATATAATGACAAAAATACTGACATGGCGTGATCCGAGATTTTTCCTCTTTTGAGCTATAAAAAGCAAGAAATGCGCACAGCAGAGCAGTTCACAGGCCTTGTCACTAGAACAGGGCGTGTAAAACGGAACAGTCTTACCGCAGAAAGAGTATCATCCCATATCTTAACAGGTACGTCTTCTACGTCTTATATTTATCTTAAAACTTTTTAATGTCTGCATCGTTTGTGTGTGTGTGTGTGTGTGTGTGTGTGTGTGTGTGTGTGTGTGTGTGTGTGTGTGTCGAAAGGAGGGTATTGTAAATCTTTACCAGAAATAAGTTTTATTACTACTTAACATTTATTTTTTTATTCATTTAGTTTGTCACTTTTTCCATTTATATTCGGTGAGAGAATTTATTTATTTATTTATCAATACATGTTAACTTATATTTATTTCCCAATCTCTTTAAACAAATGTTAAATCTAATAGCGATAAGAAATAAAATATTCTCAGCATTTCGGAGAAGAATTTAAGAAGGCAGTTGCAAAAATTCTTTTTGAAATTTCATCATTTGAGAACTTGCTTGGAACTTTGAAATTGTATTAATTTAAAGTCTCCGTAGGCCTATCAGCGGTAAAAATGCAGAAACTCAAGTCATTGTAAAGAGCGGTTCAACCTACACGTTTGGTAATAAAATGTGGGTTGGTGTGCATATATTGAGTCATATAACTGGCAAAAAGTAGAGAAAACAAGTTTTTGAAAAATAACTAATCGCTCTACAAAATGCAATTTCCTGTACTGGGTTCCCGTCTAGCAATGCTATACAAACATAGGCGGGATAGTGATTTGGACTCCACGCCTGTACCTCGTATTTTTACCATTTTATGAAATGGAAAGTAGGTCATTTTAGTTGCCAACTAAAATGACCCAAATTAGTTTTCAAATCCTTTTTATATGAAACTCAAGGACGTTTTTTTTTTCAAAGCTGGTTTATCACGGTCACTTACAATCACGAAACTATAGCGAGAAGCTTGCAGCGATACCTCATGATAAAATATTTCATGATGATAGAGCAAAGGGGCCTTTAAAATTTATAAGCACTTTTTGTCCATGTTAGAGGCTAAGAAGCTATCGATATTCTACCGTTTTTAATCCGTCTGGCATCATTCATATCGTTTTTCTGAATCGTTCAAGGTTATAATTGAACAAATAAGCAGAAACAATCGTTCTGTTATCTTTGGCATATTAAAGCCACAATCAGCAACAGTCCGTATTTTTCAAACTTAATCTTGACACTCAATGGGCATCATATCAGCCGGGTAAATAAAAATAATGTTTAACAACTACAAATGTAACTTCTTTCAGTGTGGCTGTGTGCATAAATGTAGGACTCTGTGCTGATATGGATTGGACCTGATTGAATTTATTATGCATTCATTTGTGCCACATTCATGATAAGCGCTGCAGTAAATTTTAATTACCGATGTTTTTCAGGGTATGTGTATCCGTACCTGAAGCATTTTAGCAATGACAATAAATGTTTTGACATTGGTCATGACATTGGTCATCTATATAGTATATCATGTGTAAGCTGCACTTTCTACATGCAATGCTACCTTGTTCGTTGCAAAGTACCTGTCGCAATAAGTCGTAGATTTTCTCTAATTGGCACGCTGAGTAGGATAAAATTTTCAGAGTTAATAATGTCACTTTATTTTGGTAGTTCAGGATGTTTGGACCAAATAATATCAGCGTTTTTCAACACACAGCCCCCAACTTCTGCTTTTTACACCCGATTTATTTGCATGATAATCACAGCAGAGCAAGTACATAAATTAAAAAAAAAATATTAAAACCATATGAAAAGGGATGAATTTTTAAACAAAATTTTAAAATTACTTATTCACGTACTGCGCATGCGTAACTTATTTGCATACGAAACCGAAAAATATTTTATGTCGGAAAATGCAGACAAGAAACAAATGCATTAGTTCTTATTAAAGTGGTGGCCTCCCTCCCTAGCCCCTCCTTCTCTTAACCCAACAACTCCTTTCAACTGCAGTTTTCTATAGTTTACTAAAACAACAAAATGTCACTGGTTAACTGAATCAAGAGAGTGGGGGACAGGGTCGCCCAGGCTCTTAAAGTCTGTTCGAAAATTGAGATTTCTGCTAGCTTTAAAAGTTCAGATATGAACATAAATATGTCAAGCGCAAATTTGGAATCGGTACATTGCCGGAATTGTCCGGCGCAAAGTAGGAATTCTAACCTTGTTGCACAAAGTGGGAATTCTTACCTTGTTCAAGACAATTCTGAAATTGTCTCTGCGCAAAACGGATTGGATATCCTTTTGAGCAGAAAAACATGCCCGTTGGAGCGGCGAAAAAGTGTCTTTTTGAGCGAGAAGAAATATACATTTTCTAAAACATTATACAGTTAAGGCGGATGTTAGGCGAATTAGACGGTAAAGGTGAAGTAAAGATTAAGTGTTAGTTGATGCATCTTCCCTTATTCCATTAGTCTAAATCAATGCAACTTGGCCCCGCCCTTTCCCTCCCTTTCCAAATTTGTTTTTCTTATTACAAGTGCCCGAACTGACTGAATTGTATGGAGAATATTTTTGCATGTACATATACACTGAGCAATATTTATTTATAAATTTATCACCTTCAAATCGTCTTAAAATCCAACTTAAACTGTGCACATCGTATTCAAAAAATTCGCTCAATCGTTTGTAGTGTTTTTTTTCGCTTAAACGTCCGAAATGAGATTTATAAAACCCGCACAAACATCTGTCTCCCGCGCAAAGTGAGAATCTGGACAAAGTGAGACTAATTAGATGTTGGTGCGCAAACACATAAATGTTGCATTTATTTGTTTGATTTGGTCATTTTCCTATGATTGTAATTCTGATAGAACCGACTATATGACCCTCGCTTTCAAGACTGTTTGTGGGACTGGTCTGTTTTGGGACATTGGCGACTCCTTTGTGAGAACTGCCTTAGTATTGAGTCCTATATATTTTATCCAATTTTATTGAATTGTAGCTGTATTTGCTTTTATTTTTTCTTTATTTATCTATTTATTTATTTATTTATTTATTTATTTATTTATTTCTCATGACCAGTTATTTATTTTCTATTTATTTATTTATTTTTTATGACCAGAATGAAGAAGTTCGAAATTAGGACTAGAAAAAATGCACCTGTCATTTGCAACCCACGTTCAGGGAAGGACAGGGGATAAATGTTCGGAAAAAGATATCTTGACATTTACTCAGAATCGTCCTGCCCAGTGTCAGTTTAAAGAGCATGTGGTTCTTGCCAAACGAGTAAGGATTGCTTCGGAAATAAAGGACAGGGCTTTTACCCACCACTTGTTCCTGCAGCACTGGGCCTTTAGCAGGGCTCTGTTCAATAAATAATGATAAAAGTTTAGATCCTTTAAGAGCTCAATGTTCTCAATGTTCCCACTTTTTCACATGGGCTGCGTCTGTGCTTAAAAACGACTGGAACATACCAAATTATGGTATTCATCGACCCTTTTCCGTACAGTAAATGACATTAATTTTCTTACAGAAAGAGACTTTCAAATCTTTACTTTTTATAACAGAATTTTAGGACAAAAAGGAATCAGAAAAACAAAAATATATAAGAATTTAAAGACGTTTCACCTAACGAGTCAACGCCTGTTACAGGTAAAGAAGTTAGAAAATGTAACGAATATATACCGTTCAAAATAAGTACGGGATATTAAAACATTTAAGAAAGCAAGTTTAAGAAAAATAAGTAGACGAATATAAAACTGTTATAATTCATAAAAGAATATTCATAGAAACCTTCAATATGACTATTGATACGTGTAAGCGTGTCACGTGTCTTAGGGTAAATTGGAAGTAGACAAGGGGTCGACACCCAAAGTTCACACGAATCCAGCACAGCAATGACTTAGTCTAATCATTTCCATGCAAACTTTATTGAGATAGACGCCTTATGCTTCAGTTTACAAGATACAGATACTTTTTTCATGCGGTTTTATCAAAGGACAAACGGCAGGCATAAACAATACCATTATGTGTTGAATTGTCTCGCCGATAGTGACATTTGCATATGCCCCACAGCTTTAAAGGGACTAAGTCTGCAGTTATGACCATTTTCTGAAAATTTTAACTTTCTTTTTAAATCACTTGTAAAAGTAGAATAAAGCTATGCTACCACCAAAATCTGTTTACTGTAGCTAAAAACTAAAACAAGAGGGCCATGAGGCCCTGAATCGCTTACCTGAACAATTGGCAAGCTGGCTTTTACTTAACATATCTGAAATTGTCAAAATATGAGTTTTGGGTCAAAAGTCAAAGAATGACCATGACCACATGTACTCATAAATCTTCATGTACTCATTAAGACAACCATATATACCATTTTTAGGCCAAAATCTTCAAAACTTTCCATGAAATCTTATGTTCTAGCATTTTCCCATATTTGACCATGCCGCAAAAAAGGTCAATGTAAACCCAAGGTCACCATTTGAACAGTCTTGGTGGTACTCTAGTACTCCATGCTATTTACCAAGTTTCAAGGCCATAGGTGGATTGGTTCTGGAGAAGAAAAATATTAAAGATTTATACCATAAGTGGTAATGGCGGCCATGTTGGTCATGTGACCTGGACCGTTTGAACACATTTTTCATTCAATCAACCCCTGGAGGCTCTATATGAAATGTGTTTACAATTGGCCCTTTGGCTTTTGAGGAAATGGCTGAAAATGTCAAAATATGAGCGATCTGGATCAAAGGTAAAAAAATGACCTTGACCTCTTGTACTCATAATTCTTCATGAACTCATTAAGACAACTGTATATACCAATTTTTTAGGCCAAAATCTTCAAAACTTTCCATGAAATCATATGTTCTACCATTTTCCCATATTTGACCTTGCTGTAAAAGGTCAAGGTCAACACAAGGTCATAATTTGAACAATCTTGATAGTACTCAAGTACCCAATGCTATATACAAAGTCTCAAGGCCATCGTTCAATTGGTTCTGGAGAAGAAGATTTATAAAGGTATTTACCATATATGGGCATGGCGGCCATGTTGGTCATGTGTCCAGGAGCGTTAGAAAATTTTTTCATTCCCTCAACCCCTCGAGGCTCTATATGAAATTTGGTTTCAATTGGCTTAGTGGTTTTAGAGCAGATTCTTTGAAATTGTCAAAATTTGAAATTTCTGGGTCAAAGGTCAAAGAATGACCTTGACCTCTTGTACTCACATATCTTCATGTACTCATTCAGATGATTGTATATACCAATTTTTAGGCCAAAATCTTCAAAACTTACCATGAAATCTCATGTGCTAGCATTTTCTGATATTTGACCTTGCCGTAAAAAAGGGCAAGGTCAACCCAGGGTCATAATTTGAACAATCTTGATAGTACTTGAGTACCCAATGCTACATACCGAGTTTCAAGGCCATCGGTCTACTGGTTCTGGAGAAGAAGATTTTTAAAGGTTTTTACCATATATGGGCGTGGTGGCCATGTTGGTCATGTTACCTGGACCGTATGAACAAATTTTCATTCCCTCAACCCCTGGAGGATCTATATGCAATTTAATTACAATTGGCCTAGTTGTTTTTGAGGAGATTGTTTGATATTGTCAAAATATGAGAGTTGTGGGTCAAAGGTCAAAGAATGACCTTGACCTCTTGAACTCATAAATCTTCATGTAGTCATTAAGATGACGGTATGTACCAATTTTTAGGCCAAAATATTCAACAGTTTCCAAGATATCTTATGTTGCAGCATTTTGCCATATAAAAGCATAAGGAAGCAAATTTGACCTTACCGTAAAGAAGGTCAAGGTAAACCCAAGGTCATAATTTGAACAATCTTGGTAGTACTCGTGTACCCGATGCTACATACCAAGTTTCAAGGCCATCGCCCTATTGGTTCTGGAGAAGAAGATTTTTTCAGGTTTTTACCATATATTGGCATGGCGGCCATGTTGGTCATGTGACCAGGACCGATGAACAACTTTTCGTTCCTAAGGTCCCAGGAGGCTACATATGAAATTTGGTTGCAATTGGCCAAGCGGTTTTAGAGGAGAAGTTGTTTGAAAGTGTGGACGGACGACGGACGACGGACGACGTACGACGGACGACGGACGCCGGAGCCTTACCATCCTATAAGCTCCCCCGGAGCCGCTGGCTCAGGTGAGCTAAAAAAAGTGAACAATCTTTATATAAACAGGCAGTTTTCGCTCGGCGGTAATTATTTATATCCCTCCAGAAATTCTAGACAGTTGATTGTTTACCTAAATACTGTTGCTTTGATAGTGATGAATTATGAATATGTTGAAATTTATATCCCAATTTTAGCTGTATCATTGTATTAATGAAAATTAGAAACATTGATTCTAAAAACAAAATATCAAACGTTACAGATCTTGCAGCCTTAATAACACAATAAAACCTACAAACGTGGGTGTTTTCAGTTTGGAAAATTATAAGGAATTTAAATATTCACAAAATTTTAGAGTCCAAAAGATTTTTTTTGCCAATGCGAAATTGAGGTGTAGGCTCCATAGTCCTTTATGTGTTGCTCTAGGTCACGTGACCTACTGTGACTGTTTCTGTTTTAGCTTAATATTGTCACTTGAATAGTGCTCCATCTATATAGAATAAGAATTTAACCCAGCCATTACTATTGATTTTTGTACTCGCTTCTATGTCATAATATCCCCTACTTTTTGTGTGCAGTTTATATGATAAAACCTAAACATTATTTTTAGTTAACAACAAAGCACATTGAAAACACACACATACACACGAAAATTCCCTTGTGCTGTTCGGGCAGCTAAGTTCCAGAAAACCTGGAGTTTGTACGGCCTAATGGACATATTTTACATTGTGAAAGTTCCTTTTAAATTTTACATGCTCCAGAACCACCGTTAATATCAAAATAGTACAGTGGACCTAATCCGCACGACGAGAGACAAACAATACCAGTATGTTTTGGACCAAAGTTTCTTACCCAAAATGCAAGTTCGATGTTCTCACAAGCATGGAGCGTCTGATTGATTGATTGATTGATTTGTTGCTTAACGTCCATGGTAAACAACTATGGTCATGTCGGGACGGTCAGTTAACCTAACCACACTATTCCTGGGCAGGCTTAGACCTCCTAAGCGGTTAACCAGTACTAAGTGCACAAACTTTCGCCAGTAACTGACAACTGCCCTTCTTGAAACAGCGGAAGGAGAAGCGTCTGAAATATTCCTTTGAAAACAGACAGATATGATTTGTATAAGTTCAATTTTATTAGAATGTACTAGATATGTTCTTTTGAACACAACAGCAAGGATACGAGGATCTTGAGTTGCTCTAGTAACGAAGTCTCAGAAAACAGCGGGTTTGCTTTGCTTATTAAGTCTATTTTAGATTTACGAAAGTTCCTTTCAGTTGTTACAAGTTCTAATTCCTTTTTGTTTAGTTGAATGTAAACAGTTCACTGGTCACGATACAATTAAATCAGTCCGTTTCAATACCAAATATTTTGATGCTCCTTCTGACCAGTGGACATTAAAACTTTAGCTGCACTCTGAGATACTACATTCTACGCTGAGAAACTGGTTAGAGGTCGTCTCAGATGTAAAATAATAAACAGCAACTTTTAACCATTCGCCTTGTGCAAGCACCGGAAACCCAGATCAGCCTGGTGCATCGTGCATCCATTGAATGCTACTTGCTCGCAATGAAGACCACGCCAGTCTATAGAGATGCGCAGGCTGGTCCGTAAGTAAACTTTTGTGCAAGAATATAATAAATGAGTGAATAGTTATGAAATTATGTATACATATGCCAGCTTGTGGGTCCTCATACAGGGATATTTTTTGGCCTTGTGGTCGTACAGTTTATGGGTTGTTTGTGGATTTATCATGGGCACAGCATATTATACGACGTCATTTGCAGGATTGAAGTTAATACCGTATTGACGTGTTTGCAACATCATACTTACATATTGACGTTGCATCAACGTCGATTTGACATTGATGACTTTGAATCTACGTTAGGACACCTAGGTGCAAAGACAATGCATGTAAAGCAAAATTTTTTTCAAATACAAATAAACGTTCTATTACTTATATTTTCATTTTGCTAATACTGAATCAGCTATTTTTTCAACGACAATGCCTCGCCAGAGAAATATGTTGTTTTTCTATTTTGATCGGTTAAAGGCCCCATTGCTCTATCATCAAGAAATATTTTATCACGAGGTATCGCTGCAAGCTTCTCGCTATAGTTTCGTGATTGTAAGTGACCGTGATAAGCCAGCTTAAAAAAAAAAAAAAAACGTCCTTGAGTTTCATATAAAAAGGATTTGAAAACTTATTTGGGTCATTTTAGCTGGCAATTAAAATGACCTACTTTCCATTTCATAAAATGATAAAAATACAATGTACAGGCGTGGAGTCCCAATCACTATCCCGCCTATGTTTGTATAGCATTGCTAGACGGGAACCCAGTACAGGAAATTGCATTTTGTAGAGCGATTAGTTATTTTTCAAAAACTTGTTTTCTCTACTTTTTGTCAGTTATATGACTCAATATATGCACACCAACCCACATTTTATTACCAATCGTGTAGGTTGAACTGCTTTTTACAATGACTTGAGTTTCTGCATTTTTACCGCTGATAGGACTATGGAGACTTTAAAGAAAGCTTGTGATATCAACCTGAATCGTCAGCCCATCATGTAACAATAGCGCAAAGCGGGATCTAGCATGTAAGCGTCTCCGTTATGGAAAATTCCAAGGGCTTTCATCATTTGAGTCGCGACAAGAGAAAACCAACAAAGTGCAATGTGCGCCCAGCAAATTCTCAGATCAGCCTGGGCATCTGCCCAGTCTGATCAGAGTTTTGTTGTGCGCTAAAATAGTACTTAAGCGTCTAAGCTAGCTTCATGCGGACAGCGAAGACAGATCAGACTGGGCAGATGCCCAGGCTAATCCGAATCTTCACTGGTCACACATGCCACTTTGTAGTTGTTGTTTTTTCTGTCGCGACTCATTTGTCATTAGAAGTTGCGCGCTTGTCTGGCGTTAGGGTTGCTTTACCAGTGTATGGCACACAATTCGACTCGGCTATGTTGTACTATTGAATAGATATAAAGGTTTTGGGTACCAGTCTTTTGGGAGCCCCGGTAGCTCAATTGGATAACGGCTGTCCTGGTAAGCTACCGACTCGGGTTCGATTCTCGCTGCGGAAGGAAGTCTTCAAAAACAAACGGGGTTCGTGAACATTGTATGATCATATGCTGAAACGGAGACAGCATTTCCATGCAGCAAGCTTATGTGTTTATATATCATATGCTGAAACTGAGACAGCATTGCCATGCAGCAAGCTTATGTGTTTATATATCATATGCTGAAACTGAGACAGCATTTCCATGCAGCAAGCTTATGTGTTTATATATCATATGCTGAAACTGAGACAGCATTTCCATGCAGCTAGCTTATGTGTTTATATATCATATGCTGAAACTGAGACAGCATTTCCATGCAGCTAGCTTATGTGTTTATATATCATATGCTGAAACTGAGACAGCATTTGCATGCAGCTAACTTATGTATATATGCAACGTATGTACATGTGACAGTGGTACCTGTTAGAAACAAGAATGAAGTCGTATCAGGCTGATTGCACAGACGCGCAGAAAGGCGTGAGTAATTGTTGGTCGCATCCTGTTAAATGTCAACGCAGTGGTACGCTGATTTCGCAGACGATTATCTATAGTCCGATTAGGGCCTGTAGTGTTTTTTTTCTGTTTTATACCAGTTTCAGGCCAGTAAATAAACAAGTTTAGAAGCCACAGAACGCGGCGTCTGGTCAAGATCAACACTGTTGGCTTACAAGATTTTTATACAAAATACAATAAAAGTGGAAGAATGCACCAGAAATCCCTTAAAGACAAAAATGGGCTCATCCAAATAATAAGGATGGACAAGTCCACTGGTCAAATAAAAGAGGTTGTGGGGGGGGAGGGGGGGGGGGCTGGGACTGGTTGAGGTACTGTGATTAGAGTCAGAAGTACCCACAGTTTAATGAAACATTACTTGCGATTTGTACTACCTCAGCCTTTCTCGGTGTACGAATGTTACAGTGTTTCCCGTTGTACGAATGTATGCATGTGCAGTCTGGTCAGGGCATGTGCATTCAGCCCACATAATTGAATCGGCATTACAGCTGGTTCCCAACAGCTGAAAAACACCGTAGCAATATAACATTTGATAGGCTCTGTCCAAGCTTCAAATAATTTCCTATATAAATGGTCACAGTAGGTAGATAGCGTATATCAAAGCTGATATTCCAGCAAGACGCTGTTTACAAAATTGCCTGAACAAGTTTGGGTACGTTCGGGGTTCTGCCGATGGTTCCAGTGGCGATTTTATCAATGGTGCCATTGGTAACAGTAGAACCCCTCAACAGTATCGGCAGCCAATGACGCCATTGGTACTATAGGTTGTGTCAATGGCGCCATTGACACCATTGCAGAGCCGACTTTTTCTGTAATTAGAATTTTTTAAATGTTCTAATTTGCTTTCATCATTGTGTGCGTGTGTGTGTGTGTGGGGGGGGGGTTGGGGGGGTAGGGGGAGGGGGCGGGAATATTATCTTGTCCCAACTCGGGCGTTTATGATGGATTCACTAAACTGCCATATTGAATGACGCATATTTTTCTCGTCGGTAATTTTGACCGCGCCCTTAGTTCTCTGCAGTATTGGCAGCCAATAGTATGCAGTATTGGTACTAACGGTAGAGCCAATGGTGCCAGTTTTCAAGCTCAAAACAGTATTGGCATGCAAATTATGACATTGGCAGAACACCAAACGCAACCTTTGTTAACGTATATTTAGTACATTCCCGAGAGTGACAAAACGCTGAAATGTCGAATGGACGTTGCGTTGCTGACGCTGCAATGACATTGATTCGATGACTTGTTCCAGAAATATTCACTAGTTTTGAAATGGCACACCGCTCAGAAATCACTTTATGAAAGTCGATAAATATGCGACGTTGTATGGTTGCTGTATAAATTTAAAGAGTAATTACACTTCAAGAACTGACTGAATCAGATCCCAAACCCTATCCCCAACATCAAAGGGAAAGATTGACAAAGACATCCCAACAAACAATAAATTACAAGTGATAAGCCGAGTCAGCAGCTCTTTCCCAAATAGGTGGCAGCCTATAAGTTTCAGGTTCCAAACTTAACCTTGTTGACAGTGTTTATACAACGGTTCAAACGTCGTATAAATGTCGACATTGCATGACGTTGATTCAACACTTGCCCACTTGGTTCCTTCTGAACAGGCTTCCAACACTTACATCTCAAATCATTCTTTGTTCGCACCAATGTTGATCATCCAGCCCATACAGCTCTGCTCACTATACAAGAAACAGCGATTATCATGATCAGACTGCACTTACGTACATGTCTGAGCAAGAAACAGCGATTATCATGATCAGACTGCACTTACGTACATGTCTGAGCAAAATAAAAAACAATTGGCCACGACACGACAAAACTAACAAAGTGGCTAGGCGCCGAGCGCAGACTCAGACCGGCCTGGGAATCCGCTCAGTCTGATCAGAGTCTTCGCTGTCCGCATGGAAGTAGCTTAGACCCTTAGCTGCCGTTTAAGCGCTTAGCAGAGTCTGGTCAGACTGGTCGGATACTCAGGCTGATCTGCGCTGAGTGCCGGGCAGCGTAGCGCAATCAGTAGGGCGTCCGACGCAAGAGCCAGAGGTCCAAGGTTTGATACCCGGTCCTGCCACATACTTTCGTTTCTTCTTCCGCTGATTAAAGAAGGGCGGTTGTCAGTTACTGGAGAAAGTATGTGCACTTAGTACTGGTTAACCGCTTAGGAGGTCTAAGCCTGCCCAGGAATCGTGTGGTTAGGTTAACTGACCGTCCCAACATAACGATAGCTGTTTACCGTGGACGTAAAACAATAAAACAACAACAACTGTGCTGAGTGCACAAACATTTTGTCGGTGTCCTCGTGTCGCGGCTCGATTATTATGTATTTGTAACGGCATTAGAATTCAGTTAGTCTGCTCATCGTAAAACGTATAGACACACGACCAAAATCGAAAATAAACACGATCCTTTTCGCAATACAGATAACCCTGTTTTACTGCACAGTCACGCGAGAAAATTTGACATATATAAAACGTAATTTAGTCATCTGATATGATAAAACAATAAAACAACAACAACTGTGCTGAGTGCACAACCATTTTGTTGGTTCCCTCGTGTCGCGGCTTAATTATTATGTATTTGTAACGGCATTAGAATTCAGTTAATCTGCTCATCGTAAAACGTATAGACACACGACCAAAATCGAAAATAAACACGATCCTTTTCGCAATACAGATACCCCTGTTGTTTTGGAATTTATTTACTGCACAGCCACGTGAGAAAATTTGACATATATTAAACGTAATTTAGTTATCTGATTCGAATCAGCGCTCAGTTCAACTGAAAGATCCATCCGAATACCTACCTACCTACCTACCCTTCTTACCAGCCTATCTATCTATCTATCTATCTATCTGAGAGGCAGTCTGCCCGTCTCTGTCTGACAGATCGTCTGCCTGTCTCTCTAACTTTTTATGCATTATTTATAACACACATTTTTTTCCTACAGTATGGCTGGGTGGTTGACTTAAGATTTTACGTCCTTTTTAACAATATTTCAGTTGTATCAGGACAATAGGTGGGTGATAATGAAAGGGTCTGTGCAATGGGGCCTCGTTTACAATCGAGAAGATTCCCGCCTCTGGCGGGATCGGTCCCGAGAACGCTTGATCAGCAGATCGGCGCTCCACTAACTGAGGCTTCATTTTCATTCAGTACGAATAGTCTGATTAAATAAAAACAGAGGATCCAGATTGGCCAACACGAAAAACCAACAACAAACAAACAATAAATAAATAAAATAAAATAAAACACCAAAAAACTTCATTTTGTGCTTGTAGATTCATGAAGATCCGAGCATAGAATGAAACAGCAAAGGCTCTGACCTAAATGCCCGGATGCCCAAATTGTTACATTTTCAGGGGAAGCAAGTTTGCTATTTGCATTTTTTGCCTTGCTTTTACTTAAGGGTCAAACAATAAGGAAAAGAACTTACCCATGGATGCTCGACTTTTTTCCTCTAAGCGTTGTTTCAGTTTGAAGGGCAACGTTGTTCCGAGAATAAACCAGGAAGTCACAAAAGCTGTTGGCAGGGAAGCATAACAGTGTGCCAATTCATAAGACAGGTTTGTCGCCAGTTTGATACTTCCAGTTCGCACATGTTATGAGAAAACGTTTTACAGCTCGAGCAAACGGCAAAGACGAAAACAAGCCTGCATTTCTGCACAGGTAGATTTATATGGTGGCTGGGTCGGTTGATCGATAGGTAGGCTGATAAATAGATAAACGGATGGATCGATGACTTTGCGATTTTACGTCGTTTCTAACAGTATTTCAGTCATATTAAGACGATTGGTGGATGATAATACCAATGTTGTGTGCAATGGAACCCCGTTTACGATTGGAAAGGTTCCCGCCAACAGCGGGGCTCGAACTCGGGACGGCTAGATCAGCAGGCCGGCACTTAAGCTATTGAGCTACCGGAGCTCCTCCACGAAAAGATAGACACGAGGAGAAGGCACATTACCTCGTTTTGACGTCGGTTCTATATCATGACGTCGATTCTACGTCATGACGTCGCACGACGTCATTTCGACGATATGTATCCGCTGGGCCAGGTAGGGAACATAGGCAGGATAAATTGACAGACAGATAAAAAGATGGTTAAATGAACGGTTCGATGGTACATGTAGGTTGGGTTAATGTTTGATAGGTAGGTAGGGAGAGAGAGAGAGAGAGAGAGAGAGAGACGGGCATCCATTAATAGCTATACCAAATTATCACACAGTAAACGAATGCACAAAGGCGCAGGCTGATCTGTCTTTCCCTATTGTATGGATCAACTGTGGCTAAGATTCTTTTAAATTTGAGATGTCCACCAAGTGTTTTGTCAGCCTCGAAAGTGTATCTCAGCGTACAAGTAAAGTTTTAATGTCCAGTATGCAGTGACACAGTGTATAGAAAACCGTTCGGGAGACAAATTGGCATGACTTTTATCATGGTTGTTATTGATCCAATCAGTATATAGTCGAATGTTTGGTGTGCGGCTTTATAAACAAAAGCCGAAAATAAATTAGCCTGGACAGGAATTCTCTGCACATAGGCAACTTTCGCCTTGAGCTCTGTATAATCTGCCTATAAACGACGTTATCGTGTGAACTTAAAATAGCATAAATAATATTGGACGTTGATACTTTTCTCTTTTATTGCCTACCTTAAATAGAAAATAAAAACAAATGTTGTGTTAGGCCTAGATAGTAACTTTTAGCTGCAATAGTATTTTTTTCAAATCTTTTCTTCTATATTTAACGCGGTCATTTTTGCTTTGTGGATCATTAAGTGAAGGCCACGAGGTTCATGCCAGGGATGACGCTTGTTACTTTCTTTCACGTTAGTGGAATTTACGCCAAGGTTTTTGGTTTAAGCTGCTTAAGTGGGTATATCTCTCCAACCACTCATCAGAAAGCGTTCATATTTGGACGATAGGTATCGTAGGGGTCTGCATTAAAGACCAACCGAGTGAGCAGCTTGTTCCCAAAAGGTGGCCACTCAGCAACCCAAACCGAACCAAAAATAATAAGAACATACATAAGATAAAACATCACAGAAACTCTGACACCAAAAACAGGCAACAGAGAACCACAACAGAACTACCGCCTTGGAACGGTCAGTAATGAATTACTGGGGGGCTTAAATTGATTTTACAGGCCCAACCTCACCCTCAGTATCTGAAGTGGTACAAAACATTTAGTTGGTTGTTCGGTTCGCATGATAATCCTCTAACTCGTCAATGAATCATCACGGTAAACACATAAATCAAATTTCAACACCATGAAGAAGCAAAGACGAGGACTCAACAGATACAACGGGCCGTCTGACAGGTGGAGATCCCTGTCCTGCCCCAAACAACCCCACTGGAAATCTGAAGCAAAAGAAGGTCACCAGTTGAGCCCCGGTGGACCAAGCAACAGACAAAAAGGCTCCGGTCCCAACCAACTAAAATATATAGCTTTAGGTCGGGACCATCATAGAGTCTGACGCCCGATTCCCCGGTGTGCAATTAAAGAGTGCAGCAAAGTTATCAACCGTGATTGGGTTAATCACTAAGCATGCAGACTGTCGCATAACATTTAAATTATAGCCAATACGTTTGTCACGTATTATTATTTTTCGGAATTGATCAGAAAAATCAGTTCTACCCTTAATCTTTTTGAATTTGTATACTAAGTCACCATAAAATTCTGGTTCCGATAGGCCTTGGTGTAAAAGAAATTTTAATCCGACATCAAATTTTGAAACCGATTCATGGTGTCTGCGATAGAATTTAGAAAAAGCCCTTCTAAGCTTATGATACCGATAGCCCTGTTGAAGAAGTTTAGCAGTTAAACATTTATTACGAGCATTAAAGTCATCTACATGACTACACACTCTAGCAAATCTTATAAGTTGAGAAATATACACTCCATAAGAGGGACGACGTGGAACGTCACCATCCAAAAATGGAAAATTAACTATATCAAAGTCAAAGTCATCACGTTTAAATTTTAGAAGATAAATCGACGGCGAAATCTATACTAATGCTGCTAAATGTTTTTTGAATATTAACTAAGATTTGACAGTGCCACGGGGGTAATACCAATTTGCCTTTCGACTGAATAAGTCAATTACCATGTATGCAAAAGTGGCTGCCGACCGAGACTATCGACAGCAGTATCGGCTCGGTCGACAGCCATTAACAATAGTACCATTTACCATTTTGGTAATGATCTATTCTCGGTCGAAAGCCACGTTGTATACTACAGACTCGGTCGAAGGCACAGGTAGCCAAATTGGTATTATCCACGTAATTGCGCTCCCTAGATAGTATTCAGTAGTCAAGCCCGTTTTCTAAAGAGTATTCAGTATTCAAGCTCAAAGGTACGCGGTATTCAGTATTTAAGGGGGAAGGGGGGAGGGGGTTACACACCCATAAATATAATAAGAACTTCTTAATGCGGGACAGTTTGCTCATTCCCTCGAAAATTATGAAGCTGTCATTAATGTTCTTCTGTCTTTATGACAGTGCTTAACAGAATATAGAAAAAATCGAATTTGTTTATGCTTTTGGAAAATATTTTCCATTTACAATAATGCAAAAACAGAGCTGTTTTACTGAAGGGTGCCGTATGCCTTTCATAGCTGGCGCACATTTACCTGTCTCTCTGACGCCTAATTTGAATATATACTCAGAGGCAAAAGAAAGTATACAGGTAATGCAGTCCCGTTTTTTCTACAGATGTCGGCACATCTGCATTATACTTGGCAATGTAGATCAATACAATTATTTTTGCATAATTTGCGACAATTTTTAGTACAATCGGTCAAAGGATAAGGAAATGTCATGGTTTTAAACAGGCAGGGGGTCTGAGTCAACATTCTCGCTGTAGTAGCCCCCCTTTAGACATACACTTTGGACAATAGAGATTGGTTTTACGCATTTTTATGCCAGTACTTGCTTTAGAAACGTTTAGTTCAGTTTTTCAGGCGATATAAAGTCTCTCTCATTGCAAATCCAAAACAAATTTGCAACAAGAGGAACACAGTGTGTACCCATTGAAATACCCACCATTTTTCTTTAAGTAAGTGCAAACTCTTATGTTAATATTGTCGAAATTACGAATGTTGAATCTTTCGATTTATTATAGTCTTCAAACATAAAAATCGTCATTTTATGCAATATAAAGAGAAACTTCTGTTTGGTTAACTGTTCCCATTAGATCTGTAAAATTAAAATCTTAAAGAGTTCCTTCAAGAGCAGAGTACACATTCAGAAGAAGAAACATGGGCCAGACTACGTAGTTTTGGCTGATAAAGCCTCATCAGTGACCCTGACGATATCTGGTGGCGAAATAAAAAAAACATACTGTAATTTAAATTGGGCAGTCGATTCAAAGACTGATTAGGATCAAACAGTAAGCTTGTCTTTGGTTGAATCGTGAGGTCATGAAAAAATCATGATGTAGATCAATTGGATGCACAAAGTTCTCTTGATTTCAAATTTTCCAATACTGCGCTTGAGTTTTGGGTAGACCAAATGACGCTTTGTCGGACTTTTTGTAAAATTTATCATGATACTTTAAACTTTGATTTTTAAACCTTTGACTAAGATGGTTGGAGCTTGTTGATTTGTCCTTGGTCGAGCTAATAGGGGTTGAGCTGTTGGACTTCTTTTGCTCCAGCGTTTAAGTGTTGTTCTTACTGTTGGCGGCTCATCTTATTTCATCTCATTATTTCATCTTGAGTTATAGTTTTGCTGTTTTGATCCATTGATTGGTAAGAGGTCCTCACACGGACCAAATAATGTATTTGTATAAACCACAACAAAATCCAGGGTGAAGGTTATGAGCATGTAAAATCAGTTAAACCCCATAGTAATTTATAACTGACCGTTCGAGGCGGTGCTACTGATGTGGTACATTATTATAATTGTTATTGTTTGCAAGCTTTCCATCAGTTTTTTTACCTTAATTATACCCCCGACATACGAAGTATGTCAGGGTGTATATAGCTTTTGTCATTCCGTCTGTTCGTCCGTCCGTCCGTCCGTTCGTCAACTTAACGTCAAAGTTTTGCGTTAAACCTTTTGTAATTGCTCATATTTCTGTAACCTTTTATCAGATTCTCTTCATATTTGGTTCATTATATCTCTATAGCATTACCTTTTATTTTATATATCTGGACAGCTGGGTCAGGCCCCTGGGTGGAGGTCAGGTTTAAATAATTAGGACATATGGGTTTTCATTATGTCAAAGCTTTGCGTTAAACCTTTTTTAATTGTCCATATTTCTTTAACCACATATCAGATTCTTTTCATATTTGGTTCATGATATCTCTTAAGCATTACATTTGATATGAAGAGTCTATACCCCAGGGTCAGGCTCCTGGGTGGGGCCAAGGGTCAATAATTAGGCAGTTTCATTATGTCAAAGTTTTGCGTTAAACCTTTTAGATTGCTCATATCTCTGTAAATGCATTGTAAATATCTTCCATTTTTCATTCATGATAACTCTATAGCATTACTGCCGGCAGAGACCTCTGGGTCAGGCTCATGGGTAGGGTCTGGGGTCAATAAGTAGGACTCAGCCATTTGTCTTCTTTTTTTTTTTTTTTTTTTTTGGCTTGTTCTAATATATTTAAATGGAATCGGGTGATGCATGACTAATTTTATCTTATACTAGTTTACATTATATGGATGCTGCTGCTGACTTAAGGTCAAGGTCACAGACTTTGAATTTAATCTTTTGTAACATTTTTGCATTAAACTTTCATTAGGCGGTGGCACTGGTCGGGGGTATACGTGAGCCTCTGCTGACTTGCTCTAGTTTATTTTATTTAGATAGCCTTGTAATGCTTTATGTTCGTTTTCCATTCCCCTTTCTCATTTGGTGTGGTATTTAAAGCATGTTAAACGATTGTATCGGTTACTGATTATTGCCTTTTTATCAACTTTACACAGAGAATATTAAGGGCTTAAGTCGATTATTAATGCGCGTAACTGTCGCCCTGGATTCTGTTGTGGTTCATAAGCGTACAAAATATTCGATCCGAGTAAAGGATTTGTAATGCATGAATTGATAAAAACAGCAGCAAGCATTTTAATCAAGATTAAACACAGAGATGAAACAAGATGAGCAATCATCAGCAAGTACATTGCTAAAACGCTGAATCAAACGAAGTCCAACACTTGAACTATACAGCCACGAAAAACACAGATCATCAAGCCTCCTACTAATTCATAATCAAGAAAAGTAAAACGTTTCTAGGTGGAAGCCATCATTTGGTATGAGGACCCGCCGTCATGCAGTTAAAGAGGAAGCAAAGTTGCCAACCGTGATTAGGTTGACCACTTGGCAAGCAGTCTGGCGCATAACATTCATGTCGTATTCGGTTCTTTTATAACGAGAAGATTTTCATTACATTATTAGAAAAGTCACACCAAAGAGTTCTCAGTTGTTGAAAGGTACAGGTTTTTTATCTTTATTTTTTATAAATCGATGGTAGAGTTTATTTATTTTTATGGGTTTAAAAAGTAATGAAAATGCTCAGGGAGGACAGAGCCTATCAATAGCTCCAAGAGGAATACTAAACGAAAAATGGCGTAAAGACGTAAAACATCTTAACCAGTTTTACCTTCAGATTTAATGACTCATTTTTGCCTACTTGATTCTTCTACCTCACAACTTGTGTAGGTCCATATTCTAAAAAAGGAGGGTCAGATTTCGTTATAATTACACTTTTATTTTTCAAAACCTGAATATCATGCAAAACGTGTAAACCTTGATCAAACGCCGCGTTCTGCAGCGTTTGTCTGGATTTACACACAAGGCATTCATGCAAAAATATAAAACTTTGGATGGTCTAATCTTAAGAATGAGGAAATCTTGTGTGTGTGTGTGTGTGTGTGTGCGTGTGTGTGTGTTTATGTAATGTTGAAATTTTAATTTCTGTTGAAAAAATGATATTTGCAAAACAGGCAGTCATTAAAAGAGGTATATGTATTTTATATTGTAGTTATATATACTTCAAAATGGCAGGAACCGTTGCAAAAATAAATGCTGCACAAAACAAACTCAACAGAGGAGAGGATCTTCGACAGGAGATGGAAATATTAGTTGGGCCAAATGCTAGTTGGGAAGACTTTCTTGTCCCTACACCTATGTGTATCTGTCTCCTTGGAGAACTCATGATTATTTCAACAGCTAGTGACTTTTCGCTGGATAAAACCCCACCTCAATGTGGCTTCAAGCTGATAAAGTACCCAAACTCCTTCCGTGCTTGTCTAATGCAGGTAAGAATTTACATTTACTCATTTTGTGCTACTTAAATAATCTTTTAAAAGAGCAGACATGTTTCCGTAAATGATGTTTTCAATATAGGCATGGTTCATTTTCGTGTCGTTAACATGACGTGTATTACAATATAAACGTTTCTCTTTAAATCTGAAACGTAATATCTTATCATTTGCGGTTAGCTCATTGAACAAATATGAAATCCGGGAATGTACAAAATATGCTCTGTTCCATAGTCATTTCCAGTCCTTCTGTTATCGATGCAACAATAGGAACAGTTTTCTAAACCATCGTTTTATGTATTGGACACTTTTTGATACTAATCAGTCTTTAAATCGACTGTCCAATTAATATTAAGAAAATACAGTATGCTTTTCTCAGGTTTCGTCACTAGGTATTTTCAGGGTCACTGAAGAGGCTTTATTAGCCGAAACTACGTAGTCTGGCCCATGTTCCTTCTTCTGAATGTATTTTATACTCTTGAAGGAACTCTTTCAGATTTTAATTCATCCAAGAAAGTATATTGCTGACTTTAAGCCAAATTTCAACCACACTAAATTGGCAGAAACAATAGATTTTTCTCATAAACTTTGTATCTATTTTGTAGACAAGAAAGTGCAAATTAAAATTACTAAAATACTTTTACATAATAATACTTGAATGTGGCGTACTTGCTCCTTCGAAATCGATATTTCGTTCCTGCCAAATAAAGTTGCAACGTAATTTCTAGTGTAAACGGGATATTAGTTTGAAACATTTATATTTGATGCTAATATTTGATATACTATTTAACTGTCTGTTTGAGTTAAAGCGAAACAAACACGGAATTCTAGAGTCAATGTACTTCTTTATTATAAGTTAATAACTAAGAGCGACGTACACCATCTATACGTAAATATGTAAACTGACATAAAGAACTATCCCAACTACCGTGTTACAAGAGAACTGAAAGCCTTATCAAAAACTTATAAACTTAAACTAAAAAATTGTCTCTGTAAGACACAGATGATGCCCCCGTGCTGTGCCTGTCTCCCCCTTCCCCCTTCTCCCGTACCGCTCTTTCCCACTTCAAAAAGGCATTTGCATGTTTAGGCCACAATTTTGTCAAAAAAGATTTTTTTCTCTTCACAAAGTCATATGTACATCTTGATATGTCTGTAAATTTCTAAGTTTGAAAAGGCCGTAATTTTATCAAAATAACATTTGCATATCTTTAATATGTCTAGAACATCTGTGCACAGTTTCAAATTGATAGCTAAAAATCTGTGGGAGGAGTTTATTATACAACATTACCATTCTGTATTAGCCACAACCTGTAAACTTTCCAAGTCCGAAAAGGCCATAATTTTGTCTAAGCATATATTTTCTTCTTTAAAAAGACACATGCACATCTTCAATATGTCCGAAACAACTGTACATAGTTTCAAATTGATAGCTTACAAACCATGGGAGAAGTTGATTATACAAACTTGCCATTCTGTGTAAAATTTCAAAGTCCAAAAAGGCCGTGATTTTGTCAAAAATAATTATTTTTCTCTTCAAAAAAGCAGGTGCATACCTTCAATATGTCTGCTACATTTGTGCCAAGTTTCAGATTGATTGCTTGAAAACTGTAGGAGAAGTTGGTTATACAATTTTTAGGTGTGACGGACGGACGAACGGACGGACGGACAGACAGACGGACAGGGGTAAAACATAATGCCCCCTGACTATCGTCACTGGGGCATAAAAAAGATATACACCTAAACATTATGTTTGCGTGTTATGGCTAATCAGCTGACTGTTAATTTTTCCTAACCCGACCCTTGTTTACGTCTGCCAAATTTAGCAGAAAACGAGGATGCTGGCAGATATAGGAGCTAGAGCATCGATTAGAATGTATGAAAAAATCAGTGACTACTTGGGAAAAAAAATTATCAAAATTTCATAAAATGTTTGATATTGAAGCCCAAACCGAGTATCACTATGTCAGGAGGTAGGCCCAATATAACCAGAACATAGTAAAAGCAACCATTCCGTGCAGTGAAGAAACACTATTTAAGCTATGAGCTCAGATGACAAGAAAATCATGTATTACAAAGGGGGGGTGCCTATAAGGCCCTTTTTCTGCCCAAGAGCAAAATGTTTTATTTTGAGCTGATGATTAGACTATAGTATCCGCTATACTGAATCAATAGTGGTTAAGCTCCGTAAGCCCTACTTTTGGAATAATGGGGCTATTAAAGTGGGTGGGGTAAATCAGCATGAACCAGGGGTGTCATATTATAAGCTATATTTCTCCTTCAAATTTAATGGCATTCATAAATACCTTTCTTTATAAGTTGAAGTAATGTCTTTGGTGACATCTTTTCTTAAATTCTATCTTTTAAAGTAAAATCTGATGTCTGCAGAATTTCTTTTAGAGACACTGTCAATTTTCATTAATTTTGGTACTTTGAATTCAATATACTCTACCATATCTCTAGAACCAACGGATGGCTTCTTACCAAACTAGCATGGGTTCACCGTTGGGAGAGTGCAAATTGTTGACTAAATTTTGGTGACCTTGACCTTTGTTTCAAGGTCACAGTAAGGCTTATAATGTCAATTTTAAGTCAAGTTTTGGCCATTGTATACATAGTAGCTCCTGAATTGATATGGAATTGTCCCCAAAGTGGCCTAAATAAAACATTATGAGGAGTTAGAGCACTAGTTATGATTAAATGGCCATGACAGCATGATTAAATGGCCATGACATCATCTTCAATGTCAAGGTCATGGCTAGACTAAACAGAGTTTAATAATAGATTTCATCAATCAGTCGACAGAAATGTACCAAATCTGAGTGTTTTCATTTGAAAATCAATATTTAATGTGCACAGAATGACCTTGACCTTGGTCTGAAGGTCAGTATTAGCCAAACATGATGAAACAGAATTGGGTTAAACTTTAAGGTTATAGAAAAGTCTCTTGTAAAATAATGAACTTCTGAATGTACTGGTGACCTTCAGATCAAGGTCATAGTCATAACATGCATAGTAAGCATTGGTTTACAAATAGAAACATACATATTTGTTACATTTCTGCTTACAAGCTGTGTGAGATTATAAGTTAAACTCTGTCTAGTCTAACCTTGACCTTGACCTTGAAGATGATGTCATGGCCATTTGATCATAACAAGTGCTCTAACTCCTCATAATTGTTGATTTAGGCCACTTTTGTCATGATTACATATCAGTTAAGGAGCTACTGTGTAGACAATGGCCAAAACTTGACTTAAAATTGACATTATAAGTCTTACCGTGACCTTGAAACAAAGGTCAAGGTCACCAAAATTTAATCAACAGTTTGCACTTTTCGAACGGTGAACCCATATTAGTTTGGTAAGAAGGCATCCATTGGTTCTAGAGATATGGTAGAATATATTGAATTCAAAGTACCAAAATTAATAAAAATTGACAGTGTCTCTAAAAGAAATTCTGCAGACATGAGATTTTACTTTAAGACAGAATTTAAGAAAAGATGTCACCAAAGACATTACTTCAACTTATAAAGAAAGGTATTTATGAATGCCATTAAATCTGAAGGAGAAATATAGCTTATAATATGACACCCCTGGTTCATGTTGATTTACCCCATCCACTTTAATAACCCCATTATTCCAAAAGTAGGGCTTACGGAGCTTAACCACTATTGATTCAGTATAGCGGACACTATAGTCTAATCATCAGCTGAAAATAAAACAGTTTGCTCTTGGGCAGAAAAAGGGCCTTATAGGCACCCCCCCCTTTCACGAATGAATATAATAGGCAAGAGGAGGAATTCTACCAAAGTGTGCCAGATAAGTAGAAACAGATGACAATGAACTGCGCTATCAATTAAATGCCAGTTACCGGATGATTAATACCAGTTTGCTAACC
This sequence comes from Ctena decussata, assembly GCA_963989385.1. NCBI lineage: Eukaryota > Metazoa > Mollusca > Bivalvia > Lucinida > Lucinidae > Ctena > Ctena decussata. The sequence goes on along the minus strand of OZ022510.1, from coordinate 49,067,044 downwards.
CTTACCTGTCATGAGAACCGCAGAAGCAGATATCAATGGTCAGTGGGAACAAATAACATGTAGATAAGACGACATCGATCAGACACCGACTCAACTGATTTTCACATCCTGGCCTATTGTTATTGATTTGTTGCTTAACGTCCGCGGTAAACAGCAAAGGTCATGTCGGGACGGTCATTTAACCTAACCACACTATTTCTGGGCAGGCTTAGACCTCCTAAGCGGTTAACCAGTCCTAAGTGCACATACTTTCGCCAGTAACTGACAACTGCCCTTCTTGAATCAGCGGAAGGAGAAATGAAAGTATGTGGCCAGACCAGGTATCGAACCCAGGACCTCTGACTTATGAGTCAGGTGCCCTACCGATTGTGCTACGCGACCCGGCACATCCTAGCCTAAACACCTTGGATTTTGAGGCGTTATGGTCTCAAATCTCTTTCCAAACAGCAAAAGATTAATTAAGTTTTACATTGTATTTTCTTTTATTTAATATTTTCTATGCTGATCTCAGGGTTCTTACAGTCATATATTTGGTATCTATGCATTATGTGATTTCTGTAAAAAAAACATGTTAAAATTGTGTATGTTTACAAGGCAACATCATGTCTGTTTAAGCAGCGAATTTTAATTTTTCGAACAGTATAGCGGAAGAAATACAGAAGTTCTTTTTTAAATCAACAGTCGGTTGTGCTGATATATATTCCTTGCTGAACAAGCTTGAATCTCTTCTAGAACAATGATAAAAGTTTATGGCGAAAAGAAAACAAGATTTGGACTTTACTTGTTCGCTTATAGATTTAACTCCGTTTCATACCTGTGCTTTGTATATTTCGTAATGTTTCGTAATGATATAATTTAGTCGTAGGTAAACAATACACTTTCTTACATGTCTGCACAACTGATACATGGATATTGTGTTTTCGGTAGCATTACCTTTTGTCGAGTTGCTGGTTAAGTTATACTTTCTGACAATGCGCAGACAAGGGACAAACCAACTTCCGTGGAAATAGGAAGACAATTGCAACTGTCATCAAACCTTTTAACGTATTTTTGTTTCATATTCAAGCACTTATTTCACTCAATGTCTTTGTTTACTTAGTTAACATTGTAGCACTATTGGTATAGTAGGTTTTAAAGAAAAAGTCTAAACTGTTTGAAGCGCATCAGAAACTGCAAGCAATGGGCTACCCCAGTTCACCCCTTTTGGGATATTTGGTCGGTATGATTTTTTAACACTTAATTAAGTATCCAACTATATTTCATATGTTTGCCAATTTTAAATCTGAACAATGGGAATTTTACGTCCCTTTAACATGTATGACCCCATTCCTTCCCACAGAAAATATAAGTAGGTGCTCCATTCCATATTACATTTTAATAAGTTTGGTATTATAAGAGTTATAATGTTGAATACATGATACCGATTAGCATAAGTTGTGTTTAATGCGAAAGTTGATTAAACAAGTTTCAGTATAAAGAAATTACTAAATTTTTAGGTTATAAGACGGAACTTTATCCACCCGAAATTACTCCATATATATAAATCAGTCTTGTGTAAAGCTTTTTTTCTTCCTAAACAATCGAAAATATCTACATCAGATCTAGACCTTTGAAAGTGGGAAAATCCCGTCTTATAACTCAGTCATGAAGGTACCACGTTTTCTCACTTCAAATAAGTTCGAAAAATAAGATCCTTCTGACCCTAATGGAATAGCATGTTGTGCACTTATCATTGAATACCTTGTTAGATCTATACATGCATATCTGATAATAATGACGAAGTTTACATTTGAAACACACCAAAAATAATGCTTTTTCGGACCTCTTTGTATTGTCATACACATACCTTAGTCCTTGAAATTATAACGGAATACCTATGAATTCTGACAAAATTTAGTCATACCTGTGATAAATGTTGCCATGGCAACGCTTAATTCATGGTAACCCTAAAGCCTTGAAAACATAAGGTATACCACCACGAAGACCTTTAACTTGTGGAAGAATGTTCAATCATGCTAATTATCATGAGTTTGCTATCATACACCCATTAAAGATGAGTAAACACACATTTCGTCCGAGTTATTTTGCCTAGCACGAGCCAAACCCTCGTACAAACAAACATTATGACGTTGACGTCAAAACATACTTGCATGGCGTTAACAACGTCATATATAGAAACTGCACTACCTAAATGATTCTAAAGACCATATCATCGTAACAAATAATAGCAGTAGCCGTCTCAATTATTCAGGAAACGTCTAAAAAAGCTAGTACTTACCAGTGAGGCAGTTATGTGAATTTATAGCCTCCCAATGGGGGGGGGATAAACGTTTGTTCCATCGGACCAAATAACATTATTTCCGCCACTTCCATACCTGATAAAAACATTTGAAGATTAAGATGATAGGCAATGATCAGGTATTAACACAATCAAATCCTATATCCCGCTCTCAAAACCAAACGGAAAAGAAGCACACACACAAAAATTCAGAAAAGTTCACGAAAGACACGCACGGTAATCCGAATGAGCAACTCTTTTCCAAACTGGTGGTTATTTAGCTACACTAATTAAAATCAGCAACAACATCTATTGTTACCTATTTTATATTTAGAATTAGAAAGCAAATCAAAACTGAAACAAACTGGGCAGCTATTCAGGTAACCAGTCTGCCTGATGCCATAGACAAGCGTAACTCAGAGAAACCACAGTTGAAGTACCGCCTGTGAACATTCCTGAGAACATTCAGCAAGAGAATACTGGGGGTGGGAGGGGGTGGGGTGGCTTAAACTAGTTTTATTGGATCAAAACCTCGCCCTCTGATTCTGCGGTGGTTTGAAACGTTTAGTCACCTGTTTGGACTGCAAGAAGGTTTAATAACCCATCAATGGATCATCACAGGAAACAAACAAATCATGGATAAGATTAACTATGAACCAGAGATGGGAACTTGACAGAAACAATGAATTGTGACAACTGGAGATCTCTGGGGTGTCAAAAATTCTTTTTCGCTTGGCTCAACTGACGGACGGCCTTGAAATTTGGCGAAAAAGCTTGTCAACTGGAATGTTTTTAAGATTGTTCAAAATATAACCTTGAGACTGACCTTGACCATTTTTGCGGCAAGTTTAAATCCGTTCTCTGTGTTTTTATACGAAACATACGAGTAAATGGAAATTATAGAAAGTTGGCATAAAAATGGTCTTTTCACTCATCTTAACAAGTACATGAAGACTTCTGAGTACAATAAGTCACGGTTGGTCTTTACTTTTGGCCAAGGTCGTTCACATTTCGACAATAAAATATTTCTCCTCAAAAGCTACTGGACAAATGTAACCAATTTTTCAAAACAGCCCGCAGCGGCTGAGGAAAGAAAATTTGTTCAGATCTCCAGGTCTCGGGACCAGCATAGCTGCCACGCCCATATATGGCAAAATCCTTTTGAACTCTTCAAAAGGCACAATTGAATGAGAGCCTTTAAAATTGGTATGTGGGTAGTTTACCGCCCCCTCCACCCCTGGTATTAACACAACTGTAGAAATGTTGGCATTGGGTGACTCTAACGGCAAGGTCAAATTTGCTTTCTGGTCATGTTATATGAGAAAAAATGGAACATAAGACTTTATGGAAACTATAGAAATTATAGAAGATTTTAAGGTAAAATTGGTATATACAGTCATCGGAATAGGTACATGAAGATATCTGAGTGAAACAGTTCAAGGTCATAATTTCAAATTGGTCCCGGTCACATGACTTACATAGCTGCTATAAGCTTGGTATGAGACTGAGTACAATCGGGACTGTTCAGTCTATGACCTTGAGTTGATCTAGATCTTTGTGCGGCAAGGTCAAACTTGCTTTCTGTGCTAATATATTGGAAAATGCAAGGATATGTGAAATAATGGAAATCATAGAAGATATCGGCATACATATGGTATATGCGTGTTACGCAGAAGGTTTCACACACGGTCGACACGGGTGTAGAGCCTTATGCGTCGCCAGGACGGCGGAGGGTGACTTCCGGTTAAAGGGTTATCTACCAGTGTATTACACTAACAAGTAAAATTCTAACAACGTTAGATTTTTTTTGAAGTTTATATATACTGTAAATACTATATACAACAATACAATTTACAGCCACATACTTTCGTTTCTCCTTCCGCTGATTCAAGAAGGGCAGTTGTCAGTTACTGGCGAAAGTATGTGCACTTAGTACTGGTTAACCGCTTAGGAGGTCTAAGCCTGCCCAGGAATAGTGTGGCTAGGTTAACTGACCGTCCCGACATGACCTTAGTTGTTTACCGTGGACGTTAAGCATCAAATCAACAACAACAACAACAACAATTTACAACTGTCACAATTACAATAATATACAACACATATCAGTTCATGTCGCTGGCCCAAGTAAGGTGTTTGTTTCAAATCTGTAATCGATTTGCGTGCAATGCGCAAATAGATTACTGTCTGACGTCAACACCGTACTCGGCTCAGCGCCATGAACTAAAGGAAAACACAAAGAACAAAAGACGTCAGTTTGAGCTCATACAAAAAAAAACAAGGCGTTATGTTGGTAGACTTCACTTTGTCGTTCCCTGGATCATGTCATGGGCCAGTCCATATATCATGAGGAACACCAACTTATATTAACACGTGCACGATTATATACTGGTCGCTCCCTGGATCGTACCAGAGACCAGTCTAAATATAATATGACACACTTTAGTGGACGAACACTGTCCCACTTTCACCTCTGCAGTAATTACATCGATTTTGCCAATATTTTGTGCTTCCCGCCTCTGCTAGGAATACATGCACAAGGGCGTTGTAACTGCTCTACCCGGGTTGGTATTAACCTGGAGACGCATATCGAATCTCCAGGTGAGACGTGGCTCTAAGCCCTAACAGCTGACTGCCGGACTTGATGTGCCTAAAAATAACGAACTTACACTTAAAACATTGTAACTACATAATAACAATACGTAAGACTTGGGCCTGTCTTGGAAATACCATACAACGCCCTCGGCGAATGCCGAGCATAACGTGCACACGCCAGCCGTGTCACTAGACACGACTCGCACTCACGATGTAAAGCCAAAATTGTGCTTACCACTTCCGCCAATGAAGAAACGTAGATCCTACCACGCATGTGCGTCGAAGGATCTGACGTCAAACATTGTCAAGAAGTATACTGACGTCAACAGGCATTACCATGACATACCCCACATAAAACATGAATAATCTAAACAATGACCTATTTACATTAAATTGATTGACCAAAATCTAACTCGCATATGTATTAATTCATTTCTTTAAACTAAGCGTAATACCATTTGCCATAGAATATAATAGCTGAATAAGCGTTTCTCACACATTTGGGATCAAAACGTTTGATCTGACATCATGACATCAATGATGTTATACCATATGACGCCATCTAATAAAGGCAAATCAAACGCATGATGACCAAATGTTACCATTATAACTTATGGAAAAAACCCTTAATGCGGTGCATGCTATGGCGTCAATTGACGTCACGAGTATATAAATTAGTTCCATTACAAATCAATCTACTTCTATAGGCCACGTATACGTGAAACTAATATAAAAAGTGCTGACGTCGCAATAACATGAATGCAACTGACGTCACATGAATAACATGAATGCAACTGACGTCACATGACGTCAAATAGACGCACACCATTGCAACCAACATCAGTGATATAAACTATTTCCGTAGTTTACAAAACTTCCTAATATACAAATACCATGCGCAGCATGGTCAGTATAAACAAAATTGGTCGCCATATGCACAGCCTGATCACTGTCAACAAAATCAAATCAGTCGACACATATAATCATACCATATCAATCAGAAGTCACATTTTTCATTCTTAGCCAAACTATTCTAAATAAATATAATAAGATCTTACCATTCAGGTCTAAACTCAGAATCTGGGCACACAACAATATAACATCCTCAGTATAAGAATTAAACAGCCACGTCTAACTTTTCAATAAAAGATAGGCGTATAAATAGTATGCGTCTCACATTTAAATCATGGGACTCGAATATAAGCGTGCAGGAATTCACATTAAAATCATGCAACACGCTGTCCACTATCAAAAGACTCGTGCAGGTATTCACCTTAAAATCATGCAATACGCTGTCCACGAGAGGTATTCACAAACAACCCATGCATAACGTAGCCACAATTTCCGTAAATGTTTTATTACCACAGTTGCCCTAAAAACTGTAGCTCTACTGATTTAAAGGATTAAAATGATTTCGACGACATAGTCCACGATCGGATCCATTTCGTAACAATGCGTATGCAGTCATCTAAATTAGTTCAAGAAGATTTCTGAGTACATGACGTCAAGGTCATTATCTGACCATTGTCGCTAATGTTTTACAGGTTCAAACATCTCATCAAAAGCCACTCGGCGAATTGCAATCAAATTTCATATAGAGCCTCCGAGTTTTAGGAAACAAAAGTTCAAACTGTCCATGTGACATGACCAACATAGCTGCTATGCTAACGAACACATTTACAAGTGGGACATGAGGCTGTCAATCGCCAACCTGAGTAAAATGGTCAAACTTCAGGAAACAGACATCAGTTGAACAATATGTTCTGGAAAGTAAGATCCTTTGGCAGCAAGGAACACACCAAAGAATAGAAAATAGCAGACTCGGTTTAATGACCAGTAATGAAATGTGCGACACCAGCCCCCCCCCCCCCCCCCCCCCCACAGCACCGAATTCAGCGGAACTCTATTTTCAAATTACTCAAATAAACTCAATGATCCCAAAGGACCAGAACATATAATCTGCACTATGATGATGCACGAGGAGACGTTTTACGGCCGCCACACGGCACAAACACCAGATGCAGTGAAAATAAATATGTTCTGAAAAGTAAGATCCTTTGGAAGCGAGGAACACACCAAAGAATAGAAATTAGCAGACTCGGTTTAATTGAGTCTGTTCATGACTAGTAATGAAATGTGCGACACCAGCCACGCCCCCTAGCACCGGCTTCAGTGGAACTCTATTTTCAAAATTACTCAAATAAACTCAATGATCCCAAAGGACCAGAAAATATAATCTGCACTATGATAATGTACGGGGAAACGTTTTACGGCCGTCACACGGCACAAACACTAGCTGCAGGGAATATAATATGTTCTGAAAAGTAAGATCCTTTGGAATCAAGGAACACACCAAAGAATAGAAAAAAGCAGACTCGGTTTAATTTGAGTCTGTTCATGACTAGACTTTTATCTGTTTGGGTAAGAACTGCTCATTTGGTTTACTGTGCGTGTCTTTCGTAAACTTGTGTCAATTTCTGTGTGTTTGTGCTTCTTTCCCTATTGATTTTGAGAGCGGAATGTAGGATTCGATTGTATTAATTCCTGATCATTGCCTATCTTTTTATTCACCAGGTCAAAATATGAGAGACTTAAGATAAAAAAAAGACCAGAAAAGCACAAGAAACCAATTTTGACCTTTTTCTAAGAATGTCAAGGTCAACCCAAAGTCGTCCTTTGAACAATATCAGGCCAAAATTTTCAAAACTGTGCATGAAAACTTATGTTCTTGCATTTTCCCATACTTGACCTTGCCGTAAAAAAGAACAGGTCAAATCATGGTCATTGTTTTAACAATATTCGTAGTACTTGAGTACTCAAAGCTAGATGCCAATTTGCAAGGCCATCGGTCAATAATTTCTGAAGAAGCAAAAATTTAAAGGTTTTATCATATACATGTATATGCATTGCCGCCACTTTGGACATTTGCCCTTGACTGTTTGAACAAATTTCGTTTCCCTAAGCCCCAGCAGGCTTTGTATAAAATTTGATTTGAATTTGTCCAATCGCCTGTGAGGAGATGTTTGAAAAAGTCAAAATATGAGAGAGCTGGGTCATAGGTCAATCTACTACCTTGACGTCGTGTACTCGCAAATCTTCGTAAACTCATTACAACTGTGTATATACCAATTTTTAGGCCAAAATCTTCCAAATTTTCCATGAAATCTTATGTTCTAGCATTTTTCTATATTTGACTTTGCCGTGAAGAGGTCAGGGTCAACCCAAGTACATCATTTTGATATTTTTGTAGTATTTGAGCACTCGATTTTACATACAAACTTTAAATGCAATCGCTCAATTGCTTCTAGAGATTAAGATTTTAAAAGGTTTTTACCTTTAATGGGCATGGCAGCCATGTTGGTTCACTGACTTGACCGTTTGAGCAACTTTTTTGTGCCCTCTGGCCCTGGCTGATCTTTTTGGAATTGGGTTACACCTTGCCATTTGGTTTTTGATCAGTTTTTTTGAATCGTTAGAAATTGAGAGTCGTGGGTCAAATGTCGAAGAATAACCTTGATCTCTGGTTCTCACAAATCTTCATGTACTCACTAAGATGATTTTAGGCCAAAATCTTCAAAACTTTCCATGCAATCTTATGTTTTAGTATTTCTAATCTTTAACCTAGCCAAAAATCAAGGTCAACATAGGGTCATCATTTGAAAAAATCTTAAGAGTATTCAAGTACTCAATGCTACATTACAAGTTTCATGGCCAATGTTCGACTGGTTCTGGAGAAATATTTTCTAAAGCTTTTTCAATATTTCCATATATGGGCGTCGGCATTTTTGGTCATGTGACCTGGACCCAGTTGTTCAAAGCTTCGTTAGCCTAACGAACTCGTTAAGAGATCAACTCGTAAAAGGTTTTTCAACTTCATTACCAAATATACTGATATTTTTTCAGCAAAAATATTGGCATACTTGAGGTATTAACGCGCGAAATTTTAATGTCTCGTTAACTAAGGACGTCGTTTGTTTTGAACAAGCGAGTTCGACAATTTGAACAAATTTTGGTCCACTTAGCCCATGGAAGCTCTACACAATTGGCCAGTGGCTTTTGAGGAATTCAATAAAATGGTGAAAATACAATTAACAAGCGAAGGGCCTCGTTAATTGTCGCGCTTTTGTTTATATTACATTGACGGGGAATCAGAAAAAGAACATCGTATTTTGTCAGGCAACTGGTCGTTATTCAAAATATACTAGCAGCAGCCTTACCTCGCCCTCCAATCCCCGCAACCCATCCTCCACATTTTGCTGTAATGAGACTCGGCATATGTGTATTAGCACACTTGTTATCATCACACGTGAAAGTTAAAATGATCCACTAGAATACCTTTGAAGGTTGAAGGTCGGATCCATCTACACTTTTTAGCTCACTACAGCCCTTAGGCTCATAGATGTGCTTAAAGTTAAGTCAGGCATCCGTCGTCCGTCCGTCCGTCGTCCGTCCGTCGTAAGCGTTTTCAAAAATCCTCTAAAGCAGCTGGGTCGATTGAAGCCATATATCATATGGAGCCTACCTAGGTTGGGGTAACGAAAGCTTGTTCGGGGTATCTGGGTCACACGACCAAGATGGCCGCCACGCCCATATATGGTAGAGTCCCTTCAAAATCTTCTTCTGCAAAATCGAATGCCTATAAACTTGAAACCAGGTTTGTAGCATGGGGCTTTCAATCCGATCATAATTTACACAAATGATGACACTAGGTAGATACTAGTTTATATAAATAATGGTCCTAGGTTGTCCTTGACCTTATTTATGACACGGTCAGCTTTTGTACGTTATGCTTTTGTATGGGAAAATGCTTAAACAGTGGAATTCTTAAAAACCATTTAAGCCTTAACTGAAATATTTGGTATATATGGTTGACTAAATGATCAGATGAAGAAATTATGTCGCTTAAAATCGAGGCCGTTTTTTGTCCTTTGTTCAAGGACACTGAGATTCTGTCTCCTGTCAACATTTTCATACATCTTCTCCTCTGAATCCACTAAGCCGATTGGAGCTATATTTTATATGGAGCTTCAGTGGGCCAATGGGACCAACTTTTGTTCAGATGGTCACGGTCACATGAAAAAGGTGGCTGCCAGGCCCATATATTGAAAAAAACTTCTATCATCTTCTTCTCCAGAAATATAGGCCTAATGGCCTTGTGGCTTGGTATGTCGCATTGAGGACTCGGGTCCATTAAAATTTATACGATTCATCACCGTGCATTATACTTGACCTAATTTATGACCGGTTCAATTTTGGTACGTTATGCTTTAGTATGGGAAAATGCTTAAACAGTGGATTTCTCAGAAAATATTTAAGTCCAAAGCATAATATATGTTTCTGGTATATATAGTTAAATAAATGAGCAAATGAAAATATTATGTTGCTAAAGGTCAAAGTCATTCTGTGACCTTTGTTCAAGATCACTTTGATTCTGTCAGCGGTCAACATCATCAAACATATTCTCCTCTGAAGCCACTGGACCGATAAAAGTCATATTTTACATGAAGCTTCACTTTGTCAAAGGAATCCAAAGGTTCTGATGATGTTGGGCACATGATAAAAAAGGCTTCATGCCCATATATGGTAAAAAGTGTTTAAATATGTCCTTCCCCAGCACCGAAAGGCCTTGCCTTTGACATTGTAAACTGGTATGTAGCATTGGGGAATCAGGCTCATTAAAAGAAATAAAAATCATGATTGTGCACTGACTTTGACAAAATTCATGACAAGGACAAATTTGATGCATTATTCTCTTAAATGGAAAAATGCTTAAACAGAGGACTTCTCAGAAACTATTAAAGTCGTAGGTATAATACTTGGTGTATATGATGAACTAAATGACCACATGAAGATATTAAAGATATTATGTTGCTAAAGGACAAGGTCATTCTTTGACCTTCATTCAAGGACATTGAGATTCTGTTACCTGTCAACAGTTTCAAACATCTTTTTCTCTGAAGCCACAAAGCTGTTTGAGGCCATATTTCATATGGAGCTAAACTGGGTCAGAGGAACCAAAATTTGTTCAGATGGTCATGGTCACATGACCAAGATTGCAGGGATGCCCATATTTGGTAAAAAAACTTTCCAAAATCTTCTCCAGAACTAAAGGCCAAATGACCACGTGGCATGGTATGTAGCACTTGGGGCTCGGGTCCATTATAACTAATACAAATCATGACCGTGCATTAACCTTGACCTGTTCTATGGCAAGGTCAACTTTGGTATGTTACACTTTTCGTATATGGAAAAATGCTTAAACAGTTGATTTCATGGAACATTTTTAAGTCTGGATATAATAATTGGAAATATGGTTAACTAATCTATGGCGAGGTCAACTTTGGTATGTTACGCTTTTTCATTTGTGGAAAAATGCTTAAACAGTTGATTTTATAGAACATTTTTAAGTCTGGATATAATATTTGGAAAATATGGTTAAATAAATGAATACATGAAGACATAATGTCATCAAAGGTCAAAGTCATTTTTTGAACTTTGCTCAAGATCACTGAGATTTTAAAATGAAATATGCACTCCTTATAAACCACTGGTTTGAAATTTGTAACAAATGAGCGAAATGACAAATTGTGTCTGTTGACAGAAGGTGTCCCGGGAACTGCAGGATCATTGGTCCTCTGATTCAAATAAATGATTAAAAGTTGGATCCACTAGATGGTTTATTATGGTCTATCCTGTTTAATGTAAAACAATTTTCAAAACCTTTAACATGTCAGATACTTAACTTCATGACATGGATAAGCGTTGTCAAGGTTATATCATCACTTTCATGACGTTATATCTGAAATAACTTTACGTCTCTTTCCAATGCTGTGTAGACAGATGGTTGTAATATATTTTCAGCCGGCGTCTCCACTCGAGGCATTTTAGCCTATTGTGATCACCCAGTGTTCGTCGTCTGTCGTGCGTCGTCCGTCGTCAACAATTTGCTTTAAAAGACATCATCTCTGAAACCGCTAGGCATAGGGCTTTGATATTTGATATGAAGCATTGTCTAGTGGTCCTCTACCAAGTTTGTTCAAATGGTGGCCCAAGGGGTCTTGGGTTCGAAACTAAAAAATACTTAAAAATCTTTTTCTCCAGAACTGCTTGGCTCAGATGCTTGAAATTTGATATGTAACATTGCCTAGTGGTCCTCTACCAAGTTTGTTCCAATGGTGGCCCCAGGGTCCAAAATGGTCCTGGGGCAGGGGGTCTTGTGTTCGAAACTAAAAAATACTTAAAAATCTTCTTCTCCAGAACTGCTTGGCTCAGATGCTTGAAATTTGGTATGTAACTTTGCCTAGTAGTCCTCTACCAAGTTTGATCAAATGGGAGCGCCAGGGTCCAAAATGGCCTTGGGGCAGGGGGTCTTGGGTTCGAAACTAAAAAAATACTTAAAAATCTTCTTCTCCAGAACCGTTTGGCTCAGATGCTTGAAATTTGGTATGTAACATTGCCTCGTGGTCCTCTACCAAGTTTGATCAAATGGTGGCCCCAGGGTCCAAAATGGCCCTGGGGCAGGGGGGTCTTGGGTTCGAAACCAAACAATACTTAAAAATCTTGTTCACCAGAACTGCTTGTCTCAGATGCTTGAAATTTGGTATGTTACATTGCCTAGTGGTCCTCTTTCAAGTTTGTTCAAATGGTGGCCTCAGGGTCCAAAATGGCTCAGGGTCAGGGAGTCCCAGGTTTGAACCATAGAAATACATAGAAAAATATTAAAAAATCATCTACTTCAGAAGCGCCAGACACAGATTCTTGAAGTTTGGTATGTAGCATTGCCTATTAGTGCTTTACCAAGTTCGTTAATATGGTGGCCCCGGGGGTCAAAATGGCCCCGTGACAGGGAGTCCTAGGTTTGAACCATAGAAATACTTAGAAAAATATTTAAAAAATCTTTTTCTTCAGAACCACTTTGCTCAGATGCTTGAAATTTGGTATGTAGCTTTGCCTAGTAGTGTTTTACCAAGTTTGGTCAAATGATGACCCCAGGGTCTAAAATGGCCCTGCCCCAGGGGTCCTGGGTTTGAACCATCGTAAAACATAAAAATTATTCAAAAATCTTCTTCTTCAGAACCACTCGGCTCAGATGCTTGAAATTTAGTATGTAGCATTGCCTAGTGGTCCTTTACCAAAATTATTCAAATGATGGCCACAGGGTTCAAAATCGCCCGGCCCCAGGGGGTCCAAGGTTTGAACCATGGGAATACATAGAAAAATATTCAAAATCTTATTCAAAACAATTTGGAAGTGGTTTCAATCTATCAGGTTTGTTAAATGATGCCCCTTGTTTGACCTTTAACCTTTTTGGTAAGGTGAGCGCCTCTTGGCCCTCTTGCTCGTATTGAATTAAGCACTAGTTTGACCTTTTTAAACGAAATATTACTTTTTTCTTTTTTAGCTATAATACTGTCGGAGATAATCTTTTAACAAAAAAGAAGCAAGCATAAAATATTTAGGATCTTTGTCCAAGCATTTGGCAATGTGGCCACTTACATGGGATAATTCGGAGGTTTTCATGTCTAATGTGCTTGTACTGAAGTGTGGTTAGTTTCTTTATTCATTTTATTACCTGTATATGATACTCTCTACATTCTCACTTCAGTTACATATATAAAGTTGTACACTATGCAAGGCATATCTGCATTGACGGTTAACTTTAGCACAGGGTTAATAACTGCCGTGATATCAGCCATTCACTCACTCATTCACTAACTCACTCACTCACTTCCAGACGTGACTTCAATCTGGAAAGTATGGCTTTTGATAAAATCAGTTGCAATGTGCCAAGCAGCTGGAAGAGCGTCTGCTTGGCAAGCGGAAGTTCGTGTGTTCGACTCTGAACACTTGTCACTCAGCATAAGTAGCCCTAGGACTTACAGACCCGATGTCTAAAAATATGTTTGGATGTTACATTTTTCAGCATACTTGTATCTGCGACCTCCTTTGCAGCACTATAAAATGAATATTTTTTCTCACAGTCAGACCGAGGCATGTTTTGTCTTACAGTCTCTTTAAAAATGTTCTCAACAATTCAATATAATAATTTAATCATCTGTCAAAATGGTCATCTCTGTCGTTTACTTGTCTGTCAAAAATCATATTACAACAAGTGATAAACAGCCCAGATATCTCCAGATTTCCCATTTACTCCTTACTTGGAGCCCTTTACAACATTTGTTGGACTGAGCACTCCTTTTTCAGAGAATGGTCAACTCTCGATATTTTAAAGTCAAAGTTCATGTCAAACTGCTGATAGCTCAAAGTAAATTTCAGAGCCCAGAAAATTTATTTTGAGATACCAGAAGTTTGAGATAACAGGGGATGAAATGTAAAGCAAACTAAGAAATATTTCCAAACTGTATTCTTTGACAAGAACGGACTTTGAAATATGAGTGTTTGAGATAACAAGAATTTCAAAAGTTACATAATGGGACATCCATATTTTCTCAAGATGTCTCTAAACGACTCTTATTTTGAAAATCCTATTGAAAACCCTGGAGAGATTTTCTTTCTGTTCTCAGGGGCCAAATATGGGCCATACTGCGAATGGAAATACCTTTAAAATCATGAACAATTGACAATGTTTTAGAACTTACACCTAAATTTTCATTTTTAAAGGTCTAAAAAATTCCAAGGTTTGGGAAAAAGGCACCATTTTGCAAATACTTGGGAAAGCCCTGGGTCATTCATTTGTAATATAATCAGTATAAAAGCTAAACCCTGGCATGCTTTTTGCAAATTTAAAGCCTGTTGTATTTCTTCCAATAAATGTCCCCTCTCATAAACACTCATCCTCACTTTTTCTGTAAAAATTGACGAAATAATAGATATAATAGAGATTGGCTCCAGACCACCATTTGTTTATTCACTACATATTTATGTCTTATGAGTTTCATATACAACCCTGAGACTAGCACTACCCCAGACATTTATAAAGATACGTACAGTAGTATATTTCTCATTAAGCTGCCATAATGGATAGCTGATTATGGATGTTCTTTGAGCTGAGCTGAGATATTTGTTTGTTTTTCATAAAAAAAAGTGTATAGTCTCTCATACGTGAAGGAGAAGCTTTTTATGGCCCTCACAAGGCATTTAACACCCAGTTGCAGTGAAACTAGAAACAAAATCTAATGGATGAACGAAATAAGCAGACTATGTTCATGTGCAGTTATGTAAACTTGCAAATTCACTGCCCATGTATCCCTAACCGGAAAGATGGAGATAGAACGGGACAATGGATTGGATGAAAAAATCAACTACAAACAATCCATATAAAACAACTACTGCAAGCACAGCACGGCCTTTCCCTACTATAAGCCAATATCAGTAGTTTTCCCCAGTGCTAAAGGTTATCTTGGCATCTTCGTCCTCCCAGTTATCTCCAATGTTTCTTAATTATTGCTTCATTAATACTATACGATTTGTGGCGTGAAAACAGAGCTGTCCAGAGAATAAATGTTTCCTTAGATTTTCCCTGATTTCAAGTGTTTTGTGGTACATCTAGATTTCCGGTTGCTGTGATACATATACTTGTTCGTTGAAATTTAAAGCCTTGCATTTGTGGTAATTAGTTGGAAATTTGTGCATGGAAATGAACAGCTCTTTCCAAAAAAGGGGGGCCATTCAGCTATCCTATGTAAAAAAAACAGCAGCATTTATTTTAACTATTTTCTATTTTAATTTACAAAAACCAAACTAGAGACAATATGCCCCAATTGCAAGCTTGCATATAAAGAAGCTTCATCCCATAAGGTTTAAGTCAGAAATGTGTATAACTGAACTCAGAATTTATAGAATAGGCTAGAAAGCTAATCAGGTCATCTACACCTTGCCCTTAACAGTATGCCAAATATAAAGATCATAGCTTTAAGGATTTATCAGATAATTTGTTCACATGCTTGATCCTATACAACACGCAAAAAATTAAATGGGGAATAACTAAATCGAAAATTTACGAAATATGCTCATAAGTTAATTATTTCATCAACACATTGGTCCGTAATTGTATGCAAAATATAAACAAGCTATCTTAAGCGGTTCTTCAGATATTTTGTTTTCAAGGTTTTTCCATTATAATATGCCTGTCTGAAAAGGGAAAAAAACTCAACGAAAAATTTACGAAATATGCTCATTTTATGGGTTTATCCACACCTTAGTTTGTAACTGTGTGCCAAGTATAAGCATGCTAGCTTGAGCGGTTCTTCAAATATTTTGGTACAAGGTTATTCCTATATTAAATACCTAAGTCTAAAAAAGGGAATTAACTTAGCCAAAAATTTACGAAATATGCTAAAAGTTAATCAAATCATCTTCACCTAAGTTTGTAAATGTATGCGAACTATAAGATGCTAGATAAAGCGGTTCTTCAGACATTTTTGTCGCAAAGTTACCCCTATATATGCTGTCTTTGTCTGAAAAGGGGGAATAACTCAACCAAAAGTTTTCAAAAATATGCTTAAAAGTTAATTAGTTCACCTTTACTTTGGTTAATAAATATATGCAAAATGTAAACATGCTAGCTTTAGCGATTTCTTCAGATATTTTGGTCACAAGGTTATTCCTATTTAATATGCCTGAAAAAATAAGAATAACTAAACCAAAAATTAAAATATAGGCTCATAAGTTAATCAATTCATCTAGTCTGAAACTGCACACCGAATGTTAAGATCCTACCTCAAGTGGTTCTTCAGATGGTTCAGTCGAAAAGGGGGCATAACTTCTGAACGACCAGACCGGTGGAGAAAAACAAAATCACGAGGTTGCTTATTTATCATGTACATGCCACACATAAAATTTCAAAAATCTGTCATAAGCTGTTCTTTAATTTCCCAGCTGACAAAAAGCATAATGACAGACGAACAGACGGACAGACAGGCACAAACCAATATGCTCCCTCAACTTCTCCGAAGTTAGGGCATTACAAATCAGAAAACAGAATGGGCAGCTATTCAGGTTACCACACTGCTTAAGACTTCAGACTTCCAAGAGTATTTGTAGCGGTTTACACTGGTATCAATATGTCCAACCTAAAGAAAATGCATTATGTTATAGAATAACTATATTGGGTTTTATTGCAAACACTTATTACCGTATCTATAGCCAGGCGTAGATACCATCTCACATCATTATTAAGACTGCATGAAAATAGCACTTTTATGCCCAGAATTCCTGTAATGTAAAAAATATATTTTTATGTTGATCTGTATTCTCTGTGGAGACTGAGGAAGAGATATTACTTATTAGGAAATATTTTGCCAGCTTCACATGAAAAGTAAAAAGATAGGCAATGGTCAGGAATTAATACAATCAAATTCAATATCCGTTCTCAAAACCAATAGGGAAAGTAGCACACACACAGAGAAAATATTGACACAAGTTAACGAAATGCACGAACGGTAAACGGAATTAGCAGCTCTTTCCCAAACAGGCGCTCATTTAGCTACCCTAATCAAAAAAACATCAACATTTTATCAATGTTATCTTAAACTAAAGGCAGATTGGGTAGCAAAACAGGTGACCAACCCGCCAAAGAAGCGTAATGTAACACAATGTAACATCAAGGAGCCACAATAGAAATACCGCCTTGGAACGGTCAGCAAAAGAATACTGGGGTCTTAAACATGTTTACTGGATCCAAACTTCGCTCTTAGCCTCCTTAATGGTTCGGCCAAACCCCAACAATTGCAGTGCGCTGAAAGACCAATGAATGCAACAATGCGGACAATAAGAACAAATAACACAAAACATTCACCATCTCTTTTTACTTATTTTCAATTTTTTTACTACACAGCACGATGGGAAGCAAAGTTGGCAGCTATGCAGGTAGTCAGGTTATTAGCGGACCAGACAAATATTCAAAAGAACAACAAGTTTAACAGCTTCTAGGTGATTAATCCCAGTTTAATGAAGTGTAGTCCATCATGGCAAATACAGAAAATAACGTGTATTTGTCTTTACGGTTGCCATCTTGAAAATAAAAATTGGTGGCCAATTTATTTTTGTTTTCAAGATGACCACCGTAAAGAAAAGAAAAGTAAAAAAAAAAGGTAAAACATCTCATAGGAATCCTACTAAGCAAAGGTGTTTGTATCACTAGGTGAATTATTTTGGTCACACCCCGTCACACTATACTAAACAATCATTCAGTGATTACATTGGTCACAAGATTTTTCAATGTAGCAGTTCCTAATGTCCTCATGTTAGTTAGCAACATACTTAGAGAAAACGATACTCTGGGAAAGCGCAGGTACGGAGACGTCAATTTTGTCAAACAACATTTCTATTTTTTTTTTTTTCATAATTTTCTTTACATAGTATAAGTACCATGGGCACAGACACATATTATGGCCATTCGCTGGATAAGATATATTAGGGCTCAAGCATTCATATGAGCTAAGAGCATTGCAGTATGTTTTTAGAAGATTCTGTTGGGTGTATTCTTTCATTTCCTGTAGTTAAGTGAAATGTCTTTAAGTGGCGGTTGCTTGAAATTTTTATCACTGCCTTAATGGAATCTTACAAACTACCAAAAATATGTTTCAAAGAAATCTCCAGAGAGAAAAAAAAAAAATAAAAGTAATATGGCACTGAAACGACAACACTGATCTGTAATTAATGTTGATCGGTTAACTTCACCTTGCATATATGCTTTTTTAAACAAATTTAAATAGCTGTATCAACAATTTAAATTTTATGTATTAGCTATAAGATGTAAAAAGGAACTCTACTATTCGGACTGCAAAATTCAATTTATTACCATATTTGTTAATAGATTATGAATAAATCTCTACCATGGTTTATATAGGACTCATTTTCTTTCTAGGTGGCAAATTCAGGTTGGACAGCCTTCAACGAAGCCAACAAAAGTATGGATCAGATTCGCCTTTTGTCAGCCAACGTTCCTGGTCATCTTAAAGAAGCTGTGAATATTCTTTTGAAGGCTGAACATTATGAATTGGAAGAAATGCTGCCTATTCCATTGAATGCTATTCAGAAAACTGCAGATGAATGCTTTAAACTAGCTACCGCCGTAGAACAGAAATTTGTTGACGTCATGGGTCTGACAGCGGAGCTTTTGGAAGCCTGTGTTAGTGCAAAGGGTTCATATGAGCAAGAGTACAAAGAAGTCGAAATAGCTTTGGAGATTGCAGCAGAGAACAAACGGACAGCTGAAGAACAGAAGAAACTTTCGGAAGAAACATATAAGAAATTGTCAAAATCGGTCGACACCGCAGAAAAAGCTTTTAAAGATGCTACGGAATCTATGCCTTCAGGTTGGGACATAGTCTCTATGAATGCAGTAGAAGGAATAACTAATGCCTTTACAACACAAGTTTCCGGCCTTTGCTCCATGATGTTGTTTAACGTAAAGACACAAGAAGCCGGTCGAATGCAAGGTAAACCAGATGCAGAACAAAGTGTTCCTTTGGCCACCGGTCATCAGCTGCAGAGTCTAAGTATTGAGGCTTACCAGAGGGCAGCCCTACTTAAAGCATACACCAAATCTGCAGTTGACTTATGTATAACTGAAAATGCATTGACCGTAGATCTCAAGAAACATGAGAAGGAGCTCATGAGGGTAAGACAGCAGCTGAGGAATATATCCACTGAGATGGAAAAATTGGGGAAAAATCTAGAGATAGATCGCCTTAAGGAGATCACTAGCAATGGTATTGGAATATTCGACAGATTAATCAAAGTTTCTGGAGCTATGGAACCTAATAAAGATGAGACGGCAAAGCTCGCTGATAGTCTCCTGTCTCTTCAAGACAAAATCAATGCTTTTGAAGTTGAAGGAAAGACCATTTTGGGTGCCTCCCCAACTGACACACAAGGACCAAACCAAAAGCAAATGCCTCTTCCACCAGTAGAAAACGCGTCTGCTGCCAAACATGCTGTAGAGAATGCAAGATTTAAAATCGAACAAACTTCGGCTCAGCTAGAATATACGCGAGAAAAATATGACAAAGCTTGCGACAAAATGATGGAAAGTAGTGAGAAGTTGGGAAACATCATGGCCGAAATTGCAAAGTTGGATATAAAAAAGATTGACTTTGAAACTATTCGCAAAACGCTGAGCAACGGCATAAAGGCACTCGCTGAACTTCGAGAGCAATGGGGGAAGATTGTCAATTTTTTCCAAATAATGTCAAATCTCATCAAAAGCAGCCTTAATCATTCTTTAAAAGGTTTTCTGGAACATGCTACAGTGGCACAAAAACACGGTTTACAAGGCTTTCCAATATCCAAGCTGAAGAAAGACATGATTTATCAACAGGCTTTCCAGGCGTCCAAGATATCACATGTCGTGAACTTGATAGCTGGGAGTTATGTGGAAATATCCAACCAACACCTGATGCATCGCGTCGCTGGGCTGGGAAAATTACTCAGTTATGATTACGAGAGGGATATGAAAGAGATCCAAAGGGAGAGACGGCTTCTCCATGACGGTCTGCAGTGTGCGCAGAAAAGCATAAAGGATCTTGTTCAGGAGAGAAAAAAGGATTTTGACAGCAAAGTCGTTGCAAGGATTAACAAAATAGAAACAGAGCTGATAAGCGTGCTTCCTCCAGAAGAACCCTCGAATACGTCAGCTGAAAGGGCTCGAAAGGCGGTACAGCAAGGGATGCAACAAGTACAATCTGTACAGGAAGATGTTCCAAAAGGATTAAATCCTGATGACTTTGTTTAATTCTGAGAATGACATATAGCATGGAAATAAAGTACATATTCAGACGTTACAAAATTCACATGAGCTTTTATATACATTGCCGTTAAGATTTAATATTTGAATGCACATATATTTTTGACGTAGATGTGTTTGAAAAATTCTGGATCTTTATTCTAACATGACGATAACGTTTTCCACATGGACGTATAGGAAGCGGCATGTGTGAAAAACTTTCAATAATCACGTTGCTAACGTCACAGTGTGCAAATTTGCGATGACGTCGGATGTAAATAAATTTACTTCTATTGACATCCGCCTTGAAAGTCCTTTGGAAATGTCATAATGTCCTTGCATTTTCATTCTGATAGAATCGAAATAATTCTTCCTTATAGGTAACTTATCGCTGATTAAAGCATGTGTTGTTGGGCATATACAAATATTGATTCAGCCCGGCTTCGCCTTAGTAAATTATTTTATATGATCTGCCCTACAACACGATGTATTAATCAGCGATAATTCACGGGTGCGAGATACTAAATAGAAATATTGGCGGATATTCAAACCATTTACCAGCTAAATAACCCAAATAGCTATTAAACATGTGGATAAGAAACATATTTTTGCACCGTTTTGTTTTCCGAAAACACACACACACACTTTTGTTTTTCTACATACTTTATTTTACCTATTTTCCATTTCAGTTCCTATCTCTAGCACATGAATGCACTTTCATTTCTGCAAAGCATATTAATCTATAATATGAAAATGACAACATCTCAGTCGACACTGAATGGAATTTGATAAAATTTGTGGCAAAATGAGACTTGCATTTAGAGTTTTCAAACATTAATAAAAACAGTCCAGCCAAGATGGCCTCTGTTACTTAAAATAGCTAAATGTGGAAATGAGAAAATTCATTGAAATCGGAACAATTTTATATCAGAAGTGTCCTGTGGAAAAATATCCAGGTAAGCGATATTGGGCCCATTTGGGCCACTTGTTCATAGTTCACTCATCAAACTTAAATTCTAGAAATAATAGGAGATCAGGATAACGTCTGATTTGAAACTGTAAATACATACTTCTGTTATTTCACAATTTAGTTCCATATCTATTACACTTCCATAATCCAACACCATCACATCAGCCTTTAAGATTTTTTTGTCTGACCTGACCACCAACAAAGGGTAAATCTATGATGATTCCAGTCAGTAATAATCACCCTTGTCAAATGGGGAAGGTGGTCGTTTTGTAGTTATAGCACTGGTTCTCAAGACATAACTGTTACTCAGATTAATGGTTTTTCAGCCTCAACCAGATTACACCAGGCTAAATGGCTGACCATAAGAATAAAAAGAACCACATAAAGACTTGTACCATTTTGAATAAATATAACCATTTAGCCTGGGAGCCTCGCTAGATTTCATGGAAATTCTTGAAGATTTTAGCATTATTACTGGGATATACATTCATTTATATTAGTACGTGATGATTTTTGAGTACAAGAGATCAAGGGTTTTTTTACCTTTGTTCGGTATGTCTTATAATTTGGGATTTCAAACATCGCCTTAAAAGCCACTGGTCGAATAATAACTAAATATCATATGGAGCCCCCGGGGGTTGAGGGAAAAATGTTGGTCCAAACGGTCCAGATAACATGACCAATGTGGCTGCTATGTCAATATATGGAAAAATTCTTTGAAAAATCTTCTTCTGCAGAACCAGTCGACCGAAGTATGTATGTGTGTATCTATGTATCATCGGGTTATCACGTACTAACAAGATTGTTCAAATGATGACCCTGGCCTTTTTTCGGCAGGGCGAATTTGTTTTCTGGCGCTTTTTAGAACATAAGATTTCTTGGTAAGTAACCTTTAAAAATCTACTGCACTGGAACCAAAATATTGATGGCCTTGAAACCTTGTTTATAGCATTGGGCACTTGAGTTTTATGAAACTTATTCAAATGGTGACCTTGGATTAAATTTGGTCATATTTATAGCAAGGTCAAAATTGCTCCCTTGGGCGTTTATATGAGCAAATGCTTAAACATAATTTTGAATAATGTGGTATATCCAGTCAATGAAATGAGCACTTGTAGATTTCTAAGTATCAGAAGTCATGGTCATTCTTTGGCCTTTGACCACATTCACTTATATTTAAATAGCTTCAGACGTCTCCGCCAAATAAAAGGACAGGGGTGATTGAGGCGAAACGTCTTTGGGACCTCTATAAGTCAGGGTAATGACAGTTTGCTTGAATGGTTTATGTCACATGACCAAGCTGTCTTTCATACCCATATACGGCAAAACGTTTTAAAATCTTCTTCTCACAAATGACTCACGACATTGAAACTGATATGCAGCATTTGGGATTATATATTATCAGGTTTGTTCAAATGGTGACTCTAGTTTGACCTTTTTCTTAGGTAAGCCATTCAGGGCTCATGGCCCTGTTGTTGTCAGGAGCTCTGGTAAATGACCATAGTTTAGGCACTTGTTTATCCAGGAAGACAACTGAGGAAGAGCAATAATTCGCTTTCCTGGTGGATAAATCCCTTGTTCTAGAGGAGCTACATTAAAACAGTGCTCTAGATAATAACAGGTAGTAGGGGTTATTCCATACTCCACATTTGTCCATAAATACGTATATTGTGACCAGTCATAGGAAGAATGTTGCTGAGACGGTTTTAATGCGGGGTCACAATACTGTATACTTAATGTACTCGGACCACTTAACATAATAAAGTTTCCTTTTGCTCCGAATGAAAATTCAATTATTTTAGTTGTTCCAATACTTAAGCATATTTACGGTATATGTTTTCTTGAGCAATAAGAAAAACTTATCCGTGAAATCTCCCAAATGCCCTGTCTTATCATGAATGCAGAATGAGAATTTGCTTTTGATTTTTTGTACTAAATAGAAAGAGTAAATTAATTACTTTAGGGTGTATTGGTACCCGTACTCCTTCATATTTTCTCAATGTTTGTCACTATTTTTACAGTGGAAAAAACTTTGGAGACTTCATGTTATTTCCCTGAAAAGAATCTTGTCTTTAGGGTGTATTGGTACCCGTACTCCTTCATATTTTCTCAATGTTTTGTCACTATTTTTACAGTGGAAAAAACTTTGGAGACTTCATGTTATTTCCCTGAAAAGAATTTTGTCTCAAAGGAAAGAATGTGCTCTTTCAAAAAACAAATTCTTAAAAGTTAAGCCCTTTGGGAAGGTTGGCAAAATGGAAAAGCAGAATTGCTTCCTTTGAAAGTCTACCTAGTCACCTCAAATGTAGCTCCTCGCGAAAGGGAGGTAATAATTTCGTAGTCAGAGTGAGATCCCATAGAGGTATCATTGTTACAGATAACAAGGGGTAAATTGGATAATTTAGGGATAACTTTGACTACTTCTCCATATAAACAAAGTTGTAAGCCCTCATTGGAACTGCCTCGCCGAGACAGTTCTAATGAAAGGTCAAAACTTAAGATTTTATTGAGAAATAAGGAATTCACAATTATCATGCCTTATATGGACCTCTGAGGTGTATTCGTACAACAGTGAGGTGATTTCATAACTCTTTACAGCATACTCTAGAAGTTCTACGTACAGATCTCCGGAGCGGCCAACAGAAGAAGTGCGCAAGAAGAAAAAAGAATATGGAGCCTGAGGGTCACTATGAGGAGTATGAGATCTCCGCCAGTGATCAGTCCTCATCGGATGAGGAGGAGGAGGAAGAAGAGGAGAGTGCGGATACAGAGTCAGACTCTGGCTCAGGTAAGTCTCCCAGAGCCCAATGTAAGAAGGGTATTAGGGATAAATAAGGGATACATACATTGTGTCCCCTCATTAGGAAGACGTCAAACACCATGTTTTTGCTGAGAGATAAGAAAAAATATCTGAGAATTACGCCAAACATGTCACATACTTCTTTCTTAAGGTGACCCAAGGCAGCAATACCATTTCATTAACGTGACCTACATTTCACGGCTTGATATGTATGTACCCCACCCTCGTTGGCATGAGGGTTTGTATCCTGTATAATTCTTTCAACAAGTGATTGGAATTTTACCAAACCTGTGGATATACTTCATTGAGACAAGCCAGTCAGCTTATTCAGTTTAGATGAATTTGACCCTGTTTCCTAGGTCCCGGTAGCAGGTCTTACCCTGTTTAATTTTGTGCGCCGGCGTCGGTGTGACTATTTCTTGTTCCAATTGTATCTCTTGAATAAATTGTTGGAATCACCAAATTGAAAGTTGCTTTTGGGATTTGAAATCTTCAGTAAAATTGATACATCTTTCTGAACCAATGGCTTCATTCCTATAGTCCCAGGCAGGTTTATTCATGTGGTCGAGGCCAAAATGGTTGAAAGTGTTTCCTTATGTAAAAAAAAGTGTGCTCCATTCTAGAAAGAAAGTGTTTGAAAATTCGGTTCATCCACAAAGTCAGTATACTCAAAAGATTACAAATGGGGTGCTCCAAATTTCGAAAGAGCGTCAAAATGGGGGTACCCTTATATCTAGTAATATTTTTCGCCTTCTGCATGCACTGGAATACACAATTTGATATCCAACAATACTAAAGAGATGTTAAAAAAGACCAAATAGCAATTTCCACTTTTTCTTGGCCATATTGAGGGAAGCTCTATTTACAAAATGAGATGCCTTGATAAAAGCCACGAAAACTGGTGATTTCAATATTCAACTCAAAGGTATATGGAATAATGATAAAATACACAAAGAGGCAGCCATTATGCCCCGGCCATTTTAAGTGACGAGGGCTATATTGGTGATACCTCTCCATCCGTTTGTCAATCTGGCCGTCCGTCTGTCTGTCGCATTGAACGTCTGTCCTCCTGTCCGTTAGTTAACATTTATGTTAAAGTTTTGCGTTCAGTTTTATCTTTTGCTCTGTTTTCCTGAGAGTCTTTACATGAATTGTTTTATGTGCTAAGTATTACCAAAGGATGGATACTGATCAGCTTGCATCACCTGGAAGCTGCTGTTGGCTTAAGGTCAAGGTCACAAACTTGGGAAATTTGTATAACAATTTAAAGTTTGTGTTATTTTTTTTCTTTTGTACAGTTTTCCTTAAAGTTATTACTGGAACTGGTTCATATCTGACAGGAAACATTAATTAAATCAAGGGTGCGTCGGGGATCAATACGGCTGCTGACCCATCCCGATTTCAGTAAATCTACAGGAAATAATAAACATTAGTGGTCTCGACAAGAGGACACGTGCGTCTTTCATATAGGCGTAGTATACATCAGAAAGAAAGAAAGAAGTCTAGTCTAGTCTAGCGTTCCAACAATACTAAATAGATGTTTAAAAGTTAACATAGGGATTTCCATATTTTCTTTGCCATATTGTGGGAAGCTCTATTTTAAAAATGCCACATCTTGAAAAAAGCCACGAAAACTGGTGATTTCAGAGTGGTATATTGAAAATATGATAAATATTGATAAAAACACACAAAGTGACATAAATTATACCCTGGGGCACAATACGTGACGAGGCTATATTGTCTTTTTTTGTTTTTTTTTCCATCTGTTTATTTGTCTGTCCATCCGTCTGTCTGTCCATTTTGTCAGTCTGTCCTCCTGTTCGTTAGTTAACATTTACGTAAAAGTTTGCGTTCAGTTTTATCTTTTGCTTTGTTTTCCTGAGAGTCTTTACGTGACCTTGTTTATATGTGTTTATTGTTTCTAAAGGATGGACACTGATAGGCTTGCATAGTCTAGACGCTGCTGCTGGCCTAAGGTCAAGGTCAAAGACTTAAAGATTTGTACAACAGTAGCGTTAAAGTTTGCGTTGTGTTTTGCTTTTGCTCTGTTTTCCTGAAAGACTTTACTGGAACTGTTTTATATAGGTTTAGTGTAATTACATGCTAGATACATATCAGTTTGCATCACCTGGATGCTGCTTTTGGCCTTAGTTCAAGGTCACAGACTTAGACATTTGTACAACAGTTACGTTAAAGTTTTGCGTTCAAGGTTTGTTTTTGCTCTCTTTTCCTGAAACTTTTTACTGGAACTGGTTAATTTGTGTCTAGTGTTACTATAGGATAGATACTAATTAGTTTGAACTACTGTATGCTGCTTTTGGCTTAAGGTCAAGGTCACAGACTTAGAAATTAGTACAAATGATGCGTTAAGTTTGCGTTAGGTTTTGCTTTTGCTCTGTTTTTCTGAAAGTCTTTACTGAAATTGTTTCATATGTGTTTAGAGTTACTATAGGATAGATACTGCTCAGTTTGTGTCACCTGGATGCTGCTGCTGACCCAAGGTCAATGTCAAACACTTTGAACTTGATATAATATCACTTACAAAGATTTACTATTTTGCTTATCGCACAATCTTGGAATGGAACCGTTTGATATGAGAATGGCTCTATTGCTGGATATAAGTGATTGTCTGCTTGTCTGTTTGTTCAATTTTTGCATTTATTTACAATCAAACCTGCTCATGTAGTAATCTCTATTAAAGGATTACCTGTCTTAAGCAGCCTCTTTTTCTGGGTCCCTTGGACCAAACTACAGTGCAAATGAACCTGTAATAAGGGGTCACCTGTCTTAAGCAGCCAATTTTTATCCTTCCCTTGAATGACCCCTTAAGATATGTTTGATTGTATTTTGTGAAATTTATTTTCTGTAGTCGGTGGCTCTTGCCAGAGGTATACGTGAGCTCCTGCTCACTTGCTCTAGTTTGGTTGAAAAAAATTATGACCACATATTACTCGGAACGTTGTTTATAGATTTGACTTTGTTTCAGTTTTTTACTCAGACGTTCAAACCTTTTGGCCTCGACCACGGGCTCTGGGACTACTAGCAAACTTACCTAGATATACCTTTCGGACAATTTCACGAGCTTTTTGAATCAATGCGTGAATGTTCATCAAATTTGCATGGAGATGTCATTGTTAGGAGTTTAAGACATGTTTGGCTTTTGGCGACCTGGTCCCTTTTTCTAGGTCATAGTTTTTTAAGATATATTTTGAACCAGACGATGGATTTGCTATGTACTCTGTATGGGAGTTAAGCAGATCATTTAAATGATTTCATGTCTTTTTGCTGTCCTAGAATTCTATAAATTTGGACATGTACCATCTTTTGAAAGAATTATTTTGCAGGAAGTGAATGCAGTGAGGGTAACAGTAATGAAGAGCCTGAGGGTCACTATGAGGAGTATGAGATTTCCGACAGTGATCAGTCCTCATCGGATGAGGAGGAGGAGGAAGAAGAGGAGAGTGCGGATACAGAGTCAGACTCTGGCTCAGGTAAGTCTCCCAGAGCCCAATGTAAGAAGGGTATTAGGGATAAATAAGGGATACATACATTGTGTCCCCTCATTAGGAAGACGTCAAACACCATGTTTTTGCTGAGAGATAAGAAAAAATATCTGAGAATTACGCCAAACATGTCACATACTTCTTTCTTAAGGTGACCCAACGCAGCAATACCATTTCATTAACGTGACCTACATTTCACGGCTTGATATGTATGTACCCCACCCTCTTCGGCGTGAGGGTTTGTATCCTGTATAATTCTTTCATCAAGTGATTGGAATTTTACCAAACCTGTGGATATACTTCATTGAGACAAGCCAGTCAGCTTATTCAGTTTAGATGAATTTGACCCTGTTTTCTAGGTCCCGGTAGCAGGTCTTACCCTGTTTAATTTTGTGCGCCGGCGTCGGTGTGACTATTTCTTGTTCCAGTTGTATCTCTTGAATAAATTGTTGGAATCACCAAATTGAAAGTTGCTTTTGGGATTTGAAATTTTCAGTAAAATTGATACATCTTTCTGAACCAATGGCTTCATTCCTATAGTCCCAGGCAGGTTTATTCATGTTGTCGAGGCCAAAAGGGTTGAAAGTGTTTCCTTATGTAAAAAAAGTGTGCTCCATTCTAGAAAGAAAGTGTTTGAAAATTCGGTTCATCCACAAAGTCAGTATACTCAAAAGATTACAAATGGGGTGCTCCAAATTTCGAAAGAGCGTCAAAATGGGGGTACCCTTATATCTAGTAATATTTTTCGCCTTCTGCATGCACTGGAATACACAATTTGATATCCAACAATACTAAAGAGATGTTAAAAAAGACCAAATAGCAATTTCCACTTTTTCTTGGCCATATTGAGGAAAGCTCTATTTACAAAATGAGATGCCTTGATAAAAGCCACGAAAACTGGTGATTTCAATATTCAAGTCAAAGGTATATGGAGTATTGATAAAATACACAAAGAGACAGCCATTACGCCCCGGCCACATTAAGTGACGAGGGCTATATTGGTGATACCTTTCCATCCGTTTGTCAATCTGGCCGTCCGTCTGTCTGTCGCATTGAACGTCTGTCCTCCTGTCCGTTAGTTAACATTTATGTTAAAGTTTTGCGTTCAGTTTTATCTTTTGCTCTGTTTTCCTGAGAGTCTTTACATGAATTGTTTTATGTGCTAAGTATTACCAAAGGATGGATACTGATCAGCTTGCATCACCTGGAAGCTGCTGTTGGCTTAAGGTCAAGGTCACAAACTTGGGAAATTTGTATAACAATTTAAAGTTTGTTTTATTTTTTTTCTTTTGTACAGTTTTCCTTAAAGTTATTACTGGAACTGGTTCATATCTGACAGGAAACATTAATTAAATCAAGGGTGCGTCGGGGATCAATACGGCTGCTGACCCATCCCAATTTCAGTAAATCCACAGCAAATAATAAACATTAGTGGTCTCGACAAGAGGACACGTGCGTCTTTCATATAGGCGTAGTATACATCAGAAAGAAAGAAAGAAGTCTAGTCTAGTCTAGTGTTCCAACAATACTAAATAGATGTTTAAAAGTTAACATAGGGATTTCCATATTTTCTTTGCCATATTGTGGGAAGCTCTATTTTAAAAATGCAACATCTTGAAAAAGGCCACGAAAACTGGTGATTTCAGAGTGGTATATTGAAAATATGATAAATATTGATAAAAACACTCAAAGTGACATAAATTATACCCTGGGGCACAATACGTGACGAGGCTATATTGTTTTTTTTTTGTTTTTTTTTCCATCTGTTTATTTGTCTGTCCATCCGTCTGTCTGTCCATTTTGTCAGTCTGTCCTCCTGTTCGTTAGTTAACATTTACGTAAAAGTTTGCGTTCAGTTTTATCTTTTGCTTTGTTTTCCTGAGAGTCTTTACGTGACCTTGTTTATATGTGTTAAATGTTTCTAAAGGATGGACACTGATAGGCTTGCATAGTCTAGAAGCTGCTGCTGGCCTAAGGTCAAGGTCAAAGACTTAAAGATTTGTACAACAGTAGCGTTAAAGTTTGCGTTGTGTTTTGCTTTTGCTCTGTTTTCCTGAAAGACTTTACTGGAACTGTTTTATATAGGTTTAGTGTAATTACATGCTAGATACATATCAGTTTGCATCACCTGGATGCTGCTTTTGGCCTTAGTTCAAGGTCACAGACTTAGACATTTGTACAACAGTTACGTTAAAGTTTTGCGTTCAAGGTTTGTTTTTGCTCTCTTTTCCTGAAACTTTTTACTGGAACTGGTTAATTTGTGTCTAGTGTTACTATAGGATAGATACTAATTAGTTTGAACTACTGTATGCTGCTTTTGGCTTAAGGTCAAGGTCACAGACTTAGAAATTAGTACAAATGATGCGTTAAGTTTGCGTTAGGTTTTGCTTTTGCTCTGTTTTTCTGAAAGTCTTTACTGAAATTGTTTCATATGTGTTAAGAGTTACTATAGGATAGATACTGCTCAGTTTGTGTCACCTGGATGCTGCTGCTGACCCAAGGTCAAGGTCAAACACTTTGAACTTGATATAATATCACTTACAAAGGTTTACTATTTTGCTTATCGCACAATCTTGGTATGGAACCGTTTGATATGAGAATGGCTCTATTGCTGGATATAAGTGACTGTCTGCTTGTCTGTTTGTTCAATTTTTGCATTTATTTACAATCAAACCTACTCATGTAGTAATCTCTATTAAGGGATTACCTGTCTTAAGCAGCCTCTTTTTCTGGGTCCCTTGGACCAAACTACAGTGCAAATGAACCTGTAATAAGGGGTCACCTGTCTTAAGCAGCCAATTTTTATCCTTCCCTTGAATGACCCCTTAAGATATGTTTGATTGTATTTTGTGAAATTTATTTTCTGTAGTCGGTGGCTCTTGCCAGAGGTATACGTGAGCTCCTGCTCACTTGCTCTAGTTTGGTTGAAAAAAATTATGACCACATATTACTCGGAACGTTGTTATAGATTTGACTTTGTTTCAGTTTTTTACTCAGACGTTCAAACCTTTTGGCCTCGACCACGGGCTCTGGGACTACTAGCAAACTTACATAGATATACCTTTCGGACAATTTCACGAGCTTTTTGAATCAATGCGTGAATGTTCATCAAATTTGCATGGAGATGTCATTGTTAGGAGTTTAAGACATGTTTGGCTTTTGGCGACCTGGTCCCTTTTTCTAGGTCATAGTTTTTTAAGATATATTTTGAACCAGACGATGGATTTGCTATGTACTCTGTATGGGATGGGTTAAGCAGATCATTTAAATGATTTCATGTCTTTTTGCTGTCCTAGAATTCTATAAATTTGGACATGTACCATCTTTTGAAAGAATTATTTTGCAGGAAGTGAATGCAGTGAGGGTAACAGTAATGAAGAGCCTGAGGGTCACTATGAGGAGTATGAGATTTCCGACAGTGATCAGTCCTCATCGGATGAGGAGGAGGAGGAAGAAGAGGAGAGTGCGGATACAGAATCAGACTCTGGCTCAGGTAAGTCTCCCAGAGCCTAAGGTAGCAAGGGGTAAATAAGGGATACATTGTGTCCCCTCATAAGACTCTTCTTACAAATACGTCAAATGTTTTTGCTGAAATATAAGAAAAATATATCTGAAAATTGCGCCAAACATGTCACATACATTTTTCTTAAGATGACCAAAAAAAGCAGTACCATTTCATTACCATGACCTACATTTCAAGGCTTGATTTGTATGTACCCCACCCTCGTCGGCGTAAGAAATTGTATCCTGTATAATTCTTTCAACCAGTGGTCGGAATTTTACCAAACTGTGGACATACTGTGACAGTTGATGTTGTTTTGTAAATAAGCGATCTAAATATTTCTGCATTAACTTCCTTGCAAACACGGAGATGTGTTTTATTTATTTTCATGCAACCATTGTTGGGAGTTCTACGTTATGACTTTGACGTTAGTCTTGACGTCGATACCCTTACCGTACAGAAATGAATCAATCTTCAATTGAGTTTTGGTTTTATTGACTTTGATCTTGTCAACGGTAAACCGGCCATGACAATTTGTCATAAATAATTTCACTAGTGATCAAAACTTACGTTAAAATGACTTCAGGAGTAAAATTATATTAAAAGGTGAACGTGTGTTGTAAATCCGCCGTAATAAAATTGGTCCGCCACTTGAAATCATTAAACCTTAGGTGTTTTCTAAAGTGACTGTAATCAAAACTGATATTCAGTGCTAATTCAAGACGAAAAGAACGACCGCATGTGCTGCACGTGCATTATTGCTTAAATAAGCTCTCGGCAAAGTGTGCGAATACACTCCTGTGATTTTGCCAAATTTTGAGTGTCATCAGTCAGACAAGTCGTCAATGATTGTATTCTGCTAGAAATTTGATTGTAGGTTATGGGCAAAAATTATGGGCATTGAAAAACTGGTGCGTAACTAAAGTGGTTCAGTGTACTTCATTGAGACAGGCCAGTCAGCTTATTCAGTTTAGATGAATTTGACCCAGTTTTCTAGATCTCAGGAAGACTTGTTGGCCTGTTCAATTTTGTGCGCCGGCGTCGGTGTAACAATTTCTTGCACAATTGTATATCATGAATAAATTGGTGGAATCACCAATTTGAAACTTGCATGGATATATTAATGAGACAAACTCAAGAATTTAAAAGTTTTTTTTATCTTGACCTAATTTTCAATACACGGTGATGGGGAGAGGTGGGGGGGGGCTTAAAATATTTGAAATTTTCAGTAAAATTAATATGTCTTTCTGAAATGCTTGATTCCTACCAAACTTACATAGATATACCTTTCGGACAATTTCAAGAGTTTCTTGAATCAATGCGTGAATGTTCATCAAATTCGCATGGCTATATCATTGTGACGAGTTTAAGACATGTTTGGCTTTTGGCGAACTGGTCCCTTTTTTCCAGGTTAAGTCTTGTAAGATATATTTTGAAACATAAGACGGATTTGCTCTGCATTCTGTATGAGATGTGTTAAGCAGATCATTTAAAGGATTTCATATTTTAATTTTAAGAGTAACTACACTTCAGGATCTGACTGAATCAGATCCCAAACCCTATCCCAAACATCAAAGGGAAAGATTGACAAAACATCCCAACAAACAATAAACCACAAGTGATAAGCCGAGGCAGCAGCTCTTTCCCAAATAGGTGGCAACTCAGCTATCTTTATTGAACCAAACAACCCAGACCAACAGAAGGGCCACAACAGACCAAGCAAACTACATGTCTTTTTGCTGTCCTAAGAATTCTATACAATCGGACAGATACCATTTTTTGTCAACCTGAGCCATTGTCTTATGGGAAGCTTATAGGATGGGCAGGCTCCGTCGTCCGTCGTCGTCCTCCGTCCATCCATATTTTCATATGATTTCTCCTCTGAAGCAACTGAGCCAATTGTAACCGAATTTCATATATAGCCAAATGGTCCGGGCCACGTAACCAACGTGGCCGCCACGCCCATATATAGTAGAAATATAAAGATGTTCTTCTCCAGAAAAAAACTAATGCCATTGAAACTTTTGTATGTATCATCGGGTACACGGGTACTACCACGATTGTTCAAACGATGACTTTGGGTTTACCTTATCCGTTTTAACGGCAAGGTAAAATTTGCTTTCTTGTGATTTTTTTGGTTGTTGCTGGCGAAAGTATGTTCACTTACTACTGGTTAACCGCTTAGGAGGTCTACGCCTGCCACAGAATAGTGTGGTCAGATTGACTGACCGTCCCGGTATGACCATAGATGTTTACCGTGGACGTAAGGCGACCGTCCCGGTATGACCATAGATGTTTACCGTGGACGTAAAGCAACAAATCAATCAATAAATCTTGTGATTTTATATAGGAAATGCTAGAACACAAGAACATGGGAATCGTTGAAGATTTTGGTCTTAAAATGTGTACACACAGTCATCTTAATGCGTACATGAAGATTAATGAGAACAAGACATCAAGGTCATCGTTCAACCTTTGACCTTGGTCTCTCATGTTGTGACAGTTTCAAACATCTCCTCAAAGGCCAATTGGAATTTAACCAAATTTCATAAAAGAGCCTCCGGGGCTGAGGGGAACGAAAATTTGTTAAAACGGTCCAGGTCAAATAACCAACATGGTCGCCATGACCATATATGGTAAAACCTTGAAAAATCTTCTTCTCCATAACCAATTGACCGATGGCCTTGAAACTTGGAATGTGGCATTAAGTACTTTAGTACTATGAAGCTTGTTCAAATAATAATTTTGGGTTTACCTTGCAAGGTAAATTGTTAGAAAATGTAAGAACTTAAGATTTCTGGAAAGTTTGGAAGATTATAGTCTAAACCATGGTATATACAGTTATCTAAATGCGTGCATGAGCTTTATGAGTAAAAGTGTCAAGGTCATTCTTTGACATTTGACCCTGGATTCTCATATCTTGAGAATTTCAATTATCTCTTCTAAAGCCACTGGGCAAATTGTAACCAAATTTCAAATCCAGCCCTCAGGGTCTGTGGGAATGAAAAGTTCAAATGGTCCATGTCACATGACCAATATGACTGCAATGCCCGTATATAGTAAAAGACCTTTAAAAATCTTCTTCCACAGTCCCAATTGACCAATGGCCTCGATAGAAAGTATGAAGCAGCAAGCACTCGTTTACCACCAAGATTCTCCAAATGATTACCTTGGGTTGACCTTGACCTTTTAAGGCAAGGACAAATATGGACAAATGCTAGAACTTAAGGTTTAATGGAAAGATTTTAGAAATTGGTATACACAGTCATCTTAACAAGTTCTTGACGAGTTATGAGTACAAGCATTCAAGGTTTTTCTTCATCTGTAACCCAGGATTCTCATATTTTAAGAATTCTAAACATATCCTCAAATGCCACTGGGCCAATTATTACTAAATTTTATATGGAGCCTCCAGGGGCTGAGGGACGAAAATTTGTTCGAAAGGTCAAGGTCACAGAACCAACATGACCGCCATTCCAATATATGGTCATAACCTTTAAAAACTTTTCTTCAAGAACCAATTGACAGGTGTCGTTTAAACATGGTATGTAGTATCTTGCACTCAAGTACCACTATGATTGTTCAAATGATGACCTTGCGTTGACCATGACCTTTTTACGGCAATATATGTTATGGGAAAATGCTAGAACTTAAAGAGTCTTTGAAGGTTTAAAGATTGTTCAAACGATGACCTTGCGTTGACCTTGACATTTTATGGCAGGGTAAAAATTGCTTTCTTTCCTGTTCGGGAATGAGCTGTCCATTCGCTTTAACGTGCATGTCTTTTGTGAAATTTCGTCAATAATTGTGTGTGTTCTTCTTCTCCTTTGGGTTTGAGAGCGGAATGTGGGTTTGATGGTTTTAATTCCTGATCATTTCCTATTTTTTACTTTTTATATGGAAACATGTTTAAATATAAGTGTCCATGGACCTTGTAGAAGATTTTGGTGAAAAAGTAAATAAATACAGTCAAATAAACGAAAACATAAACATATTTAGCCACAGCGGTCAAGATATTTCTTTGCCTTGTAATATAAACGTATCAATGTCAAAGTTAGAGCGACAGAGGCGCGTTTCTGTATTGACTTTCTTCTATGTCGCTAAACTCCAAAAGTTTGAAAGAAAAAGTTTAACGGCGGGCCTCGGCAGGCAATGTGCAGTCCTCTCCGACTTATTGACCCATAAGGCGCCACACTTTTTGACGCATATCTCTGGATACAATAACTGCAGACATTTAGTATGTGACGCCTACCGGAGGGAGCGCAGGCGCCCTCCCTCCACCACCCACCCACACACCAAACTCTGTGTCTCGAGAAATGTATTTCATGTTTTGACAGTTTCAAACTATCAAGTTTGTTCAAATAATGACCCTAATGTGATGTCTAACCATATAACTAGTGATTCGTGGTCTCATGGCTCTCTTGTTTATGTTCATACTTGTGTGGAGCCTTTAAAACTTATGTGAGCCCCAGAAGTAAGATCTATTTCTCAGAAATGCTTATGTTGTTATCCTCAGACACGTACAGACATCATTCTTAGAATGGACTCTAGCACATTTGGATCATTTAAATACCGTACCCTATAATTCATGCTCTAATGGTTTTATTCTCATTGTTTGTGCCCAACTCGGCGTTTTGTCAATTTCTGCTTTATAATCAAACTGACGATCGTCAAACATGACGCATACTACATTTGTTTAGATGGCCCAACACTGGAGTGCCATTTTATGAAATTGACAAACATTTCTCGGTCTGATATATATGTCCCCTCCCCTACATGTTCAAAGGGAACAAACTGGTAAAAAGTTTTGCGCTTCGGTGGCGTCACAGTTTGTTTCCTGTATGTGTCTTTTTTGTCGAACTT
This sequence comes from Ctena decussata, assembly GCA_963989385.1. NCBI lineage: Eukaryota > Metazoa > Mollusca > Bivalvia > Lucinida > Lucinidae > Ctena > Ctena decussata. The sequence continues at coordinate 49,030,848 of OZ022510.1, read as the reverse complement.
TGACCAAGCCTGTGGATACATCATTCTGAGAAGCCAGTGAACTGATTAATTTTAAGTATGTTTGGCCCAATTTCAAGGTCATAGGAAAGCCTTGACTGTGAAATTTTGTGCGCCCGCGTCGGTGTGACAATTGTTTGATATCTCCTGAATAGATCGGTGGAATTTCACCAAAGTTGAATATATTATTGGCACAAACTATTTAAATGATTACATTTAAGTGACCTTGACATTATTTTCGATGTCACAGAGGACTTAAGTATGTAAAATTTTCAGTTAAATGGGTATAAGTCTTGAATCTTTGGCTTGATTTCTACCAAACTAACATAGATGTCTTAGGAAAATCTTAAAAGGTGGCTATGTTCTAGTGAACTTGACCCCATTGTCGAGGTCAGTAGTCAACTTACAAATGTAATGATATTATTATCTAAAAGTGAGTTATTTTTGTTTTTCTTATTTTTCTTTTGGTTTGAATCAAATGATGGATATTCATCAGACTTGCATGGACGTATCATTGTGACAGGTTTAAAACATGTCTAGTATTTGGTAGATGGATTTTCATTAAACGTTGCATGATAAACATATATCATTTAGACAATTTTTAATGGCTGATTAGATTTTTGAGAACCTTTACCTCATTTTCAAGGTCATGGGATAACTTTGATTTGTGAACATTTCAGGAAAGTTTGTATATTTGTCGGCTGGATTGTCAACAAACTTACATAGATATACCTTTGGGAAGACCCAAGAATTTACTAAAGAATTTACTAAAATTTGGGGACCTTGACCCCATTATCAAGACCGAAAGCAAACTTATAAAATGTTATTTTTCCCACAAAAAGCGATATTTCTTCAATCAATGTATGGCCCTTTATCAGGCTTGCGTAGATATATCATTGTAGCAGCTTTAAACATGTTTTGTTTTGGTGGCGTGGCCATAACCCCTGTTTTCGAGGTCATAGTCTTGTATTGGGACATATTGTGAATCTGAAGGGGTTTAAGAGTTGATTATATATTGATGACCTGATCCCATTTGAAGGTCAAAGTAGCTTTTAGTAATTTTCACTTAGAATATATTTTGAACCAATGGGTGGAATAAATCAGACATTTATGGGTAAATGATTACGGCTGGCAGTGGAAGTAGGTGAGGTTGACTCTGTTTTGAAGGTCACGCAAGGAATTCAAATATTCCTGAATGAATTCATATATTTAGACCAAACTTGATCATATTGATATATAATATCGACATGGAAATGTTTTAGGATAATGAAATCGATTGAATGGAACACGGTAATGTCAGATAAGACGGGATGGATAGGGGCTGTTGAGAAGACATCTGTTTTTCTCTAAAAATGTTTCTAGAGTTGTCTTTTTCGCATTTCTATTTAGAATTTAAGAAAATTTCAACATGATAATACGACAGACAGGCCTCACAACCTAGCACATACATTCTCCTCAAGATTGTTTTCAGCATTACAATACCAGTTCTGTCAAGACCTGAACTCATATTCTAATGCACTTTCGTACATAACACGACGTCTGATTTCGTCAAAATCAGAATTTTGCTACAGTACTCGTAAATCATGATATAACAAAGGCGCCACATATATTGTAACCAACCGACATTATGACTTCAATAAAAAATGATATAAATAAGTTTGAAAAACTGACATAGAAAATTGCACCATACTTGCATGGAAAATTCCCTTTTTAGTATTTTTATTCACCTTTGTCCTACAGCGCAGGTATCCTAGATAACTTAATTACAGTTAACAAATAAACTCTAAAACTAGGACGGTTAAAATAAAATTACGACGTCCAAAGGATGCAGACGGGATGAAATTATTTCCCTTTTATGCCCTTGCCATCCCCTCTTATACACTATACAGCTCGCGTCGTCTGATATGAGTATTCATTTTTCACATTCGTATATGACCTATGTAATCCGGAGAATCTAATAACTAAAAGTAAAAACTTCTGACTAATTTGCTGGAATGCTCAGGCTGATTCGAGTATTCGATGTATTCATATGGCTTAAGACACCGTTTCAGGCGATGCTAATAAGTACCCTGCGGACAACCCACGTCGAAATAATTTCGTTGCGATGTCAGTGCGACGTAATGATGATCCAAAGACGCTTAAACAGCATTGTTTTGAGGTTTTGTGCCTCTCGACTGTAGATTGCATTACCATTCTGATTTAGAAGATAAAGAAATGTGAAAAAATGACAGCAACTTTGGCATTTGTATCATTTATTTATTCATTTATTGCGATTTATTTATTGATTATTTATTTATTCATGCTGTGTACATGCTCTTAAAGAACTGCACCCTACTTACCCGAGTTTTACTATATGAAAGTCGGGTAAGGCGGGATATCAATTTTTTTAGATTAATAACTTTCGTTTTGCATTGACAATGTTTACGTCTAGCACAGTGTGCGTTCATTGTTTGTCCGTTGCTTACATTTGAGCCGAAACAAGCGCGTCTATTCATACTGGTCACAGAACATATTTCATTGGTTTGCGTCATGGATGAATGATCAGACTGCACGCAATGCGCAGGCTGATTTGCAGCTTTTCGGTTCGAAATTGTTTCATGGTATTGTTTATAACGAGTTAAGTGTTTTTCTTCTATTTTTTGGACGGACACTCGGCGCCAGGTGCGTGCAACTATGGTTACGTAACGCTGAGCCACTTGAACATCGTTAGGAGATAAAACTGAACTGAATTGAATGTTCTATTTTTTGTTAACTGATTACGGATGGACTATAGCGCATAAAATAGTGTAAATTGTAACACAACACGCGAACAGAAAAACCGCAGAACAGACTGCGCATCTGCAAAATCTGATGTTTCATCTGATTAATTTCAGAAAACATCACCTAGGTGCGTGAAAGCTGTCGACAGAAACCTGATTTGAACCAATCGGAACACCGCTCGGTCATTTCTGTGAATCATGTGTGAACATGTACACAAACTGCGCATGCAGCTGCCAGCCTTTGGTCATGTATCCTTCGGATACGTTGTCATGGCGCTTCCAACGACAAATATGACCCGTTTAACATTGCTTTACAATACCAAGTGAATTTTCAATAAGAAACTGGTTTATTTAAAAATTACTGCAGCAGAATTTGTGTTCTCTCCCTTTGGTTTTAAGAGCGGGATATGGGATTTGATTGTATCATTTCCTGATCAATGCTTCTCTTTTTACTCTCTAGGCGTATTCTCAAAATTATTAGTTTGGTATTTTGTCTTTATACAATGTACTATGCAACTCATGATAAATATTTCTCATCGTCCATGCATCCCGACTGCCGGTTTAAAATGTTTTCGCACGCGCGTTAACGGACGCGCAGGTTCCCGCCATGGGGACACTTCGGCGCCAACACTGTCACAGCCTTCTGACCGATCATTTTAAAAGCATGACAGGCGGTAAATGGATTACTTGGCGGTTTACGGACTATTCAACAGTGTTAAGTCATAGAAGGGCAAATGAGGTTGATTTTGGAAAACTGTGCACAAATTCAGAGAGCGAGTCTTGAAAACATGACCCCGGGAACCAGTTTTTTAGAAAAAGTAGTTCCCCAGGTAAATCTGCTGATACCGCCTATTGAGAAAAACTCATTAATGCAGCGAGAGATTGCAGCAGCAGTCATAAAACATCTGGTACAATTATCAGCAGAGCATGGATTTTTTTGCCATTTTTTCTTTAAGAGATGTACACATCATGTATTTATTTGCCACTTGCGGGTCGACATCCGTATCATCCGTATTCACTAGATATTAAGTAAATGATTATGAAACGAGAATAAAAAAAGTAGGCCTAAGCTACAGGCGGGATAGGGGACAGGTGATTTGAAAGACCGGGGACAGGTGATTTGAAAGACAGGAGACAGGTGAATTGAAAGACAGGGGACAGGTGTTTTGCCTACAAGAATTTAACAGTTTATTTAAGAAATCTGCGGGACACAAGGTCAAGGGCATACAAATAGTTTACCTATATGCAATATGTTAGCGTGCAGCCTACAATATTGATAATATCAGTTTTGACGTTGCACTGTAAAGATGCAACGTCACATTGAAGTTTCAACCAATAGATTACTAGATTATTGATATAGCGAAAGGAAGACCGATCATGGAAGCCACAAGCTGTTTTGCAGAAAGACACCGTTACTCTCCGTTAGTCCATATCGTTTCTAGAAAGTTATAATGCTTGTTGGCCACATCACGTATGCACCTACCTGTTGTCGACCCAGAAATATTGGGCGTGTCACCAATAAGCAGATGCAGACGAGGCGCAGAGAAGATACGGCCTTCTGGCCGAATACTGACCGCCATAATAGGAGTGTTTTGTAAGCTATTCGGGTGTTGCCAAGGAAGTGAAGGCGGAACAGGAATTTAGAACGGAAGTTTATTTGTGCTTAAAGTGATTTGTTGCCCAATATATCACTTCTTGGAGGTCAGTCGTAAAGCAGATATATCACAAGCGCGAAGCACAAGTGATATATTCGCGGACGACTGACCGACAACCAGTGATATACTGGGCAACAAATCACCTGTTGGCAAAAATTTATTTCGATTCTAGTACACAAATAATTACGTAAAAGCAAGTCTGCAACGATTACATAAAAAGCTTGCCAACAACTTTGACTGTAGACGCGTTTACATGTAATTCAGCAAAAATCCTTGAAACACCTTTGAGTACGGCTACTTTTCAAGGTTTTATGTTGTTTCTTCTTGCTCCTGAATTGAAACAAATAAAATGGATCCACTTCTATTTCTTTTATGCTGTTGCCATGGTAACCAGGAGAAATTTATCGTTTTTTGACCAATATTGTCAGTTATAAACCTTTCAATGTATAATTCAGCTTTCACGTTCTTTCTTCTTGCTCGGGACCTGAGGGTTAATATAATCATTTGTCTTCTTTTGCATCCATTTTCTCACTGGTAAAAGTATTATTCCGTCGGGGCTCCGCCATAATTTAATGAATCGACTATTTACGTAAAAGTATACATATTTCACTTAAAAGAATGAGCAGAGAGAATTTTATGATGCTTAATTGTCAACATGAACCATTTTCTTACCTGTCGTTTATGATGTAAACATTTTGTCTTTCTGTCTTAACCGTGCATGTATCTTGTACACGTTGAGGGAGAATTGATGAATGACTTGTTTGCAAATTTACGTCCTTTTCAACAGTATTTCAGTCACACTCATACCAGGACTATGGGGGCGTGATAATGAAGGCAGTGGTGTGCAATGGATTCCCGTTTACAGTTGAAAAGATTGCCGCTTCTAGTCTCCGTCGGGAGTCGAACCTGGGACAAGTAGATCAGCAAGCCAGCGCTTAGCCTAATGAGCTATCGACAGAGAGAGAGAGAGAGAGGAACACATTTTCGCTTTTACTGCAGCAACTTCAAGAAAACCTCTTTTTCTAGAGCCAAGTATAATTAAGGCGGTGATAATCACTGATCCGTGGTGAGAATCTTCCAGCGATACCTCGCGATAAAATATTTCATGTATTTATACCACTGATAGAGCAATTGGACTTTAAGCCAATACCTGTAGAATTGTAGAATGTCCCCAAACCGAACGTTTCGTGGCATCCTAGCGTATCCAACCACCACCACCTGAAATTTAACGCTTGCCTTCTTCAGAACTGGTTGTCATTGCATCGGTAATTTGTATTATGACGCATCTTTAATCACGATTTTTTCAATGATTTTGTTAAACCCACCCGCGCCTGATGTGAAGTGTAAGTTCTCTAGTATTCTTTTCTATTACTTCCAGCTTTCATTACCCTTCGTCTTTATGGTTGGTTGGTTCTTTTGGGTTTAACGGCCCTTTGAAACAGTATTTCAGTCAATGCCGTCTCCCAAAGAGAGGGAGAAAGAAGAGAGAAATGATAGACGAGAGAAAAATGTCTAAACAACCCCACCCGCACCTACTGCAAGCACAGTAGGCCCTGGCCTTACTATTATCCAAATGAGTAGGACGCCTCGGTACTGGAAGTTATACCCAGCACCATCGCACCACCCAACCACCCCCTTCGTCATTATGGATTAAGCTTTAACACAAAATAGAAACTATTGCCTGACTAAAAGTGTTAAAAATTAGCTGAATATTTTCTGTTCGAAAACTCATGGCCAGCTATTATAAACTTTAGTACATAGTATAAATACAATGTACAGGACGAGGATCCCGCTCCTTGTTTTGCTTTTGATTATGCTTTAGTATTCGATGGAGAACCGGAACAAAATCGTGTTCGAGGACAGATTTTCCAGGTTTCAAACATTCTGCCCACCTCCTCTCCATGCCCACCCCCATTTTCACACATACACATACACCACGCACACGCGCGCGTGCGGTCATTGTATGTATATTAGCCAATATACAGGCGTCGCACTATGCTTTTCGTCGTTTATGATCATATATTTTCACGGGCTTTACACCACTCGTGGTGGATCGTTTTATGACTAGTTTTTGCAGTTTATATTTGACTTTAACGTGCGCTAGCCTTATATACCGTGGGCAACTGATGAATGTCGTATTCGTTTTCTTTAAGGATGCAAAATACACAATGAATAGTTTGTGTTTCATTTAAAAAGTAAAAGCAAATAAAAATGATTCAAAAGAGTCATTTGGATCATAGATTAAATAGATTGTCACGCGAACTAGTATGAACCAGCTAGCGTTATTTTTATCTCTGTGATATGGGCGGTTGTAAGACAGATTTGGTCAGACAAGTTCGATTCGAGATCGTGCAAAGCTAAGCTACTACGAGAACATCCTTACGCACTGTCTTTTTCCTTTGACGTCGATGACGTCAGAAATCAAGCTTGTTCACGTACATGACGTCACAGAGACTTTTATTCACAAACAACGTATAAAAATGACAAAATTTTGAATTATTAATAGGATTTGGTGGTGTCGGTGATATTTGCAATTTTTTTGTTTTTCAGATCTAAACAAACATAAGGGTAAAAGAATAGAATAGGGGAAAAAACTAAACCAACTTTTCAGATCGTTGCTAAGGATTTCCACGTGTTACTAAGGAGCGATAATTACCGTTCGCCACTGTATAATGTCGATTAACCATAATCCAGTGATATGATGCTGAAATCACTTCAAGCGAATCAAAAGAGGGTTTCATGTAATCACAACCGTAGACAACCGTACAAAACAAAGGAAATAGCCTATGCTCTTGTAAAACTCATTGCCATGGGAACATGCCTTAGATAACAAAACAATGCCCGTAATAGTAATCCCAGATGACTATACAATAATTTTACAGCGTAAAACTATTTATGGACATGGGGCCAAAAACACCCCTTATCGAGCCTAGGCCTTTCTCGTAACCAAACAACTTCCGAACGGAACTTCATTGACATGATTGACAGCAAAACGTCGAAGCCTTAGAGGTATGGTACAGAAAAGAATATAATAGAAAGACTTCTTGTTTGCCGCCTTCGGCGGCGCAAACAACTTGTTGGTTGGTTGCTATTATACGCTGTTGTAAATGCAAGGTAATTATGCTTCTTCTAAGTAACTCTTTCCTTTGCAGAAAGCGCTAGCGTTGTTGCAAAATATTATATTGTGAAAGTAAACAGCGCATTAGAATAGGGATAATGTGCTTAGTCTGTTGTAACCCTTCTGTTGGTCTAAATTATTTAGTTCAATAAAGATAGCTGAGTTGCCACCTATTTGGGAAAGAGCTGCTGACTCGGCTTATCACTTGTAATTTATTGTTTGTTGGGATGTCTTTGTCAATCTTTCCCTTTGATGTTGGGGATAGGGTTTGGGATCTGATTCAGTCAGTTCCTGAAGTGTAGTTACTCTTTAAATTCATTTGAAATTGTCATGTCTGGAGGTAAATCGTGGATTTCATGTTCGCAAATTTCGTTTTACGAAAAAAGTGTAAACCTTAATAAACGACGATTATCTCTCAAAATGACAATTTGCAGTGCAGTTAACCCCTTACTTCATGCTCGTCCGATTCTACATAATACGTACTCAGTAGATCATTTTACGAAATTGTTCTATTGTTGCTGCCTTAGAAATGCTAAGTATTTGGACAGATACTATTATTTGGTAATTATTTTGCAGGAGCTGGGACCAGTGAGAGTAACAGCAATGAGGAGTCAGCAGAAGAAGAAGACGAAGAAGAAAATGAAGATTTTTATGGTATATCAAAACATTATCCTACCTGGATCTCTTGTCTCCACATCTTTCTAAAAGCCCTGCTTTAACAATCTTGGACCATAAAAAGATCTGGTGTTTCATCTTCTCCCATTCCTCTGTATGCGAAGCCTTTAAACATCTATGTAAACCCCATTAGTAAGGTCTGTTTCTCTGTAAACCTTAGGCTGATATTTTCAGACATGTCATATGCATCCATCTTAGAATAGACACAAGCGGTATCAGTTCGATCGTCAAACATGGACATACATCTTTTTTAAGGTGAATATATGCTGCAATACCATTTTATGAGGTTCACCTACATTTCATGGTCTGGTATTTATGCCCCCTTACCAAAGGTGAAGGGGGCATATTGGTTATAGTGTATGATTCATCGTCGGCGAGACATCTTGTATCCTGTATATTTTTTCAAGTGGTGGTCGGAATTTCACCAAACCTGTGTTGATACATCACTGTGACTAGAATCCACTTCAAACGGATTTGTTTAATCCAAAGTTTACTCGATGCCTTTGATTTTGACTTAGTAAATTTTCCTTTTTTTTCTTTTTTGGATGGTGACGGTCCCCGTTCTATCTCTTAGGGGTTTACATTTCTCAACTTCTTCGGTTTCCCAGAGTTTCTAATAATGCGACTGACTTCAATGCCCGTAAATAAATTTTAACTGCTAAATTTCTCCAGCGGGGATATCATTAACTTCGAAAAACCTTTCCAAAAATTCTATCGCCGACACTTTGAAATGGTTTCTAAATTCAAGGTCGGATTAAAAACTTTTTTTGCAATAGGGCCTATCGCAACCAGAATGTTATGGTGACTTAGTCTATAACTTCAAAAAATGTAAGAAGGGAAGATTTTTCTGATCAATTCAGAATGATTTTAACACGTTATAAACATATTGGATATAACATACATGTAATGCTGCGGTCAGCATGTTAAGCATGCAGTCAGTATGTTAAGTGGTTAATCCAATCACGCTTAGAAACTTTGCTTCCCTCTTCCCTTAAGCAGTGTGGTCACCTGAAGTGTGCCCATTCTGCTCTCTGTTTGATTTGTTTTGTAATTTAAAATAGATAAAAGTAGATGTTGCTGTTTTTTAATTAGGGTAGCTGAATGACCACCTGATTGGGAAAGAGCTGCTAATTAGGTTTACCGTGCGTGTCTTTCGTGAATTTTTATCAATTTTTTTGTTTATGCTTCGTTCCCGTTTGGTTTTAAACGCGTGATTGTATAACTGCATGATCATTGGTTTTCATTTTACTTTTTTTTAATTATTTTTTTTTTAATATTTTTATTTATTTACTTATTTTTATTATTATTTTTATTTTTTGTGCCATTTCCGTTATTATCAACATCTTCTTAAAACTGAGGAAGACGCAGAGGAGCGGTAGGCAATAAAGATTTTATTGCGATTAAATACCCCTGTTGAATCGAAGAACCCACCCTTCCCGAAACGAAATAGAAGGAAAGGTTACTGGGATAATGCTTGATTTATTACCTTATTTCGAGCCATTTTATTATAAATTTATTCAGAATACCGAAATCCTCCTTCATATGATAATACACATCTTGCCAATGTCTTTAATTCACAAAAACACCCAGTGATAAATATTTATAGTATGGTCATTTTTGATCCAGTATTTATAGATCGCATAGAAAATAAATGATAACAGTGTATTTATTTGTCTATAAGTGCTGTAACTAGGTTTATATCCAAATATCAAGATTCTGTAGGTTAATTTTATTCCATACCCAAGCAGTTTTAAAATATTTTCTATGAAAGTTATTAAATATTGCATTCTTACGCAGGTGATAAATAGATGCTTATTGTTCTCCATTGTTGGGCAGCCAAAACGGCACAAATTGGAGTTTGAGATTTTCCAGTGATATAGGTTATCTTGACAAGGAAGCACCCGGTGTAAAAGTTTAAAGTGAAAGTCAGCAATCTTTTTTATTTTTGACTTTTTATTCTAGATTCGTAAACTATAGTCCAGAGCGGCCGGTCTGGAAATAAATTGCTCCAATATTTTTCAATATGAGATCCTTGTCTTATTCTCTTTGTCAATGTATCATTGTATTCTCTTGCTTTGCTTGGTAAATCATATATATGTATATGCTTTTGGTCTGTATTAATGAAAGGTTTAAATTCTTTCTTTATTTTTACAGTCACATAGTCAGCTTGTAATTTTTTTTCCATGCTTTTGGAATTGATTTTATGATAATATTCAAATAACCAGTTTTTTTTTACTTACAGTACTTAATATTTCTTCTCCTGATTTAAATTAATCATCATTATTTATTAAATCATCAATGAATTTTATATTTTCATTTTACTTTTCAATGTAGCCGAGTAAATTTTACACAGTGTCGAAATCAGTGTGATGCCTTTGTAACTCGAGGGGTCTTGATGGACCTCCGCTTTTGGGATAGGTTTTATCAAATCAGTATTCCAGTCACGTGCTATTGTATCAGTATTGAACCAGTTACTTATTATTCTATGCAACATGTCCACACATACCGGATTTCGTAATACCTCCGCGGGTAACAGATCTATGACGTCACTGATTAATGACGCCATGCTCATGTAGAATTATAATTCAGATTCTCCCTAAAATTAATACAATGGAAAAGTGTGATTTTCTGGCACCCATAATTCATTCTCAAATTATTTACTGCTCTGTTAGACGTACTAACAAAATGACCAGATACGTTTTTCTGTACCATATCTATAGAGTAATTGGCTTAGGCAAAGATAATAGAGGGTTTGAATCCCATATCTGAAAATAACTGAAAAGGGATATCTGTCGAGTCAGCGAAAAACTGGGCAGCTGATCAGGATCAAGGATGGTTAAAAGGAGACACAATGATAGGATTTAGGCCCACCTATCATAAAGCTATGCAAAAGACACAACAGAAATCTAACGACCCACTGCCCCCACGGCACAAAAGCTACTGGGATAATTCGATCTATAGCTTTTCTTCCATTTTTTTAGCAAACAAAAGTTTGTAAGAATGCCTGCGGCCTGAGATGTCACCCTTTCATCCCTAAAATTCCTCTTCTCTTGACCAACTAGAGTAAACATCAGTTGGTATTTCTCAGGAAACATTTGACACTTTTCTAAACTCAAGACTCAAACATGTATAAGTAAAACGTTAAGTCTGGTGTGCCTCCAAATCTGGGTCACGAAATTGATAGACAAATTGTAAAACTGGCTTTATAGCTGAAAACAAAGAAGTCAAAAGTAGAGTTAGAACCATCTCTGAAGGATATTTTCTAACTGCAATAACGTTGCCTGGCAAAATCAATCTTTTGTCCCCACGGGTTGTTATTCCTGCCCCTGGCCAATATCCTATAAGCCAAATGCTGAGAAAATTTTCAGTGAAAAATCACAGAGTTGAAAGTGATTTTTATGAAACTTCTAACAAACGATTAAAGTAAAAACAACCTTTCCGTTACGAGTGGAATTTATCTACTGAGACTAAGAGCTAATATATAGATTCGAAATTGCACAAAAAGAACTATATATACAAAGTCAGAGTCAGAAAGGATTTCCTCACAAAACTTAAAAACAAGGAAACAATCAAAGTAATTAACCCTTTCTGTCAAGATAAAATTTTTGCTCCACTGCTTGGCCATTTGTGGTATTTCAGTGGTGTTGTTTGAAATCCCAGGGATGATCTCCAGGTGTGGCAATATGTTTTTTTTCTGTCGATTTCTCCTCTTTCATTCATTATAGGTTTTATCTGTGATTTTTTTTGTTTCCCTGTGATGATGAATTGATGGGTTAAGAAACCTTCATGCTTACCAGACAGCTAACTAGATGTTAAGAACCAACGCAGAAGCAGAGTCTGAGGATTTGGATCCAGTAAAATTAGTTTAACCTCTCCCCCAAGTAATCTATTACTGACCGTTCCAAGGCGAAACTTCTGTTGTGGTTCCTCAATGTTACCCGTTCTTGGGATAGCTTGTCCGCGGTCTTCTAGCAATATCGTCACCTGTATAGCTGCCCACTATTTTGTTTTGTAATTTAAAATATGAAATAGGTAAAAATGAAAATAGTTACTCCAGTTTTCAGGGGTAACTGAATGATCATACGTCTGGGAAACAGCTGTTCATTTCGTTTACCGTGCGTGTCTTCAGTGAACTGTTATCAATTTTTACATACTTCTTTCCCTTTTGATTCTTACTTGAATACTTTCTGAGAAAAATTGTGGCACAAAATTTCAAAGTTTGTAATAGTCAAAGCAAACATAAAAGGGATAAATCAAAGGACGAATATAAGCAGTGAGTCCGACACTGAGTCCCACAACACAATAAGCTATTTGTCATATGTATGTAAGTTTGAAGAGTCTAGCCTACATATTGTTCTGGAGAAAACTGTGACACAAAGGACCTGGTATGATTTGGGCCGTTTTTTTATTTTTTATTTTTTTGCCCCAATTCAAATTATCTTAAAATTGCATGGTTTTTGTTACTCATTATCAGAGTAAACGAATTCATACACAAATACTATTTTTACTTCATCCTGGCTCCTCAGAATCAGACTAGTAACTTTAAGTAAACTAGCAAAAAAACTGTGTGTAGAATCTTTTCTTTAAACGAAATAAGACAGTTAATACAGCTTTAGAGAGCATTTGATAATAGGTATTTGATGATACACTAATAAGACTTAGTGGAACAGCACTGCTAAACAGATTGTGTACTGTTCAAAGCCTGTTCAGGTATCCTACCCACTCAACTTTGTAAATCGAGAGACAAATCAAAATATTTTAACGGATCAAACTAAAATGTGTATCAAATGATTCCCCGTGTTCTTACTAAGAAAATGAATACCCACAATATATGTTTATTTTGTCTATAAGCGGAGATATGGGCATTTTAATGTTGAGCTCACTTGGAAAATGTCCAAGAAACTGCGGGGCTTATGGGGAAAAGTATAAAAGTATGTGTCAGCGCATAAATTCGCAAAGCTTAATATTTCACATACTGCTGATATTTCTAAAAGGCATTATTGTCCTATTAAAAACTAGCCGTACACATTCATGCGCTGACATATTTTATAGCCTAAATACAGGCGAAGAAAACTGGTTGAATAAGCCAAAATCAGCTGAGTAGGGTGCATCTAGGCGCACAGAAAAAAATAAACATCGCAAGAATGAAGAACATTTGAATCATAATAGGTCGGTAAAGGTGTTAACACTCGTATATTTTTAACAGAGGTGAGAAGATACAATTCTGAGAATACATAAATATGTGGGCAAATATGGCCCAAATCATACCAGATACTTCAAGTTATCTTCTGAAGAAAAAACAACAACAGAAAATGAACAAATAAAGGGAATAATAAGAGACCACGATAAAACAACGCATTGTCCAGATGTATTCCAAGTTTCAAGTTTCTAGTTGGTTCCTGAAAAAAATCGCAACACAAATAAATCCCCACTTTTTCTAAGCGGGGCTTTAATAGGCCATGCACTTCCCCTTTTACGTTTACTGTGGGCTGTTCCGTTTCGTTATTTGCGTTTTCCCCTTCTTCTTTCGATGTCTTGGGTGGATTGTGTTTTGGGATTTTTGCCATTCCTGGGTATCTTGATGGTTTTGGGATGAATCCAGGAACCGCTTCAAAAGTTAAAGAGAAAACCTTCTCTGGGTATTTCGTTTGTACGGTAAACAGGGCATTAAATCTTTTGAGAATTAATCACGGGTGCCAGAAAATCACATTTATCCATTGTATTAATTTCAGGTAGAATCTCGAGATGAGCATGGCGTCATTGACCAATGACGTCATAGATCTGTTACCATAGCTTCTATGAAATTACCAACTGCTGTGCTCAGTACCTTCCCGGAATGACGTCTCGATGACGCACTTTGACCTCAATATGAACTTTTAGTTACTTTGGTAACAGTGTAGCGTTTACCGGGTCGTCCACAAAGTCAAGCAACCGGTCACCCATCCAGGTACTAACCGCGATCTCCGTTGCTTAACTTCGTGAAAGAGCCAATACATTCTACCCGCGTCGCTATAAAACCCGGCTTCTACAGCAAGGCTGTAGAAGTGTTTATATACTTAAACCCGTTACATTTCTCCCTCTCTTCTCTTAAAGGGCTACTGCACTGTTTCTTCACTATTTCCAGAAATATTTCCAATTAACAGATATTTATGAGAGAAGCAGATTGCTGAAACCCCCATCGAAAAATTCCTACCCATACTGTTATTATTGACAAGTTTATACAAATTAGATTTTAAGCGCCGCCCACTTTTTCATTTCTGCAGCTATACTTGCATAAGTTGAATTTGATTCCAGTTATTTTATCATAGTCTGATCTAAAATATTCAAACTTTTTTCATGAGATGATGTAACTTGTCTCACTAAATCTATTTTAGGCGTAAAAAGTGTAAAAAATGTTTTCAAAATATATTTTTGTTTTAATTTAAATTACATGAATGACTCAAATGACGTCATAAGAGTCCTTGCATATTTTTCAGCTTATTAAAATTTAAATTGTTCGTAACTTTGTAACCATTTGGAATTTTTCCTTGCAGTTTACAACATTCTTTTAGACAAAACAATACCAGTTATTTCCAGTGATTTCAGTGCATGTTGAAAAACAGTACAGTAGCCCTTTTACTTCGTCGCGAAGTCACAAACTGCTCACATAGCAGAACCGAGGGCGGAGCCTATGCAACACAACCAGGGACACCTTTCCCTGCAATCCTGGGTCCGGAGATGATGGTGGTGTCATCTCCCATCCCACCGCTGCCACCAAATGTAGCGTTTACCGGGTCGTCCACCAAGTCAAGCAACCGGTCACCCATCCAGGTACTAACCGCGATCTCCGTTGCTTAACTTCGTGAAAGAGCCAATACACTCTACCCGCGTCGCTATAAAGGCCGGCTTCTACAGCAAGGCTGTAGAAGTGTTTATATACTTAAACCCGTTACAACAGATTTATGACATCATTCTTAAGAACATGGCAAAGAGTGTATGCCATAATCCACCATTTTTTCAATGACATTACAAACTGAAATTATTTCAACAGAAACTTCAGATTTTTTCAAACAAATAAATATTCTAAAATCATTCAATTCCAAGTATCTTTGACCTTCACAATGGGCACAATTTATAATTTTATTTTTCCGTTTTCCCACTTCTGATGACGAATCTTAACAAGGCTATTCATATTCAATCATTTTCTTCAGGATGGCTGGGGCATACAATGAGACAACACCGACACCAATACCAACAAGAACCACATGACCTAAAATCAATATCCGCCCCCACCCCCAACATACACATCCTCCCCTCTCCCCCGCATTCGGTGGAGGACATAATTTCATTATATATGAAAGAGGAGGCATTTTAGAGTCATAATACGGCACAAAAAATAAGAGCCGTACCATGCAAAATAATAATGGAGAATACTAGGATGTGCCACACATGCTGTATATATTGAAGGGATTTAAAAACTACTATTCTTTAATTTTGAATCTCACAAAAACAAATGCAGTTACGTCCACCAGCATGTATATTCATTTATATCTAATTATGTCCATAGCTCACATTTCAAATCAGCCCATGTTCTTCGTGTTCTATGTACAATTTACATAGAGATGAATCAAACGATTTATGCATTTTTCTGAAGAAACGGTACTCTTGAATTGAATTATAAAAGTTTGAAGTCGGTCTCTGGCTTTATTTAACATACCGCGCCTAAATATCGCGCAAATTTGTGGGTCAGTTAAAGGGTGGAAGTTCAAAAAGGGACGTCGCAAGACAAATTTTTGGGTTAATTACTGCAATTTACCATCTCAGACGACGTGCACGGTTTACAGATAGCTCAAAAGAAAAGCACTTAACCGAGATTAAACACCGGAAGTCATGACGTTATTCTACGTCAATGCTGTCTACGTAATCGGTTTTGCGCGACAGCGTCGACTGCAGTGATAATTACAAACTAATGTGGATGACGTAACAATGTTAACACTGTAAGAAATTGTCTATAAGAGCGTGACGGAAAATACCGTAGATCATACAAAAGATCATTTCTGGGACAATGTCATTGCCTTATGCGTTTTAGGGCTGTAACGCCCTTTTGTTGACGTCATTCAATTAAATGATACAAATTAACTGGCTGCCTCATCTTTACATTTGATAGGTTTCAAGCATTTTATTGTAAATTTTAATATACTTTCACGAGTTAAACGATCAAGCCAGCGATAAGAATAGGAAGTTTTTTTTAAATTTTCTCAGAACATGTATTCTATAAAATTCTATATTACATTACAGACTAGGGGCTATGTTTTATATATGTCAGCTTGAAGAGAAATCATTCTGTAATTGTAGGACTAGATGTATGCGACGCAAGAAGTCTTTCTGTCATTGAAACCAGTAGCCTGGCTGAAAGGGGTATGCAGAGTGTGTCTTGTTCATTTGTTCGCGGCACTGATCATCTACTAAATTTGCTTCAGACACTGGACCAATTACCGATATCCCCAACATTTACTGAGATAGACAATGTATCTGACAGTATACGCGGTCATGCCAATATGTCACTTACAAATATGAAAATAACTAAACAAAAAGTCAAGACACTCCACAATGAAATAAGCAAACGCATCCAGGATATAGCTTGCGAGGAAGAAGAGAAAGAAAGATTAATGAAAGAAAACAAATTCAAGCTACAGTCATCTAAAAAAAAGTATGAAAAGATGAATGAAGATTTAGAGGACCTAAATGAAGAGAAGAAAGATACGAAACGTCAATATGACAAAGCTTATGACACTTTCAAGCAGACAGAAGCAGACTTTGAAGCAAAGAAATACTCACAAGATGTAGCAAAAGGAGTTGGTTATGGTCTTCTCGCCATCCCTGTGGTAGGCTGGGTGGGAGGGGCGGTCGCCCTAGCCACGGCGCATACCGTATTAGAGGATGATGTTCAGTCAGCAAGACATTCTATGAAAAGTGCATCTGACATACTCGATACTAAAAAAAGGCGTTGCCGAAAAAAGGAGAAAGAAGTTAAGGCATTAAAAACTCAGCTGTCAGATTTATCAAAAAAGCATGACAGTCTTAAAAGGAACATAAGCGACTTGAAAGATCAGAAAGCTTGGCTCAAAAGTAAACTCAGCAAACAAACAAAAATAATTGTAAACCTTAAAAAATGTTTCACTCATGTTTCGATTGCAAAGAACAGAACTGAGGTTTTGACTGATGAGCTTAAGTTTTTTTATAGTCTGTCATCTATAATTCAACCACTCAAGGAAGTGGCAGAGCATCTTTCCACACCAGATTCAACCAGACTTGGTTGTCTTGGTAGCAAGTCGGCCGTTGATACCTATGTTGAAAAACTGAAACTGGTTTGTGCATATAGACAGAAACAGATAAACAGTCCAGCACCTGATCATCAAAAAGGTTTGTAACGTATAATAAAATGTTATTGTTGTACGGTTTCAAAAGTACTACGGGTTTAAACTTGCTGTCCTACCCACTCGTTTTCTCTAGGCAAATAATGTTTAAAATGTACTCAAAAATAATGCTCATCATTTTACTCTATTTCTAATTTTTCAATGTTTGGATAAGGCTCTTCTCACAGATTAAATTTTTTTTCAAAGGTCATTATGACAGTTGTATTTTTTCAGCATAAATGAATCTACACTTCCTTTCTTTTTTACTGTCATCGAATTCCTAATATCACTTAAACTGTGTTTTCGGATTCTATTTTACTTAAAATACCTGTCTACAGAATTATTGTGGCAACTTTCTTTGGTGCATTTTTGCTTCCAAATGATCTAACTGTTTTGAACTTGTTTATCAAGGTCGGGTCAAGATGTATATCTTCTCCGAATCCTTATTATGCAGGTGGCTATCAGCCAATTGCAAAGTCAGTCATATGATAGGATGTTTCAACTTGTCTTTCGTTATGTAAATACGCTCAATTTCTCAACAAGAGACTAGTGCACTTTTTCAATTATTTTACTTAGATCTGCAACAAGTCACACTGTGTTCACGTAGGCAATATGCAGTGAGTACTGTTGAGGCTATGGATGATATGTACAAGCAAGTCAGCCCAGACGCAATTAAAGACACTCAACTAATCATGACTCAGAATACCAGCTGGGATCAGTTTCTGGGTCCAGCTCCGTTGACAATCGCATTACTTGGCCAGCTGATGCGCCTCTCTATTATGAAGGACTTCTCATTGATAGAAAACTGGCACCCACCTCTAAAGCTAGGACTGCACTACCTCAATAGACCAAATTCATTTCGAGCTTCAGTTTTTCAGGTATGTGAAACAATGCTGCCTTCTGGGAAGGAGTTTTCTTTACATATTGTTTTAAGCTTGATTGTTTGTTTGGTTTTCAAAGACATTGTACTGAAGTTAGACATTGTACTAAAGTAAGTATATTGTTTCCTACAGTTGCTAAAAACTTTTCATAGCAGTCGTATGTATAAATCATCAGCCATGCAGACGTTATAAATTCAGTTGTTGTTCACATCTAAATGACACATGATTTCAGGATGCAAGTCATGTTAATTTTGTCGACACTTATTTTCAAGGCGTTGTTGTTTAAATCTAAGGTTCAGTTTTTACCAATATTTCAGTCGGTTGACGCTGGATGGATTGCCTTTAGTGCTGCTCAGTCAGGTATGGATCAGATACGAATGTATGCCGAAACAGTACCAGAACATCTTCGAGCTGCACTCAGAATGCTAGAGTCTGCCCCTGATGAAGAAATTAGAAGGCATTTACAAAAGCCCTTGCAAGCTATAAAACAAGCCTCAGACAAATGTCTGTCACGATCCAGCTCTGTAAAAACTAAGTTTCTCGACGCCATGAATATTATTGCGGAACTTCAAGAAATATTGGTTGCTACTAAAAGCGAAAACGAAGAAAAGCTGAAACAAGCAAAAATTGATTTGAAGGTTGTGCGCGAAGAACAACATGTCGCAGAAGAAAAGGAGAAAATGTATCAGATGCAAAAGGAAAAAGCGGTAGCTGCAATAAATGAAGCGGAATCGCAGTTTCAAAAAGCATTAGCATCTGGACCAAACACAGGCAAGCTTGTCCTTTTAGCAGTTACCGACGCAGTTACGTCCCGTGTGTCTGCAACTTTCGCCACCTTTTCAAATAAGATTGAGAAGGTGAAGAGTAAAATAAAGGCTGACAAAGCAGGTGGATCAGCTAAAGTTGACGCAAAAGTAGAGGAAGACGGAAAAAATGGAGAAACCTATTTGGAAGTTGCATCACTTGAAGGCC
This sequence comes from Ctena decussata, assembly GCA_963989385.1. Lineage (NCBI taxonomy): Eukaryota > Metazoa > Mollusca > Bivalvia > Lucinida > Lucinidae > Ctena > Ctena decussata. The sequence goes on along the minus strand of OZ022510.1, from coordinate 49,011,396 downwards.
TTGTTGATTGTTTAACGTCTTTGTATGTGGACAAGAATTATTTGAGAAAAATATCCGATGAAAATAAAGACGCTATGATGGAACTGTCAGCACAAATAGGTCAAATAAGAAATAGATTGGATGTTTTGCCTAACTGTGAAGCAAAGCAACAAGCGTTACTATTTTGCACTCAAGGAATATCTATCTGTGACACTTTAAAAAATGAAAGCAAAACCATGCCTAGCAATGACAACAAGAAGCTGGTGGACTCCATTTTATCATTTCAAAAAGACGTTCAAGCTTTTTTCAAAAGGGGACAACACTTTATGACCGGTTGCAATAAAGAAAAAGCGCCAAACAGAAAAGTTTGGAAATTACCAGAAGCTAATAGCGGGGCCCTTAAATATGAGTTAGACAAAGTACAGCAAAGAATTGAACGAACAAAATCAGAACTAGAAAACTCACAAGATGTATATGACAAAGTTTCCAAGAAAGCTAGACAGGCTAATGAAAGACTTTCTAACCTAGTGGAACAGCTATCAAAGGTAGACATGAATAAAATGGATAATGATAAGATTGCTGAGCTTCTCAGCAGTAGTCTCAGAGAGATGGCAAACTTGAAAGAACACTGGGGTGAATTGGTGAATTTTTTTCAAAAAATGTCTAATATTATTGATTGCAGCATGAATGTTGTATTGAAAAAATTCAAAAATCTATCAGGAACTGTTAGAAACCAGAATACCCGCGGATATGGAATGTCACATTTGCAAAGAGATCTCCTTTATAACCAAGTTTTCCAAGCTAGTGAAATCGCACACTTTGTATCGCACGTTGCCGACACATACAAAGATGTATCGGAAGAATTTTTACTACCTGCTATGGAACGATTGCCGTTGCTATTGCAATTTAATCCTGAAACCCAGAAACATGAACTCGAACAAGAGCTTCAGCAATTAAAATCACACTGCGATAAAGCACAAAAGGAAATAAGTTCTCGCATCAAAACGAAAAAAGTAAGTTTTGACTCGGCAGTCGAAAAAAGACTGTCAGAAATTAAAAGAGTGGAAGAAAAGTGCATGCCCGAAATTGTAAATCAAGTTCAAAACATTTAAGCTGACGATTTTATCTGATAATAGCAGAGCTATTGTTTTGTAACTCGAAGCAATTTCCATCGTGTAAAAGCTAATTTAGAAAGAGTTACTATGGAATGAACACAATTACAAATCACTGCTGGGCACAAGATCCATAACAGCATCTGTAGAATATGGCAAACCAAATGCACAATAAATGCACAATAAATCTAAATCATAATTAAACTAGCATAGGTTTGAAATTCGGTATCATAGGCTTTTAAAGTTCTAACATAGATTTTTTAAAGTTCTATCATAGGTTTAAAAAAAAGACACTCCGAAACCCGTGATATAACCTTCTAACCCAAGTTCGGAACAAATTATGGTTGCCAACTGCATAATAAGTCTACAAAACTAGGTGTGCATATTACAATTACAGGTTTTTACTGAAACCTATGTTTGAAAATCACTATGATAGGTTTATGCTTATTTAACATGAGTTTTAGTTCAATAAAGATAGCTGAGGTGCCACCTATTTGGGAAAAAGCTGCTGACTCAGCTTATCACTTGTAATTTATTGTTTGTTTGGATGTCTTTGTCAATCTTTCCCTTTGATGTTGGGGATAGGGTTTGGGATCTGATTCAGTCAGTTCCTGAAGTGTAGTTACTCTTTAAATTTAAAAACTCTATCATAGATTTTTAAAACCCATGTTAAAAAACATAAAAGTTAAAAGTATGCAAAGACCAGGAACTGAAACAATCAGAATCCAAATCCAGCCCTCAAACCATAGTTGGAAACAACTAAGATTACAAATAATCAAGATACAGAGAACATATGGCCAACCGAGTGAGCAGCTTGTTCCCAAAAGGTGGCCACTCAGCAACCCAAACCGAACCAAAAATAATAAGAACATATATAAGGTAAAACATCACAAAAACTCTGACACCAAAAACAGGCAACAGAGAACCACAACAGAACTACCGCCTTGGAACGGTCAGTAATGAATTACTGGGGGGCTTAAATCGATTTTACAGGCCCAACCTCACCCTCAGTTTCTGAAGTGGTACAAAACATTTAGTTGGTTGTTCGGTTCGCATGATAACCCTCTAACTCGTCAATGAGTCATCACGGTAAACACATAAATCAAATTTCAACACCATGAAGAAGCAAAGACGAGGACTCAACAGATACAACGGGCCGTCTGACAGGTGGAGATCCCTGTCCTGCCAAACAACCCAACTGGAAATCTGAAGCAAAAGAAGGTCACCAGTTGAGCCCCGGTGGACTAAGCAACAGACAAAAAGGCTCCGGTCCCAACCAACTAAAATATATAGCTTTAGGTCAGGGCCATCATAGAGTCTGACGCCCGATCCCCCGGTGTGCAATTAAAGAGTGCAGCAAAGTTATCAACCGTGATTTGGTTAATCACTAAGCATGCAGACTGTCGCATAACATTTAAATTATAGCCACTACGTTTGTGACGTATTATTATTTTTCGGAATTGATCAGAAAAATCAGTCCTACCCTTAATCTTTTTGAATTTGTATACTAAGTCACCATAAAATTCTGGTTCCGATAGGCCTTGGTGTAAAAGAAATTTTAATCCGACATCAAATTTTGAAACCAATTCATGGTGTCTGCGATAGAATTTAGAAAAAGCCTTTCTAAGCTTATGATACTGATGGCCCTGTTGAAAAAGTTTAGCAGTTAAACATTTATTACGAGCATTAAAGTCATCTACATGACTACACACTCTAGCAAATCTTATAAGTTGAGAAATATACAATCCATAAGAGGGACGACGTGGAACGTCACCATCCAAAAATGGAAAATTAACTATATCAAAGTCAAAGTATAAACCTATAAATAAACCTATAATAGTCGTTTTCAAACATATAGGTTTCAATAAAACCCATGATAGACCTACAGACCTAGGTTTGTAGACTTAGCGTGCATTTGACAACAATAATTTGTTCCGAGCTTAGGTGAGAATGGTTAAATTAAGGGTTTAAGAATGTCATTTTCAAACATATGATAGAACTTTTAAAAAAACTATGTTAGCGAATTTTAAATCTATGTTACAAGTTCAAACATGGATTTGTAATTTACGAACCTATGTTTGTAGACTTATTGTACATTTGCTTGCCAAAGCAGAATATACTTAAGGACAAAACATTTTTCGATGCTGTTTAGCAAGACGGCTGTGAATCAGTGGCTTTTGTTATTTAAAAATTGTGAAATGTTAAAAATTATATATAAACAAGAGAAAAAGAGAATAAGCAATCAGACATGATAATTGTACAATTTCTAGCACAACAGTTCCTTAGACACAACACCAAGTGACCAAAACGAAGAGGTATTGAAGGATTGAAAGACATAGTACACGTAACCCTTCTATTTTCACTTTCAGGGCTCATTGTTATCGTACAAAAACCGTAAGAAATCTAAGTATTTGGACAGAAAATATGAGCGAACAGTGCAGACCCAGATCAGACAGGAACAGTCTGATTAGGTCTGCATTCTTTGTCATTGGAACTGCATCTTTTGGACGCATTACGGTGTTGAACAACCAAGCTGGTTATATTTAAGAGCGATTACGGTAATCGTCTTAAGAATTCTTACGATACTTTACTTTAGGGGATAACTGTATTCAAAATTGTTATTTGGGGAGGTAAATCGTCGGTTGTATGGTCGTAAAACGCAATTTGCGACCATAAAACCGACGATTTACATCCCCAAATGACAATTTTCAATACAGGTATTCCCAGTCTAATGCACTTTTACATATTTTCACCCCTCAAAGTGTACTAATGTGCATCCAGAGAAAGCGCTTTCAGCAACGTGAAACCAAACGTCAGCCAATGAGAAGTGACGTTTTATAATGACGTCGGGTTTGCGACAGTATATCGCAGGGTGTACTGTCGCAAATTTTTGACGTTATCCAATAAGACGTCGCGTTACATACGTAAGTGCATTAGAATTTAAAATGACTGCCGAGAAAACTGATCAATTTCGCTAAATCAAACAACCTCCCTGTGCGGATTGATTAGTTATTATCGGACGGTTGTCAGTTCAAACAAAACCATGGACAGAAAACTGGACCTAAAGTCTTTTAAACTTTAATGGAAGGGCTCACACACGAAAACACAATTTTATACGGAAAGCTTCTATTATATTATCAGTTGAATAATAATTGACGTCGATTCTGTTATTACCGCTTGTTCCTTGATGTCAGTAATGATAACTTAACCCATTTATACCTGTTGGACAATTCTGTCCTTATAAATTGGATGAGTTCGTTTATAAATTAGAGGTTGTCTATATTAGTGTTTTTTTTTTTTTTTTTTTTTTTTTTTTTTTTTTCATTTTTTTATTTTAAGGAGAAATGCCCATTTGTCGTATGCAAATAGTGTAGACCCTGATCAGACACCGCGCTTGGGTCTGCACTATATCGCCATTGTCTCTTTTATTGGACACTAGGCATAAATGGGTTGCTTACAACTTATTTCGCACTTCTTGTGCTAGATTTCGTAACTGTTTATTTAGAAATGAAAACAGATATTATGAAAATAGGCACTGCCTATAGGCGAGCACATCTTTCTTTACAATCTGTGGGTGGTATGATAAAACCTCTCTATGGCTGCTACCATGTTTACTCTTAAATTTCGAAAAAAAAATGCATGCTCGAAGTGTAGACCCTGATCTGACTACTCATTGTAAGATTCCGGATTCAATTTTACAACGCTTTTTTGTCGTATGAAATTTGTAATCAAAGCATTGTAACTCCACACCTGCGAACTCCGTCTACAAACAGCTGTGAAACTGTCAGAAATCAGATTTCCCAATAGCAATCTATCCCCTTGGAAAACGGGCTGGGCTATACTTTTTCAGTTTCTTCTCTACCCCGCTTTATTTCCTGTAATTTCACCCAACGATCAGCCTACTTGAATTTTGTGTGACCACATGAGCGGCTAACGTTGACGCCATCTAGTTTTTTTCTAATAAAACGTTTGACGCCATTACGTAACGTAGCGAAAGAAAGACTGTATGCCCTGTATTTCTTATTTTTTCGTTGGTTTCTACTCGAACCAGTCAAATCATAACTTCCGTTTGGTGTCACTACAAAAGTAATTCCATTGAAAGTAATGTATCTTACAGGTAAAAATATGCTTTACCAATCTTCTACCATAGAGCTCCCGCTCTTTCAAAGCTCCGAATGAATTGCAGGTGCAAGCGAAGCGAATGCTCGCTATTAACCATCAAAATTGTGAGCCAGTGCATGAACTTAAATAAAAGTAAATATACTCAGTCAAAATAGAAACTTGACGGTTACAAAATGTCATTGTATTTCGAACCTAACAGTTAAGTTTGTGAGGGGCGTTTACACCTCCATAAAATCCACAAAAATAAAATTCAGTTCTTATAATTCCTTCTCGGCCATCTTTTCCTCATAGTGAGTATCTTAGAAATCGCCGCCAAGAAAATTGTTCCAAGTATTACCACATTTCTGGCTGAGGGAGTTTATCGAAGTATAAACGGTTCATGTTCGCTCTTGGCCAATCAAATTGCGCTAAATTAATATTAGGAAGTTGAGTTTGAATTATTAATTGTTAGGATAACTGTTTATTCTGCTACTGCATTTGATTTCATTTCACTTGGTCGGTATTCTTTATATTCAACTTGCCCTGGTTAAAGTCAAGCTCCATAAATCACGCTTTATATTGTTTTCTGACAATTCTCGTTTATATGTTAACATACTTAAAACCAACTTCTAACCGACAAATTCTTCAAAATTAAATATATTTGCATTTTTGTTGTTGACCGAAATGAAACTTCTGACACATGCATATTTTTATGGTATTTAAAAAGAGTTCATACCTGTATAGGGAATTCTTTACTACATATACCATTAATATCTATAAACTGTTTATTCCTCTGTAAAATGTAGAAAACCCAAAAGATAAAAACAAGTTCTCGGTTATAAGTTGTAACTCAGAGCACGCTTATTTATGGATATTCGCTGTTTGAAAACAAATCTTACAGAGTAATGATTTAAATCCTGAGGGTGGATCCTCTAGAAGCAAGAAATACATCAAAGAAATGAAAATAGCATTGTCCGTTTAATTGAGTCTTGATTTGCAGAAACGTAATGTTGCGACACAGCACATGCCCCTCTAGCACCCGTTTCAGCGGAATGACTCAGAATGAAAATAAAAATGACACTTTCCCATCACGGTCCTATTGCTCTATAAGTGGTAAAAAAAAAACATAAAATATTTCATCGTGATGTATCTCTACAAGCTCCTCAGTTCAGTTTCGTCATTATAAATGACCGTGATTTGCCTAGTTTTTAACAAATGAAATATCCCTGGGTTTTAGATAAAAGAGTTTAAAATGATTTAGGTCGTCTTAGTTGGAAACTAAAATGGCCTACTTTCGATATTATAAACTTTAATAAAATAGTAAAAGTACAGTGTACAGATTTGGGCCATTCATTGTCCTGCTTTTATTTATATTGCATGTTCGACAGGGAACCAGGAAATCGTATTTGTGGAGCAATTTGTCATTTTCATAATCATTCTTCCTTTATTTTATGCACATCAACCAACATTTTATAACCAAACGTGACTTTTAAACTGCTTGTCATGATCATTTGTGTTGAAACGTTTACCACTAGTAGGTGTATGGAGACTAAAAGCCAATGATTTTTAATTGAACCAGTAGTGACGCTTCTCACAATCATTCAGTTATGAGGATATCACATAAATATCAAAGTAAAAACAGTTGGGTCATTTGTTAAGATGTTGCTACGAGGGCTGGTCGGAAAATATTCGAACGTTATGCTCTTTCTCAAAAACCTTTCTGTAGCTTTAAAAATCTTTTCATTTTTTTAAAGTACTCCCCCACCTACGTCTATACATCTTTGTCATCTTCGTGGGGGTTCTTGTGTTCCCTCTGCAAACCATGAAAAAGACATATTTCTGATGTGCCGATTCACAGCTGAAGCCAAAGCCGGCCTTGTCTTATATTTGTTTTCAGCAAGCCTTTTTTCTGTTCTAGAAACAAATAAAAGTCGCAGGAAGCAAATGGAGGGTTGAGGCCTAATTGGCCGAAACTAGCTAGTCTGGCCCAGAAAACTTGTACACTCGACAGTTTTTCAGTTCTTTGGTGTGATCCTTGCTTCCACTTGCCACTTGAAGGAGTTGATAATTTCTGCTGAAGATTAGAAAGTATGAGAGGAGGGCATTCCCTTTGTGCACACGAGGTTGAGCAACCTTGAATCAACATTGATTCAACGTCATGACGTTGAATCAATGTTGATTCAACCTTGTATCAAGGTTGATTCAACCTTGTGTGCCTGCTGGGTTGTCATGCAAAAGAAAGACACTTTTCAGGGTTATCCTGGGAGGCACTTTTTTATTATTATTTCTGATTTTATCTTTTTTTCAAACTTTCTTATTATAATGGTATCTAGCAGTCACAGTTTGACTTTTTGGTTTGAAATAAACCAGTATTATTCCACGCAAATCCCAAAAAGCAACCAGCATAACCTTGCCAGCAGATGGGACGGCTAAAATTTCTTAGGAGGTAAGGAACCAGCTCCTCGACTGAGATTTTATTTCTGATTCAACATAGGGTCGAGTCGGATAATTTCGGATGATTCGGACATAATGAGCCGTCTCATCAGGATTCTCACTGTTTGCCTAATTGATTTTGTTTAAATTCCAAACAAATGACATATAAAGGAAACAATGTCACTTTCCAAATTTACCTGCTGTCCGAATTTACCCGACTTGACCCTATTCAGGTTCAACATAATGAATCTACATTTTATCTCCAGTTACAATGCGATTCAATTTTCATCACAGTTAAAACGTCCAAAATGTTCCTTTGTATTGGTCACCATGAATTTTGGTCTTCTGACAATTGTTCCGGCACTCACCTAGCTCTTACCTTGCTCATGCCTAATTTTTGTGTAAAATCTAATGTGCCGACGCTTTTCCCATGCTAAACCGGTTAGCTACCTGCTGCAATGTCACTCTGTGATCTTTGTTGACCAAAACCTCGACATTTGCCACCAGTATATGGGTCACTGTCCCAGCGTGGTCCTTGGCCTAGGCTTGTCCCTAACGTTTGTCTTGTCCTCTTTCAAACTGTGAAATCCGGCTATGAAAGGTTGAACGGATATAGGCTTTAGAAAAACTTTTATGCAACCTTTGACAGGAATTTTATTACAAATCTCTGTTCCTCTAGTTTAGAGACCATGGTAGCCCTAACAACTACCTTGTTTAAATGTGCACAACTTCTTGTAAACATACTTCTCCCCGTACAACACCCAAAGAGGTTATATTTTATTTTTTGTCCTTTGAGATCAGAGGATATATTCTGAGAAATTATGAATATTTGATTGGTTTAGACTCTTATCTAAATCATCGCTTTCTTATCATTTGGACCATTATTGATACTTATCAGTCTTTGAATAGACTACCATATTAAAATTGAGAAATTACTGTATGCTTTTCTTTGGTCTTCGTCACCAGATCATGTTAGAGCCACTGATGAGGCTTGGGTATCCGAAACTTCGAAGTATGGCTTATGTTCCTTCTTTTGAATGTGTTGTCTCCTCTTGAAGAAATTCTATATAGGATTTTAATTCTCACTGTAAATAAACTGACCGATAAACTTGGGATGATTGAAAAGTTCTGATTCTTTTATACATGTACTTCCAGTGAGCTGCGCATACATGCCTAACATGAATGTAATTACTTGTTATTCACTAGCTTTCTGTGCAAGTTTAAAAAATTTCTGGCTAAAGGTTTCTTTATACAGCGCATTAAACACAAGAGGGGTGGCATATATTCAAAGTAACATTTAGAATCTGTTTGTCTTGCATTGCTTTGAAAAATCATTCCTCATATTTTACAAAATTTAAATGGATGTTGTTGTAGTACATGCAAATATGGTGATTTGTCAATGGTTTCATTAATATGCAAAATATTTTGACATCCGGCGGCTCTACCGTAAACCCTTAAATTATGCAACCCTGAAATTAAGACCCATATCTTACTTTCGGCTCTGTTAGGAACATTGTGAGCAAACCTAAACAATGTTTACATACAAATAAACAAATGACATCTTACATAATTTTTGTCATGAAGAGTTAAAATATTTTCACTCCTGTGCACGCGCAGCATGCGACTCCGATTGGGCCCTATCTGCAAAAACTCATAAAGTAGACACTTCCTAACAATTAAATATTTGCTTTTAATTCTGAAATGGAATAAATTTATGTTTGCATAAATCCTCACATACAGTGATGCTGTATGACCTATATTTGCAAAAACAATTGCCAAATGATTGACTCTGCTAAAGTCATGGTCGGTCAAAGAGCTACGAAACATTATCATAAAATTAAGAAGCATTATCCAATTGATACAGAAGTTAAGTTCCCGAACTGGTAATTGTTGCTCCATAGAATAGCCGTTTAAAACCAATGACTCAATTCCACAAAAGGTTTCAGAACATGGTGAGGCTCAGAACTTTTCAATCGTCCCTCGTGTATAAGGGTTAAAATGAAGTTTAATAAGTGTAGATTGCTGTACGTGGAAAGATACCCAGCGGGCACATGACGTCAAAATGACGTCGAACTGACGTCGATGCGACGTCATTACGTCGCATCGACGTCAGTACGACGTCATTTCAACGTCATGTGCCTGCTGGGATAGGAGCATCAAAAGTCTGGGTATTTTTCGACCATCCCTCGTATTTTCTTCTTGCTTTTTTTCCACGGAACATATAACCTTTTATTCATTAAATTTTGCTTACTTTTGAAACGTGTTTGTTTTGATCTTCATATAGCCACGGGTCTAGCTTGAGGCAGTTACATGATACGAAATATCATGCGTCATACCCCTAGCGGAGCGGGGTTAGTTATGATGGGTATGTTTTACATTTTTATGTCTGGTATTGAAATCTTTATCTATTTATAAAACTTCAGAATGCTGATACTAAGTGCGTATTGAAAGTTTGTCAGTTTGACAGAATTTCAATACGCACCTGCGTATTATCGTATAGGCAGCAACGACATTGATAGCATATTGTTTCATTCAGATTGGATCAACACTTTTCGTCAGTCCTATGAAGGGTTCACAACAAATTTTATGAAGGAGCAACAAAAAGACACCCAAACCCCAGGTTATAAAACTATTTTTCATGCTTAACTCAGCTGAGCACAAAAATTTAAAATCGTATTTAACAAAAGAAGTGCATTTTGCAGAGAGTTTTATAGTTGTCGATGTTCGCTTTTCACATAATTTCCCTTATTTGAAAGATCGAAACAAGCCTTGTTCAGTTGTTTTTTTTTTCAATTCTATTCAATATAATAGTTTGAGCATAACCTCAGCTGAGCATGAAAAACTGTTCTATATCTTAGGGCCAGGTTTTTCTTGAACTGGTCCCCTAATCTGGAACTCCGTGAAAGGTTGTTGCCTTGCCTGACGGATAGATGAATTGCGGTTTTACGGCACTTTCAGCAGTTTGTCATATCGAGCCGATGGAAGAGTGATAATGAAATGCTGTGCACAGTAAAACCGCGTTTGCGGTTGAAAGTATTTCTGCTTCTTGTAGGAGTTGAATTTTGGCCGCTAGATCAGCAGGCCAGCGCTTAATACACAGGGCTAACGTGACTCTTGACATGCCAGACGATTGACCGAATGATAACAATTTGAGCCGCGACACGAGAAATCCAAAAAAGTGTTGTGCGCACAGCGCAGACTCAGATCAGCCTGGGCAGCACTCAGCCTAATCGAAGTCTTCCTAAGCGCTTAAAGGGTAGCTTAGGGACGAAGCTACCTCCATGCGGACAGTGAAGACTCTGATCAGACTGGGCGGATGCCCAGGCTGATCTGAGTCTGCGCTGGACGCACAACCACTTTGTTCGTTTTCTCGTGCCGCGGCTCAATTATTGTTAATGGACATGAGTACATTTTGACTGTGTCATGAGTGGCATACCGTATATATGGTAATTTTTGCGGTGTTCTATTTTTCGCGGTATTTCGCGGTCACTTAGAAACCGCGAATATTAAAATCGCGAAATGATTTCCTGTTTCTTACAAAGTATATTCTGTAGACACAGTGTTCATATATTTTGCTTCTGTTTGCTTCGGTAATTGCTGGTACTTTTCACTTGAACCAGTTCTTTCATTAACCTGCGGCAGCCCTGCCGCAGGTTAATGAAAGAACTTTTTCGAGTAAAAAAAAGTAGTTTTGCTTTTCGCGCATGTTGCTAACCGCGAAAATTAAAAATCGCGGAAATTAATGTCTACGTTTTTGACCCTTAACCGCGAAAATTTGAACCCGCGAAAATTACCGCTTATACGGTATATGAAAATGTTTATGTACCTTTAACAAATACGCATTTCGGTATTAAGGTGGAATAGGACAAAAGAAGAAAGAAATATAATTTTCGTGCAAAAAGATTCATAATCAAGAAGTTCAACCTTGTCTTAATCACCGGGAAATGATTCCCTTTTGAGTGTGAAACAAATATACTGAAAGGATTTAAAAACTTCCACTTTTTATTGCTGGCTGATGAGCCCTTCACTCGTGACAGTTTTAATATTTTTCGATAAAATGCTTGGAACTTATTAAATTTTAAGACTACGGAGTTTAATCGTGTCATTTACCTAACTAATGTCAGTAACAGAGTGTTACGTCTCTGAAACGCATAAGGCAATGACGGCGTTATCTATTGCAACGATCTTTAATACGATTCCTTACTGCGTTAATACTGTTACATCATCCACGCTGTTTGTAATTATCATTGCAGTCGATGCTGTCGCGCAAAACCTGTTACGGAGACGTCGTCGACGTAAGTTAACGTAAGTTAACGTCATGACCGGTTGTTTTAAATTTAGGTAAGCTGCTTTTCTGACGGCAAATTTAGCTTTCTGTAAATCGAGCATGTCGTCTGGGCTTGTAAATTGTCGGTATTGATACACAAAGCTGTCTCGCGACGTCACTTTTTAAAGTTTTAGCATTCAATTGGCCAAAAGCTCTGCACCTGTTTGCGATAGTTAGGCGAGGTGTGCCAAATAAAAGGCATATACTAAAACCTGGAGTGGAGTTCACCTTTGGAGTGGAGTCTTGGAGTGGAGTGGTTTTTTGGGGGTGTTTTGGAGTGGAGATTTGGAGTGAACTTAATCTGACTCTGCTAGGTAAATGTCTGGAAAAGTAAACATGCCTAACCTTTCACCTGCAATGACCAGTTGAAAAGGGGCATGTTCTGATTCCTGAGCTGGCCTGGCCCGATTATGTGACATGACATAACAGCTTGCTTGATGGCATAATACTATGGACCAAGCAAGGCCAGGCCAATTATACTTTGGGGAACCAATAACTAAACATTATGGCCATACTGCATATAAACTGTCCGCAGCGTACAGTCTTGGCAAGTTGAAATAGCCCCTTTGGGATACGATAATGAATCATCTTAAATTCTAACAAAATTAAATTGTACATTCTGACTGTTGGAAAAGATGTATACTTACTTACTTACCCACTGGCTGGCTGGCCTGGTGGTCCACTTATATACTTACTTAATTGTTGGGTCTGTATTTTCATTGACATAGCCAACTTATTTTTACACTGACAATGGACTCAGGAGCAGTAGATCTGGTTTTAATTCCTATAGTCTCTGAGTCAAGGAGAGGTCATCTTCTGACCTTATATGACTTATTACCTTACTCCAAAAACCACTCCAAAAAACCACTCCACTCCAAAAGTTAACTCCACTCTATGTTTTAGTACATGCCCAAATAAAACGCTTGAATATGCATATTTCTCGCTCTTCTTCCACTTGTTTTGCTCTCCATTAGGGTAAGGTACTGATATTTTCATATCAAAGTGCCTGCAAAACAGTTATATATGGCGGTCACAAGAAATGCATAACAATAAGCATTCACATAAATGAAGATATGGCAATGTACGTACGACCTGGTCTCCATTTGAACTTTCGATAATGGCTTCAAACACCGATTGATTTTTATTAATTGTTATTACAATTATTATTATTATTACTTTAAATCCGCCAAAATAAAAATCCGCCAAAAGGTCCATTTATAAAAAAAAAAGGCCCAATTTTGCTGCCGCCAAATATAAGTATTTTACAATATTCCCTTTTTTCTAATTCATTTTGCTTTACGTGTTGACTTACGCAAACAGGAACTTTCATTTGTTATTTCAAAATATAGCCTGGCCCCGAGGTTAGAATTTTTTTCCGTGCTCAACTTAGATAAGCATAAAATTTTCTCTGCTGATAAATATGAAAATGCCAACTATGTTGGCATTTTCATATTCATAAGCAGAAAAAAAAATCCATAGTCAGTCAAATTGAGTAGGAAAACAATTGTACTTATCAGTAATTTGCTATTTATTAACAGGTAAAATTTCATGCTCGACTCAGCTGAACATGAAAAAGCTTTTATAACCCCAGGGGCCAGGTTTCACAGAAAAGATTTATATTAATAAAACGTTTCCAAACAATAAACATATATTAGCCGCGACGCGAAAAAACCAACAAAGTGATTGTGCGGCCAGCGCAGACTTAGATCAACCTTGGCATCCGCCCAGTCTGATCAGAGTCTTCGCTGTCCGCTAGGTTGTAGCTACCCTTTAAGCGCTAAGTGAAGAGTGTGATCGGACTGGGCGGATGTCCAGGCTGATCTGAGTCTGTGCTGGGCCCACAACCACTTTATTGGTTTTCACGTGTCGCGGCTCATATATGAAATTCTAAAATGTTTTAATCAAACATGTTTAAGGTAATTTTCGAAATTATGTTTCTATAAAAATTTCACCAAGTAAATTGTGCACAAGGCAGATTTGTTCGTAGCTTTCAACGTCAAAGGGTGATGATATCACATTTAATTAAAACATATGAGCCGCGACACGAGAAAACCAACAATGTGGTTGTGCGCCCACCGCAGACTCAGATCAGCCTGGACATCCGCTTAGTCTGATCAGAGTCTTCAGTAGGCGCTTAAAGGGCAGCTAAGGGTCTAAGCTACCTCCAAGCGGACAGCGAAGGCTCTGATCAGACTGGGCGGATGCCCAGGCTGATCTGAGTCTGCGCTGGGCGCACAACCACATTGTTTGTTTTGTCACGTCGCGGCTCATATCAATATTTGAGATATTTTTTATATTTACTTATTTATTTTTTTCTGAAGCGTTTCTCTATCTTACTTTCTGCTTTTAAAAAGAAAAATTTCAACAGCAAATGAAAAGTAATGCTTGCATCAAATTACACGTAATGCGTAGAGATGGGACAGAAACTTCAGTACATTTTTTCAGAAACTCTTGACGGCACGTACTTTGGTATTTCAAAACCTAAATCGGACAGCAAAACCGAACATCTGAACGATACAAATTTTGCATAAAAAAAAAAAAAACGTTATTACGCATAACGGTCGCATTTTCACGACGTCGTTGAAAGGATACACTTTCTCCGTGCTGAAAGTAAAGTCATTTGAGTCGCGACACGAAAAAACCAACAATGTGGTCGTGCGCCCAGGGCAGACTCAGATCAGCTTGGGCATTAGCCCAGTCTGATCAGAGTCTTTGCTAAGCGCTTAAAGGGTAGCCAAGGGACTAAGCTACCTCCATGCGGACAGCGAAGACTCTGATCAGACTGGGCGGATGCCCAGGCTGATCTGAGTCTGCGCTGGACGCACGAACACATTGTTGGTTTTGTCGTGTCGCGGATCATTTGTTATTTGACCAGAAAACTGATTTTTTGCATTCCATATAAGCTTCTTTAGAGTCGCTAAAACACAAACATTTGAAAGAAATAGGTAATGGACAAGTTTTGACAGGTAAGACATTCCTCTCCGAGCCACATAGTAGTACTGCGAGACGCAGCAGCTGCAGGCATCAGGTAAGAAACGCCTACATATAAACTTGCAAGAGTAGGCGCTCCACGCCCAGCTACCTCGACCCCCGCATAATCTCTTAGTTGTTGCTTTGATAATCTTACGATGTGTATTCTGTATTCTGTATCAAAGCCATCAGGCTGTAGATCCACACAGGTAAATCTTCTTGGTAAAAGACCTCTACATGCACACAGGTATATTATTGTAGGTGAAATGCGCGGCGAGGTTCGGATTAAATGGAAATTTTATCAGACAGCGTTTTGATTCGGAGATAAATTCTCTAGTTCCTCCAAGATGAGGCTTCTATATTCTTTGTAATTGTCATCTGGTTTGGCACTCAAAAGTAATTCCACGTATAAATGAGCCGCGACACGAGAAAACCAACAATGTGGTTGTGCGCCCAGCGCAGACTCGGATCAGCCTGGGCATCCGCCCAGTCTGATCAGAGACTGCGCTAAGCGCTTAAAGGGTAACTAAAGGTACTAGCTATTCCCATGCGGACAGCGAAGGCTCTGGTCAGACTGGGCGGATGCCCAGGCTGATCTGAGTCTGCGCTGGGCGCACCACCACATTGTTGTTTTTTTTTCGTGTCGTGGCTCAGATGTGCTATCCCTGCAGTAATAAACAACCTTTTTCTGTAGAATTTCTCTCTCACTTTCACCATATTCAGGACATGCTAGAAGAAAATGATTCACTGTCTCATTTTCTCCACTATAAAAAAACACTACTTAATCGTGCCTTCTCCCCTCTGCCTCCGGCACTCAATTAACACCCAGGTGTCCCGGTGGCCGGAACACTTACAATGTGTCATAAAGCCCTCAGAACTGACAGGGGTGCCAAATACATTATCTTTCACGCCATATTTAATAACTGCACTAAAGTAAAAAAATTAAATACAAAAATAAAAAATTATTGGCAGCGGTGGGATTCGAACCCACGCCTCCGAAGAGACTGGTGCCTTAAACCAGCGCCTTAGACCGCTCGGCCACGCTACCTTATTGAATGTGTCTCTGCAAAGTAATAATATAAATCTATATATAGCTAGATGGTAAAACCCAGCACCAGATAGCCGACGTTGGGTCATTTACTGTCGGCATCGTATACATGTACTAATTTTGCAACCCCTGGGGTACCGCAGATAAACTATTGGTATTGCAATTAAATCGCGCAAGCTTTTACGCTAAACTAAGCGAGGAAATGCTATTTCGAGGAAATACAAGTAAATCTATAAGTACAGCAATTGGTCTTTGTTGATGTAATTTTTTAACATTAAAGGTAGGTTCCTGGACTAGCGATAACAATTATGTTCACAAAATAATTTTGTCTTTTTCTGGGTAGTATTGAATTCTCTTATTTTTCTGAAACTGTTGCTACTGAGAAAATCGTCAGATGTTGTAGAAAATAGTCGTTTTCCCTTTGGTTTATTTTCTTTTGTTGGAATTCCAGTTCTAAAAATAAATATGTATATATGTCTACAAGTCCGCAGTTTCTGATGTCATTTGCCAACGGTTAATTTTCTCTTGCCGTGAGCTCTTCCAGAGCTCCTGGCATGGCCGATGGGTTAAAACTATCCCGAAATGCAGTGCAGCATGACGTCTGCTATGTTATCTATTTTTGGCGCGAACTAAAAATAGCGCTAACAGGTGTGCGAAGCAGAGTTAGGAAATCCCTTGCAAAACGACTTTTCTACGATTTTTTTATTTACACTTTTTAGTGAAACTTATTCATTTCCTCTTTATAAGTGCTTTCCAACAACTTGGATAAAAAATCATCAAAATTATGATGCATTCCAAAGTACAGGAACCTACCTTTAAATGATTTAAGTATTGTTGTTTTTCGCCAGTTACAATCAGTGTCTGGCCGGGTTCGATTTCCGCTGG
Source organism: Ctena decussata (assembly GCA_963989385.1). Lineage (NCBI taxonomy): Eukaryota > Metazoa > Mollusca > Bivalvia > Lucinida > Lucinidae > Ctena > Ctena decussata. Next base: position 48,994,541 of record OZ022510.1, on the reverse strand, counting down.
AGGTGGAATGCTTTTCACCCTTAAAGGGCGTTGTATTACACACAGACTTTCATTATCATCCTTCCATCGGCTGGATATGGCTTGTACAGTAACACAATATTTTGAACGCATCTCAGCCAGCCATAACGATTGTTTTTATACGTTAATTATGACTATTGTCATTAAAATCATATAATTGGACGATACAATCGATTTGTTTTCTTTTGGAGCATTTCTTTTGTCATAAAAGAAAGGTTTAATACTTGGAAAAACATATTCTGATTTCTTTCTTTCATCACTAAGTGTCACTAGTAGTGACGTAAATAACATTATTACAAACGTATAAGATACTTCATTGCAATTCCAGTAATCAAGTTTTTTCACTGTCATTTAGAAAACAATAACAAATATAATAGCCTGACATATTGTATACTTGGATCTATCAACACTTTAATCAGTTATTAGTTTTAGGGATTCGTTAAGTGTGTTATGTACGTGATGAAACACAGTACACTTCAGATTGTAAGGTTTATAGACTTGACATATTCGAAACGTTCAAATTGATTGGTTGTTATATCATAAATCAACATATTTGATGACGGCATTGCCCATCTACTGTCTTTTACAATTTTCACCATTCAAAAGAGGGTAACATATTCGATATTTCGTTATATAAAGCTGAAAATAAAATAAAAATAAAAATATTACTTCAGAGTCAATAAAGAGGCTGCTATTCAAAGCCAGCATTGATTTTGTATATAATTTCGAATAAAATGAAATACAATTAAGTTTGATAACACTAAAATATGGTCGGTTTTATCCTGCTTTAGAGTATAAAACTAAAGAATAATCAGTAATCAACAATACAAAGCGGCCGGGCCGGGTAGCGCAATCGGTAGGGCACCTGGCTCGTAAGTCAGAGGTCCTGGGTTCGAATCCCGGTCTGGCCACATACTTTCGTTTCTCCTTCCGCTGATTCAAGAAGGGCAGTTGTCAGTTACTGGCTAAAGTATGTGCACTTAGTACTGGTTAACCGCTTAGGAGGTCTAAGCCTGCCCAGGAATAGTGTGGTTAGGTTAACTGACCGTCCCGACATGACCTTAGTTGTTTACCGTGGACGTTAAGCATCAAATCAACCAAAAAAAAAAAAAACAAGCGTGGTGCAACCTTTTTATTGAGAGGATCTGGTATGGTCTTCACACTGAAAAGCTTTTAAGCAGAATAGTAAACCTAAGTTTGAAGACTTTGACAGCCAAATACAGTTAAGAAGCTAACATGTACATTTTCTGGCAACGTATACTTACCTTTTTAAGACTGTTGTATATTCCAAACAACCAATATCTTCCTTCGTCAGATGGACAAATTTATTTGGGCACACCCATTTCACATTCGATACAGCTAGAGGCTCGTTTCTGGTCAGTGAATGTATTTACCGAAATACCGAAGCGTATTGGAAATACCTAAACGAACAATTAAATATATAGGGAAATGGCGTTTCGGTAGTTGATTCTTTGTACAGATATTGAAAAGGTGTTAAATATTGTTGAATGAATGTTGAGTATTGAGTACAAATGTTTGGTCTGAGGTAGCTAGCAATATTGACTGTTTGGTATAAACAATATTTTATTTATAGATTTTATACATACATATGAATAATACAATGAAGCAATACAGGATCAGACAGTAAGCGTAACGCTTATATGTAAGTCATCTCCTGTGTAAGTCATCTCCTGAAATTGACTGTTTGTAAGTGTTCAATCATGTATGTGATATAAACACCATTATGTGACTATCTACACAGAGAGAGTTCCTTCAATTAGTACTCTAGGCCATAATGTACTAATGAAAAACGCATGTAATTCCTTTTCTATTCAATCAATTACCAAAGCGCTATTTCCCTATATATTTAATTAGTCGTTTCGGTATTTCGAGTTCGTTTCGGTATTTCGGTCTATTCTATTCTATCCCATAACCTTACTATGTCGTTGGGGCACCACAGATGACTTCGAAACAATCCCTTTCCACCTTGTCCTGTCTTCAGCTGCCCTAGCTGAGCTGGCAAAAGCCATTCCTGTTCATTCCTTGATATTGTCTTCCCACCTCTTCTTCTGTCTCCCTCTTCTTCCTTTTCCTTTCACTGTGCCCTGAAGAATAGTCTTTGCTAAGCCAGAAGACCTTGAGACGTGGCTAAACCACCTTAGTTTCCGTTTCTTGACCAGCGTAAGGAGTTCATCATATTCTCCAATGGCTGCTTGGATCTTCCTGCGAACCTCCTCATTGGTTATATAGACCTTGTACGAAATGTTCAGTAACCTTCGGTAGCATCTCATCTAAAAGGCCTGCGTTCTTTTCTCTAACTCTGCTGTCAAGGTCCACGATTCACAAGCATACAGAAATATGGAAATGACAAGGGAGCGTATAAGATTCACCTTTGATCCAATAGATATGTTGTTACCTCTCCAAATTGGTTTCAGGTTTGTAAGAGCTGAAGTGGCTTATGCAATCCTTGAGAGAACCTCCTGTTTTGAGCCATCATCTGAGACAACTGTTCCAAGGTATTTGAAGCTGCTTACAGTACCAAGCTTCTGTCTCTTTATCTTGATCTCCCTCTGGATGCCATATGCGCTGTTTGTCATCAGTTTGGTCTTCTCAGCACTGATCTCCATCTTATACCTTGTGCAGATTTGGTCGAGACTTTCAACTAGAGCTTCTAGTTCCTGCTCTTCCTCAGCTAGAGCGTCTATGTCATCGGCAAGCCGCAGATTGGTAATGTTTCTGCCGCCTATGCTAACCTTTCTGTCATGTTCTTTCAGAGCATCAGACATGATCCGTTCGAGAAAAATGTTAAAGAGAGTGGGTGACAGAAGACAGCTTTGTCTTACTCCAACTGTTGTTCTGAACCATTCTCCTGTGCTGCCATTTATCAGGACTGCACTTGTAGCCTTGTCGTTTAGCTGCTCAATGGTGCGAACTAGATTTGCACTGATATTGTACTTCCGCATGGTGGCCCATAAGGCTGCATGCCATACCCTGTCAAAGGCTTTTTTGAAACCAATGAAGACATGGTACAGATTCTGCTGATGTTGGAGATACTTTTCACACAGGATTCTAAGGTTGAAGATCTTTTCTGTGGTGCTCCTTCCTGCTCGGAACCCAGCCTGTTCCTCAGCGATTATCTCTTCGGCTTGTGGTTTAAGCCTGTCCAAGATGACTTTCGGCATGACTTTGCTTGAATGACTGATTAGGCTGATGGTTCTGTAGTTCTGGCAGAGCTGTATGTTGCCTTTTTTAGGGAGCGTAATAATGAGCGACTGAGTCCATGGGGTAGACCATTCTCCTGTTCTCCGGATCCTGTTACAGATATCTGTTAAAACATCAATCACGGTCTCCCCCAGATTGAACAAGTTCTGCTGGTATATATCAACTCCGGCAGATTTCCCCTTCTTTAGTGCTGCTACTGCAATCTCATCTTTCTCACGAAGGATCGGTTGTTGATCTTCTTCTGGGGGCTGATTGCAGTCCAGAACCATATTGTCACCGTAAGTCTCTTGGTTGTATTGTTCTAAGCAATATTCTGTCCATCTGCTGAGAATCTCTTGTTCCTCTGTAAGGCACTTCCCAGACTTGTCCTGGATAGTTGTGGATCTACCCTGTTTCTCTGAAGTTAGATCCTTCACCAGCTGGTATGCTTTCTTGCTGTTGTTTTAGCTCACCTGAGCACGAAGTGCTCAGGGTGAGCTTTTGGGATACCCTGATGTCCGTCGTCCGTCGTACGTGTGGACGTCCGTCCGTCAACTTTTGCTTGTGTACACTCTAGCGAGCACAGTTTTGATCCAATCTTTATGAAACTTTGTCAGAATGTTAGTCTTTATAAAATCTCGGCCAAGTTCGAAACTGGGTCATGTCGGGTCAAAAACTAGGTCACTAGGTCAAATCTTAGAGAAACCTTGTGTACGCTGTAGAAGACACAGTTTTCATCCAAAGTTCATGAAACTTTGTCAGAATGTTTATCCGCATAATATCTAGAACAGGTTTGAAACTGGGTCATGTCGGGTCAAAAACTAGGTCACTAGGTCAAATCATAGAAAAACCTTGTGTACGCTCTAGGGGAAACAGTTTTGATCCAATCTTTCTGAAACTTTGTTAGAATGTTTATCGCTATAAACTCTAGGTCAGGTTAGAAACTGGGTCATGTCGGGTTAAAAACGAGGTCACTAGGTCAAATCTTAGAAAAACCTTGTGTACGCTCTAGAAGGCACAGTTTTCATCAAAAGTTCATTAAACTTTGACAGAATGTTTATCCTTATAATATCTAGGAAAAATTTGAAATTGGGTCATGTCGGGTTAAAAACTAGGTCACTAGGTTAAATCATAGAAAAAATTGTGTACGTTCTAGAAGGCACAGTTTTCATCAAAAGTTCATTAAACTTTGACAGAATGTTTATCCTTATAATATCTAGGATAAATTTGAAACTGGGTCATGTCGGGTTAAAAACTAGGTCACTAGCTTAAATCATAGAAAAATTTGTGTACGCTCTAAAAGGCACAGTTTTCATCCAAAGTTCATGAAACTTTGTCAGAATATTTATCCTCATAATACCTAGGACAAGTTCGAAACTTGGTCATGTCAGGTCAAAAACTAGGTCACTAGGTCAAATCATAGAAAAACATTGTGTACGCTCTAGAGGACACAGTTTTGATCCAATCTTTCTGAAACTTTGTCAGAATGTTTATCTCTTTAAACTCTAGTCCAAGTTTGAAACTGGGTCATGTTAGATCAAAAACTAGGTCACTAGGTCAAATTTTAGAAAAACCTTGTGTAGACTCTAGAAGGCATAGTTTTGATCCAAAGTTCATGAAACTTTGTCAGAATGTTTATCCGCATAATATCTAGGATAAATTCGAAACTGGGTCATGTCGGGTCAAAAACTAGGTCACTAGGTCAAATCATAGAAAAACCTTGTGTACGCTCTAGAGGAAACAGTTTTGATCCAATCTTTCTGAAACTTTTGTCAGAATGTTTATCTCCATAAACTCTAGGTCAACTTCGAAACTGGGTCATGTCGGGGCAAAAACGAGGTCACTAGGTTAAATCTTAGAAAAACCTTGTGTACGCACTAGAAGGCACAGTTTTCATCCAAAGTTCATGAAACTTTGTCAGAATGTTTATCCTCATAATATCTAGGACAAGTTCGAAACTAGGTCATGTCAGGTCAAAAACTAGGTCACTAGGTCAAATTATAGAAAAACATTGTGTACGCTCTAGAGGACACAGTTTTGATCCAATCTTTCTGAAACTTTGTCAGAATGTTTATCTTCTTAAACTCTAGTCCAAGTTTGAAACTGGGTCATGTTGGGTCAAAAACTAGGTCATTAGGTCAAATTTTAGAAAAACCTTGTGTAGACTCTAGAAGGCACAGTTTTGATCCAAAGTTCATGAAACTTTGTCAAAATGTTTATCCTTATAATATCTAGGATAAATTTGAAACTGGGTCATGTCGGGTCAAAAACTAGGTCACTAGGTCAAATCATAGAAAAACCTTGTGTACGCTCTAGAGGACACAGTTTTGATCCAATCTTTCTGAAACTTTGTCGTAATGTTTATCTCCATAAACTCTTGGCAAGTTTGAAAGTAGGTCATGTCGGATCAAAAACTAGGTCACTAGATCAAATCTTAGAAAAACCTTGTGTACGCACTAGAAGGCATAGTTTTGATCCTATCTTCATGAAACTACAGTCGAATCTCGGTAGTTCGAACGCCGATTTTTCGAAAATACCGGATTTCAAAAACTAGGTCACTAGATCAAATCTTAGAAAAACTTTGTGTACACCCTAGAGGGGACAGTTTTGATCCGATCTTCATGAATTTTTGTCAGAATGTTTATCTCCATAAAATTTAGGTCAAGTTTGGAACTGGGTCATGTCAAATCAAAAGATCAACTCTGCCATTTTAAGCTCACCTGAGCCTTACAGTATTGCTATTAACTGCCTCTGTTATCCATCCATAAACATTTTCAAACATCTCTGAAACCACTGGGCAGACTTAACTCAAATTTCATATGGAGCTTGCATGGGTCAAAGGATTGAAAGTTCTTCAAATGATCTTGATCACATGACCAAGGTGACCTCCATTCCAATATATGGTAAAGTCCCTTATAAATCTTCTCCAGGGCCAGTGAACTGATTAATGCTCAGGTGAACGATTCAGGGCCACCATGGCCCTCTTGTTGTTCAGGCAAGTTTCAATCTCCTCACACTGACTAGTTATCCAGTCCTCCTTTGCTTTCTTCACTGCCTTTTGAATCCTCTTGTTTGCTTCCCTGTATTCTTCTGCTCCTCCTGCTTTATACATCTTCTTCTTCAAATTCCTCCTCTCATCACAGAGGTCGAGAACATCTCTGGTGAACCAGGGCTTTTTCCTGCGACGTTCCTTCCCAGGTATCTCACTGGCTGCCTCAGTCACCACTGTATTATAGGTGGTAATCATGCTATCCATGTCCATGTCATCATCCCTCAGACCAATGAGTGGTGCAAATTTCCCACCTATTGTTGCTTGAAAAGTGGATGCCACATCTGGGTCCCTTAGCTTCTCTAGATCAAACTTTAGTCTTGGCTGGGATGGCTGTCTAGCCTTCTTCAGATTAACTCGGAAGTCATCATCACCAGGCAATGGTCACTTCCTATGTCTGCGGACCAAACTACATATCTGCGGAACAAAAGTATTTCGGTACGTTTCGGTAAATACAGTTACCCGTTTCTGGTTACACGTTTTACCCAAACCGGTGCCCGGTGTACATGTACTCCCAGCCAATATCCACATTAATTAGATTCTGATCCCCAAGATTATCTGGCAAATTTATGTTGCTCTGTTCAAATCAAAAATGCACAAAGGCTGAAAAATTGAAGAGCTGATTCTACATTTTTCGCTTTATTGGCCTGAATGGGTAAGGGGGGATTCTGTTATCAAGTCAGCTAAATTCGGACAGCAGGTAAATTCGGACAGCGACATTGTTACCCATATAACTTACTTGATAACTTACTTGATCCACCGGTGAATCACCTAAGCCCCTATGGGCTTTTCTTCACCACCAATATAGTAACTTGAAATTTTGGGTGTCCCGACTTCTAGTTCTTATTAGGAATTGTATGTTGCTCTTAAAAATGTCACTTATAACAGCCACTAATATATGCCACATCCTATATTAACATGCCACCCCCATTTAATAGACGTCGTCAGTATTATAATGTAGAGAATTCCATTCCTTATCCAATCTAGACTTGAACTCGTTCACTGTGCTAGACTTGACAACACAATCTGATAGACTATTCCATGGACTTATAACACGAACAGCAAAGGAATGTTGCCTGAAACCTTTATGACAATTTGGTTTATATAACTTTAAATGATGGCCCCTAGTCCGAGATGTGGAGAAGGTAAAGGGTCACTGTAATCCTTGGACCAAATCACTTGGACCATTGGACCTTGGACTAGTCCAACTCGGACTGCACTAGTGTAATCCTTGGACCAGTTACCTGTTGGACCAAACTGATACAGGTACTTTGGGTGATTCAAAATACAGTGATTATTAAATCTAAGTGTCATTTCACACCTGAGAACCACTTGAAACTAGTGATAGAATAATACTTAAGACTTACCTCCTGTTTAATAAGAAAAATAAAATATTGAAAAAGCAGAAAAGAATAAGATATTGAAAAAGAAGAAAAAATAAATATCTACATTATCCAATTTTATATTTTTAAGTATGTACATGTACAGTATTTCAATTTATTTATTCATGCATCTATATATTATTTCATCAACTCTACTAAAAAAAAAACTTTTTTGCATGAAATTAATAATGTATTACTTTACTGGTTGCCTGTTGGGCCAAACTTTATACATGTATAGACATTAAGATTTTTTTAATATATGATAAAATTAATATGACAGTTGAAAAGATACATTGTAATGAGTTATGCTGAAAGAAGAAAGGGAAGGTACCTGCTGAAGAAATTAAAGAAAAAATTTAATTGCAGAATATATTAGAATATGACAGTTGAAAAGATACATTGTATGAGCTAGTATGCTGAAACAAGAAAGGGAAGGTGACTGCTGGTGAAATTAATATATATATATATTTATCATCAGGCAATTAAATGTCAGATATTTAGAAGGTTTAAGCATTTAATAGATTTTAAAAAAAAACATCATGGAATAAAGTAAAAAAATATGTAATCTATTCTCACATATATTAAAGCATTAAAGCATGATAAAGCGAAAATAACAATTTGTTAGGACTTTTTGGCATTTATTACATAATACAGTATACTGGGTTTATTTACCTATTGTACTAAGTCAGTTGGACTGTTTGAACTTGGACTGAAATGGGGTAATACTTGGACCAAATACCTGTTGGACCAGAATGAGATGTTTTTAATCATATCAAGAACTTTTGGAGCAAATTCATCTGTTCCTGTGACACTGTTTGTTAATGTACCCTTAAGTATTATTTTTTTTATTTTAACAGGTCAGTATTTCATACATGAAAACAAATAAAAGAAATTGACAAAAAATATTGCATCATGAGAACAAAAATCACCCCTTTAACTCTCTACCTTTTGGACCAATTTTAAGACCTTAGATAGTGTTGGAAAACAAAAAATTATCGTTTTCATTATTATTTCAAGATTTATATTTCTTATGAAAGAAAACAGGCTAACATGGGAGTGCCTGGCCCAGTGGACTAAGATGAATAGATATGCTTTCCAGGGAAGAATGTCTGCCATTTTCATTTTTGCCTTCCTTCTCAATGGTGGTCAACTCTTTTAGTCTAGCCCAGTAATTAGCGTGAAAAAAAAAAGATGAAATTCTATTATATGCTTCATTTGCATGAGGCATAATGGAGGGGTTCCGTCCTTTTTTCAGGTAAAACTTTGGGATAGACTTAATCTTCAGGCAGCTATGAGTGAGACAACATATGTGTGCATAAAAGACTTTGCATTACATGAGAGTCTGGATGATGGGTACCAGAAATTAATGCTTATCTTTTATTTATTTATTCATTCATTATTTTTTTTTTTGAAATTTTATAGCCCTTTAATCCGTCATCAAAAAATTAGTATTTCAGAGGTTATTGTTGCTAATCACTATAAATTTAAGGCCTTACTAAACTGCTAATCACCAGAGAAGAATGTCATTAATGACTAATTGTTAGACCCAATCCAGACCCTCTTAGATGGTAACTAAAATGTTGAAAAACAACAGCTATGAGTTTTATGATTTTTATTTTTTATTCAAATATGTCTTGTAAATAACAAATCATATTTATTCCAAGTTCATTGGTAAATCATGTGAAAGGACATAAGATAGAAAGCTTATGGCAGTGACTTCTTACATACTATCAGTACCATGTTTCTTCTAATAAAACCCCTCTATAAGAAGTCTTCAAAGACACACAGTCATCATAAAAAGTGGCCAAATTTTATTATGACTGTAGTGAAAGAGCATGGCTTTTGTAATAAATTGCCAAATGTTTCCAGAAAAAAAGCCACTTTGGTCACCTGTGAATTTCACAACCCCAAGGTGTTTATGAGAAGAAATATGATATAACATTTCATAGATCATATTTACACTAAATACATATATTTTGACACCACAGCTTATCTTCATATCTGACCAGCCCTGCTTGCACAATCAAGAGAGGTGCTGACCCTGATCAGACTTGGTGGAGTAGTATTATCCTGGCACGTTTTGCTCTAGTTATCCTGCACCATTGTTTATCATAAAATATGAACATTATGTAAGTCATCAAGAATTGTGAGAAAATATACTGACTGACACATGCAAATAAAAAGGCAGAAAAGTCGGTACATAATTGTACAATTTAAACAGGCTGCTTATCTCCACAATCACCTGAATTAAGAAATCAAGCATATGGCTATTATTCAGCCCTTTTACTTAAATGCAAGTACACATTGTAAGCTTCAAATCACTCTAGGCATAATTATGCCAATTGTCCTATTCTTTGTAAATGTGGTGATTGTAGAGATCAACTTACAAAAATTTGATTGTGGAGATAAGCATCCATTATTGGATCAGCTGAGCTTATACTAAATGGTTTTCAGAACTTAAATGATATTGAAAAAGTATCTTTTATTTTAGCTAATCCTTCCATAGTCAAGATAAGTGCCAAAACCTGTTATTTGATTTTAAACAAAAGGCGTAGTCTGCTGTACAGTTGATGTAAATATGTATATTGTGTACCATATTTTTATAAGTGTCCATTTAAATGTAAAAAGCTGTCTGTTATTTACAATACTAACTGCTGTTTTGCCCCGGTGGTGCGGTTGATACCCAATGCTGAGTCCATGATCGGGTCCATGCTGTTTGGACATTGGCTATGCCACATGATCCCTGTTATCATGGACTCAGCGTGGGGTTTCAGGGAGGATTTACCACTGGGACAGTATACATTTCAACGGACACGATTATCTCTTTTAGTGCAGATTAAAGTTGCAATTTCATTTTATCTGTTGCTCTGGTCCCTGTGCTGCATTTGATATCCCATGCCGTGTCCGGATCCGGCAACATGCTGTATGAACATTGGTTCCACCGCGTGTTTCCGGTTATCCGGACTCGGCATGGGGTATCGAGGGAAGGTAGCGCATGCAGGGCACTTATTTATGGTACGTTTTAGAGTGATAATGGCTCATAGATAATGCGTGTCGCTTTTTTATCATACTAATTGCTGTTTTGTCCCAGTACTGCATTTAATACTCCAGGCTGAGTCTGGAAGCGTAGACTTGCTGGTTGGTTAACCGTCTTCCTTGGCTCAGTGTGGGGTATTTAGGGGATGTAGTGCTGGTGCAGGACACAAGAACAGACACATTTTAGAGCGATCGTCTCTCATAGCTCAATATTGAGTCGCAATTTTACATCTTATATCGATTTTTTTAACTGTGTTTATGTACATGTAAAATTGGTGAGACGTTAATAAAATTACCTTAATATCTTATCTATCAGCAAATACAAAGCTTTTTGGAGTGGGCCAATTCAGCATATTTGCATATGCTTTAAAGAACTCTATCACACATCAGTCTGCCGCGACATGAGAAAACCAACAATGTGGTTGTGCGCCCAGCGCAGACTAAGATCAGCCTGGACATCTGCCCAGTCTGATCAGAGTCTTCGCTGTCCGCATGGAGGTAGCTTATACCCTGAGCTATCCTTTAAGCACTTAGCGAAGAGTCTGATCAGACTGGGCGGATGCTGATCTGAGTCTGTGCTAGGCGCACAACGGCATTGTTGGTTTTCTCATGTCGCGGCTCATTTAAGGATTGTCACCCAGTCACTAGACTCAGTACTATTATTGTAGGGGTAAAACTATTATTTGCTGGGTGAAGTTGGGCATGCTGTCAACCAATTCAGAACTGTGCAAAGTTGCTGTTGACTGAGAAAAATGCTTTTAGCAATACTAGTGATGGTAAATGATACAGTTGTTAACTCAGCTGCTACTCGCAGCTGCCATTTGTCTCAGCCGACAGCGACTTTTCCATGTAAGGCCTATGGTAAATGAAGAGCCAGCTTGGTCGACTTCACAAGTTGGAAAATTGGTATTACCTCTGTGATTGTCTGTGCAGTAAATTTCATTAACTACACTTTTAGGCAAAACTTTCTTAAAAACCTGACACACACAAAAGTAAAAAAAACACACAAGAATTCCACAGAATGTGGTGTCTCGCCTGTCCGCACAGTGTCACAAAACAGAACTAAACCAAAAAACTTGATGCTGGGAAAGTAATTCCCATTTCCCATACCTCTCTGGTCACCACTCCCCCATTTACCCCCCCCCCCCCCCCCCTCCCAAACACAAAATTGAATTAACACTCTAATAATTTGTAAGTTCATAAATAAATACATGTATTAAGTTTCAAAGTCATTACTTTGTAATATACTGGGGATGAAAACATTAAATATTTTGATAATTAGAGCATGGGCAGGAGCTCAAATATACCCCCAGGCAGTGCTACTGCCTAATAAAAATAAAAGTTGAAAAAAATAACAAAATGACGTACGGATTTCCAAGTCTGTGACCTAACCTTAGATCAGCAGCAGCATCCAGATGATGTCAACTAATATGACTCAGCTTTAGAAGTAAATCAAAAGGCTCTTTTCAATTATATTGATACCACTAGCACACACAAAAAAGAATTCAATGGGCTAAGACCTAGTTACTGATCTCGAGCCCAATCTAGGGGATAGAGACATTTCATAACAACAGTTATGCTATTGAGAGATCATAAACCAAATACGAAACCAGTCTGACATGGTGTTTCAGAGATTTGAGCAGTCCAAAAGGTTTAACACAAAACTTTGACAAAATAAAAATGCCTAAGTCCTATTATTGACCATGGCTCCACTCAAGAGCCTGATGCTGGGGTTTATATTTCCACATCAAAAGTGATGGTACAGACATAGCATGTATCAAATACAAACTGAAATTTTAATATGAGCAATTTGAACGGTGCAAAGTAAAAATTGGACATAGAAAATTGTCAAATGAATGGAAAAATGAACAAATGGATGGAATGACAAAAATTATATCCCCCATGGCATACTTCATATGAAGGGTGGATAAGTACAATGTATAAGACAATGAGCTGCTGCATGTAACCTTCAAAGTCCTAAAATGGAAAAATGTTGAATTTTCAAATAGCATAGGTCCAGATGAGGCGGCTCATAATGAGCTGCCTCAGCTGGATCTACAAACATTACTTGGACTTATATGACAAAGATGTAACACACAATTTCATTGGCGGATTTGACGTCACGTACCAGTCAATATTTTGTGATATTCACTGGCCAGTCAGTGAATATTACTTTAATGCTGGCGTCATTGTATTTTTGGGACGTTACGTCTGATGTATGTGGATGTTAATGGTGTAACGTCGTGAGATTATGCCATGTAGTACCATTATAAATATCAAAGGAAATTGTATTTAGAATTACACATATCATAAAGCAATTACTGACCTTTGTTGAGGTGAATATGCAGTTTTATTGACCTGTAAACATAAAATATTGACCTCCGCTTTGCATTGGTCAATATGCTGTTAGCAGGTCAATAAAACTGCATATTTACCTCAACAAAAGTCAATAATTGTACATGTATATTACTAAATTTTTGCAGACATGAGTTTTGTTGTGGGCTATTTTTTGCCTCAAATTTCAAGTGTTAAGAGAAAATAATATACTGTTATGAACAACTAAAACAGCTGAAACGGTTTTCAGCCATTGAGATGTCAGTTGGTGCCATAACACAATGTTTATGGAACCATGACAAACAGGATTCACATTGGACAACATCATCCAGGCATTCTGGCATATTACACATGCATACAAGATCAATGCTGAATGTTTTTGGCTCTTTTTTGCATCTAAGATTTAATGACTTGCGAGTTTTTGGAAATTCTAGGAAAGATTCAGTTTCTAGGCAGGAACTTAAGTGTTTTCTCATTTTGGTTGTATCAAAAATAACATTTGGGCATGTTTTTTGTTTCATACAGAATTCCAATAAGTGTGCGACTGCAAACAGTCCACAGTCGGTACTGTTGTTCTGTCTTTGCGTGTCTGGGAATATGATATCCAAGCTTTTCCTATCTTTTCCATATAAAATAGCAAGTTGAATTTGTAATCCTGGTGTAAGGATACATCTTTCAGGACGTTCTGTACCGAGGCTATCAAACACATAAATTTTATTATCTTTTTCCAAAAAAGAGACAACCCAGTGGTCAGTGTGGGTATGAAGGATCTGGCCTGCTGGTGCAGTAACAGGCTCCATCACTGTCCCAGCATGCCACCTTCCTTCTGCTTTGATAAATGTGGGCACTTTTTCAGTGAGCTGAAGACTTTGTACATTGGGAAACTGTTTTCTAGCAATAATGTTAACAGCTTCCATATGATTAGAATTTAATTTTTTGTTATGCAAAAGGAGATACTTGTCTGTTGCGGAAAGAGAAAGTGTCGGAATCCAAAGTTCTTCTTTTGCAGTCTTTTCCTGCTCAAAGGAGCGTGAAAGTTCCAAAGCTACATCAATTTCTAGATCCTCAATGACCAGTTGCTTTTTTGGAATTTCTATTTTTGTCATTGATTTTTCTGTTTGTTCTGGGTCAAAAGTCAAAGATTTTTTACTGTCAGAGTTTATGGCCCTTTTTTTTAATATTGATTTTGGTGTTCGTGGAGTCAGGGTGGCATGTTTGGGAGTGGATTCAGTTAGACTAAAGTTAAAATCATCATCACTTTTCTCTTCTTCAATGTTTGCTAAAATTGAATCAGGGGCTGGTGCTATTAGGGTATTGTCTAGGTCTCCTATGCGTGTTTTTTTTCTTCCAGACTTTTTATCTGTTTTGCTTCTGCTTCTTTTTCTGAGCTGGCTCAAATTAAAATTTTTATTTTTATTATCTTCTGGGAGATTTATACTTTTCCTTGCGGCTATTATGTGGTAGCAGCGCCCAGTTGAAGGGCACTGACATGACTCTTTAGGAAAAAGCTTAACTGCATATAATGTACCATTTGATCCCCTCACCATAAACCCTCCCATTTCAGGTACTAGTGTTATCCCTTTGTCATGCAGAACTTTACGGGCAAGGGCTTGCTGTGATGAAGCTGTAGAATTTTCGTTTATTTGCTTATTAAGCTCTGGTAAAACATTGGACTGCTGTTCCAAATCACTCAACTGTTCTGCTCTGGCATTTGAATTTTCAATCTGATTTTGATTTTCAGCAGCTTTACCCTTGATCAATTCAATGACTTTGTTCGGGTGTAAAACAGGACTTAAAGATACATCACCAGGATCTTTTTTCAAATACTTAAACTTTTTTCTCAGCCTTAAATCCCCTAAGTCACAGAAACCCTTCATGATTGAATTAACATCATTATTTTGCAAATATTGAAAGAAAAGTATCATTAAATCTATTTGATGTTCTTTGAAATCTGTAAGGTGCTTATATCTTGCATGATTTGATTCTGAAGCATTATTTGTAATGCCAGAAAAAGGATTGTAGACATCAGAGTCATGCAACATAGTCCAGTCTCGAAATAGAAGTATATTCCATGCCATTTAAAACCATATTCTGTTCTATTTCATATTCTGTTCCATTCCATGTTCCATTCCATACTTCATTCAGTTCTGTGTTCATTCCACGTTCCATTTCAATTTCCATTCCAGGTTCCATTCAGTGTTCCATTCCATATTCAGTTCCATTCCATGTTCCGTTCCGTGTTTTAGTAGCGATAGAGCTTCTGTCATCCAAAGCTATTAATGAACATAGAAGTTGTAAATATAGTACTATTTACAACTTCCATGTACATAAATAGCAGTGGCTGACAGAAGCTCTAGTACCATATTCACAACTTGTGTGTACATTAATAGCTGTGGCTAACAGAAGCTCTAGTACTATATTTACAACTTGTGTGTACATTAATAGTTGTGGCTGACAGAAGCTCTAGTACTATATTTACAACTTGTGTGTACATTAATAGCTTTGGCTGACAGAAGCTCTAGTACTATATTTACAACTTGTGTTTACATTAATAGCTTTGGATGACAGAAGCTCTGGTACTCTATTTACAACTTGTGTGTACATTAATAGCTTTGGCTGACAGAAGCTCTAGTACTATATTTACAACTTGTGTGTACATTAATAGCTTTGGCTGACAGAAGCTCTAGTACTATATTCACAACTTGTGTGTACATTGATAGCTGTGGCTGACAGAAGCTCTAGTACTATATTTACAACTTGTGTGTACATTAATAGCTTTGGATGACAGAAGCTCTGGTACTCTATTTACAACTTGTGTGTACATTAATAGCTTTGGATGACATAAGCTCTTAAAGTACTATATTTACAACTTGTGTGTACATTAATAGCTGTGGCTGACAGAAGCTCTAGTACTATATTTACAACTTGTGTGTACATTAATAGCTTTGGCTGACAGAAGCTCTAGTACTATATTTACAACTTGTGTGTACATTAATAGCTGTGGGTGACAGAAGCTGTAGTACAATATTTACAACTTGTGTGTACATTAATAGCTGTGGCTGACAGAAGCTCTAGTACTATATTTACAACTTGTGTGTACATTAATAGCTGTGGCTAACAGAAGCTCTAGTACTATATTTACAACTTGTGTGTACATTAATAGCTGTGGCTGACAGAAGCTCTAGTACTGTGGCTGACAGAAGCTCTAGTACTATATTTACAACTTGTGTGTACATTAATAGCTGTGGCTGACAGAAGCTCTAGTACTATATTTACAACTTGTGTGTACATAAATAGCTTTGGATGACAAAAGCTCTAGTACTATATTTACAACTTGTGTGTACATTAATAGCTGTGGCTGACAGAAGCTCTAGTACTATATTTACAACTTGTGTGTACATAAATAGCCTTGGATGACAGAAGCTCTAGTACTATATTTACAACTTCTGTGTACATTAATAGCTGTGGCTAACAGAAGCTCTAGTACTATATTTACAACTTGTGTGTACATTAATAGCTTTTGATGACAGAAGCTCTAGTACTATATTTACAACTTGTGTGTACATTAATAGCTGTGGCTAACAGAAGCTCTAGTACTATATTTACAACTTGTGTGTACATTAATAGTTGTGGCTGACAGAAGCTCTAGTACTATATTTACAACTTGTGTGTACATTAATAGCTTTGGCTGACAGAAGCTCTAGTACTATATTTACAACTTGTGTGTACATTAATAGCTGTGGCTAACAGAAGCTGTAGTACTATATTTACAACTTGTGTGTACATTAATAGCTGTGGCTGACAGAAGCTCTAGTACTATATTTACAACTTGTGTGTACATTAATAGCTGTGGCTAACAGAAGCTCTAGTACTATACTTACAACTTGTGTGTACATTAATAGCTTTGGCTGACAGAAGCTCTAGTACTATATTTACAACTTGTGTGTACATTAATAGCTTTGGATGACAGAAGCTCTATTGTGACCTCATCGGGATTACTGTAAGGGATCTGTATCTAGCACCCAAAAGATTATGCACCAGTCTTCCATTATGAAACTTCAGACAAGATAGTTTTTCAATATCAAATTGAGTGTATCTCGATTTAAGAGGACAGTGCAGTCTAATATAATCTATAGTTGGTCATTTTCTTTTAGTGAGCAGAATGACGATTGATTTAATTTTTCCAGTCACAAATTAATAGGTTTTCTAAACAGTTCCAGAACTGAACAATGCAGTATAAAGTGTTCTATGGTCTCCTATTCTGTGTTACACAACTGACAAACCAAATTCACTGATGTCTGATTACATGCTGTTCTTGTAGCTTGAAGAGTTTAAGCTCTGCATAATACTTTTAGTTTAGCCGGAATTCTATTGATGTCTCTGTCTGATTTCAATTCATTTTGCAGAATTGTATGAGATATACTAGGGTCATATCCTTCCAGGTTTAGATATTTCAAAGATTTATATAAACTGGCTTGATCCATAAGAATTTTCCATGCCATGTCATAATATATATAGCAGTAGTTTTTAATTTATTTTGATTTTGTAAAAAAAAATCAATCTGATCTATTATTTATACTCAATGCACCTTTTTAGCTCGCCTGAAGAAAGTTAGGAAGAGCTATTGTACAACTCCAAGCGTTGGCGTAGGAGTTGGCGGCGGCTGTTGGCGGCGGCATCGGCATAAGCAAAATGTTAAAGTTTTACGTTAACGTTTTTTCTGTGATGACCAAGGCGCTGTCAGGCGAGCTATCCTGTCCCAGTGACAGGTCTTGTTTCTCAAACGTCTGAATAAAAATGATGTTAATAAAAATCAGTCTGATCTGTTCTTTATACACAGTGTACCTTTTTAGCTCACCTGAACAAAGTTCAGGAAGAGCTATTATACTACCCCTGGTGGCGGCGTTGGCGGCGGCATCGGCGTTGGCGTTAGCAAAATGTTAAAGTTTTACGTTAAAGTTTTTTTATGTGATGGGCAAGGCGCTGTCAGGTGAGCTATCCTGTCCCGGTGACAGGTCTTGTTATACCCCCAACATATGAAGTATGTCGTGGGGTATATAGTTTTTGTCTTTCCGTCAGTTTGTCCATCATCTGTCCATCCATATGTTGGTCCGTGCCTGGGTCCATCCGTTAACATTTGAGTTAAAGTTTTGCCTAAAGTTTTTAATGTTTGCTTATGTTTCCAGTATCCTTTGGTGAAGCCTGTTGGTATGTGCCAAGATTTCCTTACAGGTTCAAGCAGAATACTTATCATCTTCTGGATGCTGCTACTGACCTAAGGTCAAGGTCACAGACTTAAACATTTGCATTTAATTTTTGCGTTAAGTTTATATTCTTCTTTTATATTTCTTATATCCTTTGATGAAACCTTTTGATATTTGACTAGGGCTACTTTTATGTTTATACAGAGTAGTTTACTTAACATCCTCTGGATGCTGCTGCTTGCCAAAGGTCAAGGTCACAGACATGTGTATTTGCGCTAAAGTTTTGCGTTAAGTTTATATTCTTTGTTTATATTTCCAACATCCTTTGATGAAACCTTTTGATATTTGATTAGGTTTACTTAAATATCGTGCAGAATACTTGACATCATTTGGATGCTGCTGCTGACCTAAGGTCAAGGTCACAGACTTAACATTGGTGTTAAAGTTTTGTGTTAAGTTTATATTCTTCTTTTATATTTCCAATATCCTTTGATGGGACCTTTTGATATTTGATAGGTTTATACCCCTAATTGGCCGAAACTAGCTAGTCTGGTCCAGAAAACTTGTACACTCGACAGTTTTCAGTTCTTTGGTGTGATCCTTGCTTCCAAGGGATAACCCTTTTATAGAACATATTGAACTTCACTACAGCTGGTGATTGGGACTGTGTGGTCACCGTAAAAAGTCTCCCTGCCCTTCATCATAGTGTAGATTTTATTTTCTAGTCCTTTGGGATCATTGATTCCATTGTAGAACTTTAAAAATATTTGAGGGTCACTGATGAGGCCTAACTGGCCGAAACTAGCTAGTCTGGCCCTGAAAACTTGTACACTCGACAGTTTTCAGTTCTTTGGTGTGATCCTTGCTTCCAAGGGATAACCCTTTTATAGAACATATTACTTTTAGGTTCATAGCTGCTTACCGAAGGTCAAGGTCACAGACTTGTATATTTGCATTAAAGTTTTGCGTTTAGTTTGTATTCTTTGTTTATATTTCCAACATCCTTTGATGAAACCTTTTTGATATATGACTAAGACTTGTATGTTTACATTAAAGTTTTGTGTTAAATTGGTACTCTTTGCTGATATTTGTAATATACTTTGATAGAACCATTTGATAGGTGACTAAGTTTACTAATGGGTTCAAACCATACATGTATATAAGATTGGTTTCATTAGGCAGTGGTTTCATAGGGCGGTGGTTTCATTAGGCAGTGGCCCTGGTCAGGGGTATACGTGAGCCCCTGCTCACTTGCTCTAGTTTTCTAAGTAAATAGCCAAATGTATTTAAAAAGTATTTGAAAGTAATTATAATTAGAGCTAAAATATTTTCAGTAATTGTTGTCATTACATTACATGTATTTGAGCAAAACCATGATTACAATTACATATGATTACTTTGAGAATGGTATTTAATTCAAGATAATTACAATTACTGATTACAATAACCCTGGATCGGCCTATCATTACAGTAGTTTGATGTTTCCCTGCTCAACCACAGACTAATGCCTGGAAGAGAACCAGGAGAGATGAGTTCTGCAGGAAACCAACTTGTGCTGTTGTTGCAGATTTCTGACAGCTGTAAGTACACAATAGGGTAAATTAGGACAGTGACATTCTTTCCCTTATATATCAAGTTGTTTAGAATTATAACAAAATTAACTGGGCAAACAGTGAAAATCCTGATGAGATGGTTCATTTGAGGCGTCTCATCTGGATTTTCACTGTTTGCAATGATATGTCCGAATTTACCTGCTGTCTGAAGTTACCCAACTTGATTTTAATTATTGTATTCACAGTTGATTGTCAGTTGAAGGAAAACAGAGATAATTAAGGGACAGAGATGATTAAAGGATAATTTTTTCCATATCTCTCAATGAAAAGACAAGTTGTGACCCCTCATTAGAGCTATCTCAGCAAGATGGTGCTAATGAGGAGTCAAAACACATGCTTTTATGGAAAAAGATTTAAAATCATCCCAAAATTATCTCTGTTAACCCCTTCTTATCTGCAGCACTGGGGTATACATGTAATTGTCTTTGACTGCAATATTACTTATTATGTGCCCTACACGAAAAATCCAACAAAGTGGTTGTGCGCCCAGTGCAGACTCAGATCAGCCTAGGCATCCGCCTAGTCTGATCAGAGTCTTGCCTAAGTGCTTAAAGGGTAGCTAAGGGTCTGAGCTACCTTCATGCGGACAGCGAAGACTGATCAGACTGGGCGGTTGCCCAGGCTGATCTGAGTCTGCGCTGGGCGCACAACCATATTGTTGGTTTTGTTGTGTCGCGGCTCATATGCAAACACATTCTAGAGAATAAGAGAGTACTGTATTTCTTCTAATAAATGCCCTCGGGGCATTGCTATTCATAAGTCCTATAAATGCCTTTTTAGCTCACCTGGGGCAGCGGCTGCCGGGCAGCTTATTGGATAGGCAGGCTCCATTGTCTATAGTCTTCCGTAAACTGTTTCAAACAACTTCTCATCTGAAACATTCAGGGCTGATTGTAACCAAATGAGCTACATTGGCGCCACGCCCATATATATGGTAAAAAACTATAAAAATCATCTTCTCCAGAACCAATAGGCTGATGGCCTTGAAACTTGGTATGTAGCATTGGGTACTTGAGTACTACCAAAATTCTTCAAATTGTGACCTTGGGTTGACCTTGACAGACTTTTTTACGGCAAGGTCAAATTTGCCTTCTGGAGCTTTTATATGGGAAAGTGCTAGTACTTTTCATGAAAATCGGAGACAGGTCAATTTCACTGATTTCATGGAAATTGTGGAAGCTTTGGTGTATACCACCATATTAATGAGTACATGAAGATAATGTGAGTACAAAAGGTCAAGGTCAGTTATTGACCGTTGACCCATGTCTCTCATATTTCAACATTTTCAGGCATCTCCTTAAAAGGGGCTAAGCAAATTATAACCAAATTACATATAGAAACTCCAGGGGCTGAGGGAACGAAACTATTTTCAAATGGTTCAGGTCACTTGACCAACATGGCCACCATGCCCATATATAGAACGACTTAACAGTTGGCTTTGAAACTTGGTATGTAGCATCAAGTAGGGGTGACTATTGCAGGCCAAAATGACTATTGCAATACTATTACTATTGCAGAAATTCCTATTGCAATACTATTACTATTGCAGGTTACTATTGCAATGTATTGCAATAACTATTGCAGACAGCATTCTTATCCAGAAATTCTGCTTTTATGTATAAAATCTTGTTTGTTCACATGAGTGTGTGGCTAAAAAGCATTATTTAATGATTGTCATTTCACACAGTGCACAACATGACAACAAAATACAAGAAAATGTTATATTTGCCATTCTTTGAAATCCAATACAAGCTAAAACACATCCTTTACTATTATTCTTTTAGTTAAAAATACTTCTTTTAAGAAAAAGATGCATTACTAGAAACTATTGAAACTATTGATACTTCTTTTAAGAAAAAGATGCATTACTAGAAACTATTGAAACTATTGCGATATTGGAAACACTATTGCCGATAGTATTGACATTGCAGCTTTCCCTATCGATATGACTATTGCCAGTGTCACTATTGCGATATATCGATAGTCCAATAAATTGTTACACCCCTAGCATCAAGTACTTGAATACTATCAAGATTGTTCAAATGATGACCTTGGGTTGACCTTGACCCATATTACAGCAAGGTCAAACATGAGAAAATGCTAGAACATGAGATTTCATGGAAAGTTTTGAAGATTTTGGCCTAAAATTTGGTATAAATTTGTCTGAATGAGTACATGAAGGTTTATGAGTACAAGAGGTCTACATCATTCTTCGACCTTTGACCCAGAATTCTCATATTTTGACAATTTCAAATATCTCCTTAAAAGCCACAGTGCCGGTTGTAACCAGATTTCATATAGAGCCTCCTGGGGCTGAGGGAACGAAAAAAATTTCAAACTGATCTTGTGACCCCTCATCTGATCACCCTCGATGAAGCATTTCAGATGAGGGGTCACAACATATGCAAAGAAAAATTATTACACAGATTTCACCATATAATCCTTTGTCTAAAATTTTGATAAATATTGAATTTCTTTGTTTATAAGATGGAGGTTATCCCTTTCAAAACAATCCCGAAAATTATATCCATCTCTGTAAGATAAAATCAAGATCCATCTTGTAACAATCCTAAAATTTTTTTGAATTTTTACAAGATGTGTCTAGTTTTTTGGGATTGTTTTGGAAGATGTTTTAAAAAAACTTATCTAATAGCTGAATTACACATAACTGATTAACATATTTAAGGTATTTTATTGAGAGAGAAAATCCTGTCTTATAGCCGAATGAATATGGTATTGTTATATTGTAGGTTTTCCAACTGGTAGCTTTTCACACAGTTTTGGTCTAGAGGCAGCCATCAGATGTGAAACTGTGAAAAACAAAGGTAACAATACTACAGTCAACTCTCGATATCTCGATTTCAAAGTTCATCCCAAACTACTGACATCTCAGAGTAAATTTTCTGCTCCCAGAAAATTTACATTGAGATGTCAGTGGTTTGAGATAACAGGAGCTGAAAAGTAAATAAAAATAGGAAATTAGTCCTAACTATATTCTTTGATATAAGAGGATACTTTGAGATATTGAGAGTGAACTGTATTTATCAGGTCAGCTTATGCTTGTAAAACTGGAGGGCTTGGTCTATTGAATTGAATTCTCACCTTTTACGCAAGGAGACATGGGTTGCCTCCCAGCAGGTGGTACACATCGGATCAATTTCCTCAATCTAATAGACCAGGAAATCAACATTTCCAGGGTTCCAGGTTATTAAACTTGAGAATTATCTCAAACTCAAAATAAAGCACACTGATTGGCTGCTTCCGAGCATGTGCTCGGAAGCAGCCAATCAGTTTGCTTTATTTTGAGAATGTACTCAAGTTTTATGACCTCAGATCCTGTTCCATGAGCTAAAAAAGCGGTATCAGGGTGGAAGTCAATGATTACAGTTTTACGGAAAGTTGGTGGTCGCATCCACCTTATCAAACTGAAAAAAAAAGACTGTGCATGTATAGCAAAACACAGTACAACACACACTTAGGTAATGTGCCTGTTATGGTTTCATAACCAGGGACAGTTGCCTCACTCAAAAAGTACAGCTGGACAAACACTATCAACATGCTTTTAAAGAAGAAAGTATCATTATTTGAGCAAAGTTGCTCATCATTACAGACAAAAAAACATTATTGCTTCATCAATTTGCTCTTTCCTTTAAGAGTAGACCCCCCATTTCAGAATGGTTTCATTGTGAAGGGAGGCAATCGGGAAGTTACAAAAAGTTGTTCCTGTAAAAATGGCAGAAAAACATTGAGATGTTCCCATTCATTTTAATCTGTTTTCCATAATGAGGATGATTACATTGAGATGGTGTGTCTGATCTTGTTAAACCTATGACTGAATTTTCGGTGTATGTGTCTGATCTTGTTAAACCTATCACTGAATTTTTCGTTAAGGTGTATGGGTACAGCTCCATGTATTTCCACCATTTTTCAAAGGGGAACAATTTTTAGCTCACCTGTACAAACGTACAGGAAGAGCTATTGCTCTACCCTGGCATTAGGGAGAGCTTTAGCTAAATATTGGTTTTACGTTGAAATTTTTTATGCGATAGGCAAGGCGCTGTCAGATGAGCTATCGTGTACGCAGATAGGTAATGTTGACTTCTTGTTTGCTTCCCTGGACAATGAAGCACTTCAAAAAAGGGGTCTGCACTTAAGGAAAAGAATTTGCTCCTATGGGAGCAAATTCTTTTAAGAGATGACCACCATTAAGTAGGGAAGCAAAAAGTAAAAATAAGAGTTGCTGCGCCTGAAAGTATACCAATTCACCTTAAATTATTTCCAAGTCTCCAGCCGGGCCGCGTAGCGCAATCGGTAGGGCACCTGACTGGTAAGTCAGAGGTCCTGGGTTCGAAACCCGGTCTGGCCACATACTTTCGTTTCTCCTTCCGCTGATTCAAGAAGGGCAGTTGTCAGTTACTGGCGAAAGTATGTGCACTTAGTACTGGTTAACCGCTTAGAAGGTCTAAGCCTGCCCAGGAATAGTGTGGTTAGGTTAACTGACCGTCCCGACATGACCATAGTTGTTTACCGTGGACGTAAAGCATCAAATCAATCAATCAATCCAAGTCTCCAAAATGTAAAGTTTTGTAAATTGATATATGACCGCCATTTTGTTCTTCTTTCAGAATCCCTTCATCAGTTTGTTCTGTGCTGTTTAGAAAATGCAGGTATGGTCTTTAATTGTGAGGAAGGAAGTTTTATTATTTTACCTCCTTGTGATTTTGAGCAAGCCTACCAGTTTTTAGAATAAATTCATCAGGGTTTATCGCAACTTTAGTCTCTCAACCAGCAGAAGCAAGAAATATGTGCAGTAGAATTCATTGGCTCGAACAGGCTTGGACCATCAAAATTAGTTCCAGCCAAGGGTAGTTTCAGCCAACCAGGGTTAATTTTTACATAAACTGAACTCAGGCTGGGTAAATGAGCCATCAGGGTTTGAGCCATTGAAGTTTTACTCTATGTATTGCTTTTCTGGTGGCGGTGTTGATGGCATAAACTTTGCTTTGAGTTGTCTGATTTAGCTTTGTTTTGTGACAATGTGCATATAGGCAAAACATAGCCTTCTGTGGCTGGTTATTTCATGACTAGGGCTTCTGTGTTTAAAGAATACCGTAACAGTTTGTGTAAACATAAGGAAAACGAAATGCAGCTATTCTCATTATTTCGAACATTGAAATCTCAAAGTACCCTCTTTTATCAAAGAATATTATTTGGATGAATTTCCGATTTTTCTTCACATATCAACACCTATTACCTCAAACTACTAATATCTCAAAGTAAATTTTCTGGGACCAGAAAATTTACTTTGAGATATCAGTAGTTTGTAATGAGCTTCTACTTTGAGATATAGAGAGTTGAGTCAGACTGTATTAAACTCCATTTTCACCTAAGGCTTTACAGCAGCAGATATTTTTATGTCATAGACATCTTTAGATGATTCCAAAACTGAGACACATCTCTGCAGAGCATAATCCAGTCAATGTCACAAAATTTGGAAGTCATCTCAATGAGCATAATTGTGTTCGGCGAAATTAAACATTTTCAGCCAGAAAATTGTGGTACATATTAGGATGAATGTTCTGAATTGCAGGTTGAAAGATAAAGTTTAAAGGTTGATCTTTTAATGGTGAAAAGCTGTACACTTTTAAGGGAAGCAACTCTGCCATCTTCACTTGTCTTCCTATTCAATGGAAATCTACTCTTAAAGGAAAGGTTTCAATCTCCTAGGAGCAAACTTTTCCTTTTAATGAGAAACATTCTAAAGCCTTTCTCATGAGTTCTGGCTAATAGCTTGATTTTTATGCCCTCACCAGACATTGCCAAGGGCATATAGTGCTTAGGTATCACTTAACTTTGTGTGTCCATTCATAAGAATGTGCATACATGTGTAACTCAGAGTTAGACTCAGGTTAAGCTTTTTGATTTTGGTTCAAGGTGGTGGCATCAGTGTCCTTCGGACATATTTCTAGTTTCTGTTTGGTTTTAGGTTCTTTTGCTCTTCCATTTATGAAAGAGGCACATCAACAATGCAGTGACTATGAAGCATTGGCAGCCCTAGATGATGTCTGTGAAGCCTGTATGTCAAACCATGTTGCAAAGAGGGCTAGCACAAGGCAGGTATGGTCATCTCAGATCTCTAGATAAAGTAATCACATTTACTTGTCTATTAGAGGATGAGTTTTCCTTCCAAAATTGCTCAGGGTCTGTAAACCAGTCTTGGTGCTTTTTCTTCTTCCAAAACAATCCCAAAATTCTAGAATTGGCATGTAAGACAAATCTAGGTTTTTGGGAGGGGGAAAAACACCATCTTTGAACTGAATAAATACGGTAGCATGTACAGTAAAAATTCTAAATGAGCCACCACACGACACACTCAAGAAAGTGGCATGTGCGCCCAGCGCAGACTCAGACTTTTTTATCAAACTCTTCGCTAAGTGCTTAAAGATCAGCGCCATTGATCAGACTCTTCGCTAAGCACTTAAAGGATAGCTAAGGGTCTAAGCTACCTCCATGCCGACAGCGAAGACTCTGATCAGACTGGGGGGATGCCCAGGCTGATTTGAGTCTTCGCTGGGCACTCATGCCACTTTGTTGGTTTTCTCGCATCGAGCTCAAATAATGGAACAGATAGGTCTGAACAAAAAGTGCTTGCTATGGGGAAGAAAACATGGCTCTTGATTCAGAAAGTTCCTCCGTCATGATTGTTGCCTGATTCTAGGAATCTTCTATCCTGTGATGTGTTAACACCAACCTTAATTCATGCGGGGCAGTGTAGCACAATCAGTAGGGCACCTGACTCATAAGTCAGAGGTCCTGGGTTCGAAACCTGGTGAACTGGCCTAGGAGGTCTGAACCTGCCCAGGAATAGTGTGGTTAGGTTAACTGACCGTCCCGACATGACCATAGCTGTTGACCGGGCGTTAAGCATCAGATCAATCAAATCAACCAACCTTAATTAGCCCTTAGGATGGTGAGACTAATGGAGTCTGGAGCATTTTGTTTCCTGCTAGCAAGTTTTCTTTTTATCTTATTTATTGCTCTTTTTACATGGCAGTGCATTACTTAAGTGGTGCAGCGAGGCTATAGTCAGATCCTCTGACAGTTCTAGTTGTATGAGATGGGGGCTTATCCTTCTTAAATGATCTCGAAAGCCTTGAACCGTTTTAATACATGCATTAGATGGATCTAGATTTTATTGTTTAGCTTTGTCTGTGCTCCAGATATGAAGGGGTAACAGGGATAATTTAAGGATAATTTTCCTTTTTATCCATAAAATCATATGTTGTGACCCATTATTAGAACCGTCTCGCAGAGACGGTTCTAATGAGGGGTCACAACATATGTTTTCGTTGAGAAATAAGAAAAGTTTTCTTTGAATTATTCTCAGTATCCCCTCTTATCTGGAGCTGTGTTTGTCTTGGAAGGGAAACAACCTTGTCTTATAACCGAATGAATATGACAATGAAAGTAGTGTCATAATGAAGCTCTGTTCTTGTTTTATCTATATAGGGGAAGTCCATGCTAGATACCTGTGGCCGTGTGTTTACCAGTCTTCCACTAGCTGAAATCTCCAGGTTACTTCCACACAAGCATCAGCCAATCATATTTGGAGCTGTGTGCGGCATGCTGGGAATAGATCTTCACTCAGCTGTGACCACATTTCTCTTTAGTACTGTTAGAACAGTGGTTGCTAGTGCTGTGCGCTTGGATAAAGTTGGACCGATTGAGGTATAAAATAAGCAGTTTTGTATACAGGTGAAACAGGATAAATACATGTAAGCTGCGAACAATAAAACCAACAAAGTGGTTGTGCGCCCAGTGTAGACTCAGATCAGCCTGGGCATCTGCTGATCTGAATCTACGCTGGGCGCACAGCCACTTTTTTGGTTTTCTTGTGTTGTGACTCATGTATTTTGTGCATACCAGCAAAGTTTATTCAATAGTACTGCTTGTAGGTACCTACATGTACTGCATGTGGGAAGAGGAGTAATTAATTTGGTTAAAACTTGTGGTTCCATCCTTTTGCTTGTATTTGAGCAATCAAATACACTTTAACTATGCTTTTCCAGGGTTTTAAGTGGTACTGGAAAATATTATCTTTTACCAATTATCCAGCCTTAGGCTAGATTAAAAAAAAAGAAGAAGAAAAAAACAAGCAAAAAAAAAGACTATACCACATGTAGCCCATGTCCATTCCTGAGCAGTCCATTTTGCCAGTAAATGATTTCGTCTTGTCTACTATGAGCAGAAGTGAGAACGGTTTGGTTTGCCATTGACATTTGGGAAAAACATTGGAAACAGAATTCTTTTCAAGGTCAGGAAATGGCTACTGATTTTTGTGGTTGGTCAGGGAAATTGGAAAAGTCAAGAAATTTGAAAATTAATGGCTGTGACAGTCTCTAGAAAATATATTTGTCTTAAGTTTCAGGAAAAATAAGCACTGCAAAGAAGTATTTATTGCACTTCTCGTTGGGGGCTACTATTAAAGGCAAGTAGTTGCTCCAAGGGGGAGCAAATTCTTTCCTTAAAATTTAGTTTCCAATGTTAACTCTTTCGATACCAAGTTTATATTGAAATGCACATTCCAGGGCCAAATTTATTTTACAAGATTGGATGTTTCTGGTCAATAAAAACCCTTGAAAGTCTCTTATTTTATGAAAAACTGCCAAATTTTTTTTTTTTTCTCGCCAAAAAATCTTTATTTGCCATAATCTGATTGTAGATATTGAATTATTTTCCTTGGTAATGTCGTAAAATGGAGCTATTTAACAGGACTGTACCAGTCCCATTAAAGTGACAAGCAGTTCCATCTGGGTGACAGTGGCACCAAAAGAGTATAATCAACTTTTGGAGTCTCAGGTAAAATAGTATTAAAAATTGGAAAGTGAGTGAGTGATATGGATTTTACGACACATCAGCACCAAAAGGGCTATTTCGCGCCGAAAAAATTGGAAAACATTAGGAAAAGGTCAGGGAACTTTAGAATGGAATATGAGAAGTAGCCGGGACATATGAGCCATGACACAAGAAAACCAACAAAGTGATTGTGTGCCCAGCGCAAACTCAGATTGGCCTTTGCAGCCACCATGTCTGATCAGACTTTGCTAGTGGCTTAAAGGGTAGCTAAGGGTCTCAGCTGCCTCCATGCGGACAGCGAAGACTCTGATCAGACTGGGCGGATGCCCAGGCTGATCTGAGTCTGCGCTGGGTGCACAACCACTTTGTTGGTTTTGTTGTGTCCTGGTTTATATGTACATCTCTTCCATTGCAACAGCATCATTGGTAGGGATGTAAAGTTTTCACAAGTTTTCTCGATAGCTCTGTGTTGTCTCAGTGTACAGAAAGGGGAGACAAATCATTCTGTTGAGTTCTTGTTTCATTTCAGGCACAGGCAATACAAACACAGATACAGAAACACATTCCGAACATAATTGATAAGTAAGTACTAGAACTGTAATTCACTGTCACTGAGAGCAACATCAAAATATGTCAATTACTGTAATGTGCCTAAATTTTGGGACACCTAAATATAATTAATTTTCCATTTGGGACAAATGGAATATTAATTATTTTAGTTGTCCCAATACTTAAGCCTATTACGATACATTGTATGGCAAGAGCTGTAGAACTTCTGAATATTGGTACAATTGTCAGAATCAGTCATTTATGATTCCTAAAATCAGAACAACCTGGTGATGTTACATTATTTGAGCCGCGACACGACAAAACCAACAATGTGGTTGTGCGCCCAGCGCAGACTCAGATTAGCCTGGGCATCTGCAAGTCTGACAGTCTGATCAGTCTTCGCTGTCAGCATGGAGGTAGCTCAGTCCCTTAGCTACCCTTTAAGCACTTAGCGAAGAGTCTGATAATTCTGGGTGGATGCCCAGGCTGATCTGAGTGTACGCAGGGCACGCACCCACTTTGTTGGTTTTCTCTTGTCGCTGCTCATTTGTTTGTTTGTAAGATGGGGTTTTTCTTCTCTAGAATGACCTCAAATATCTAAACCAGGCTGAGAGGTTATAAACATAAGTACATTCTCAAACTCAAAATAAAGCACAGTGATTGGCTGCTTCTGAGCACATGCTCGGAAGCAGCCAATCAGTGTGCTTTACTTTGAGTTGCAGTGATTTGCTGCTTCCATGCTCGGAAGCAGCCAATCAGTGTGCTTTACTTTGAGTTTGAGGTTATTCTCAAGTTTTACAACCTCAAACCCTGTCTTGTTTAACTCTGGTATAAGAAGGGGTTTTCCCTAACAAAACAGTCCCAAAAATTTAATTTCAGCTTTTCAGACAGATCTAGATTTTGGAGGGGGTAATTCCCATGTTATAACGGAATAAATATAGTCTATTATCCTCCAATAGATTGATGGAACCTTTTGTGTTTTAACCAGGTTTACTTCTAGGGTCATACCATGTATTAAGATTGGTTTCATTGGGTTATGGTTTCATTTGGTGGTGGCACTTGTCAGAGGTATATGGTTTATGTGAATCCCTTCTCACTTGCTCTAGTTTCATTTCAGAAATAAACAGCGGACCAGTCATGATGCCTGTATGGTGTATCCACATGTTGATATTATACAGAACACACATGATACTATGTTTACAAAGTTGTTTTACTCATGAATGGTGCTCATCACTTAAACACTTTCATATGACCAATAAACCATTTGCTGAGTGGTTTACTCATGAATGGTTTGCACCATGTAGACATGTTCGTGTGACCAGTAACCCAGTGCTGATCTTTTGTATTCTTGAATGAAATTATTACTTAACCCTTAATGCGCCAAAAAGCAGACGACAACATGTACGTCTGCCGAATTTCAAAAAATGTTTCGTCCAAGCAATATCATATTGAAAATTCAAAAACTAGAGGGCAAACAGTGTAGATCTTGATGAGGTGGCTCATAATAATGAGCCACCTCATCTGGATCTACACTGTTTGCCAATTCAACGATTTTAATTTTTGGCGCTTTTAGGGTTAAACATGTTCATGTAACCAGTAAACCGATGGTAATGCCATGAATGCATATAGAAAAGGCTTTTCTTTACCAGAGTGGCATTAATAAGTGAACATAAAAACAGTGACCCAGCAATAAGTTCTGTATTATTTACCAATCCTAAATGTGTTCATCAGTTAAACATGTTCATGTCTGTATAATTTACCAGTCTTAAATGTGTTCATCAGTTGGACATGTTCAAATGAACTGTAAACCAATGGTATTTTGATGAATGGCTTTTCACTGCCAGAAAAGCATTTATCAGCTAAATTTGTTTTGATTTAAACATGAGCCGCAACACGACAAAACCAACAATGTTGTTGTGCGCCCATTGCAGACTTAGATCAGCCTGGGCATCCGCCCAGTCTGATCAGAGTCTTCGCTGTCTGCATGGAGGCAGCTTAGATTCTTAGCTACCCTTTGAGCGCTTAGGGAAGAGTCTGACACTGGGCGCATAACCGCATTGTTGGTTTTCTCATGTCCCTGCTCAATTATTTATTTCAAGCTTTTTTTCAGTTCACATTATCATTGATACAATACAAATAATGGGATTGGAATGAAAGCACAATGTACTTATAAAGTTCATCTCCCTACAAATTTGTTTTAATAAACAGTGTCCTGTCTTTATAAATAACCAGTCCTAACTGTGTTCAACAGTTATACATCTTTCAAGTAATCAAGCTGTGAATCACAAGTGATTGCAATATCTACTGTAATATTTATTACTTAAACATGTTTGTAGAATAATCAGCTATGTTTAAGCACAAATTATACTCAAACTTATGTTAATCAGTTAATTGTACCGTAATTGCTTGTATTGAAAAATTGTACCACTATTTTTACTTGAGCCACAAACTACAAAACCAACAAAGTGTTATGTGCAACCAGTGGAGACTCAGATCAGCTCAGTCTAATCAGTCTTAGCTTTGTGCTTGAAGCTATCTTAGACCTATAGCTACTCTTCAAGAGCACAGCAAAGACTGATTAGACTGTGCTTATGCCCAGACTGATCTGAATTTTTGCTGAGCTCACATTCCATCTTGTTGGTTTTGTCGTTTTGTGGCTCACTTATATTGGAAAGCCTTGATTTGTGGTGTATGGATAAACTTTCAGGAGAAGCAACTCTACTATTTTCAACTTTGCCTCCCTTCTCAATAGAGGTCTACTCTTAAAGAAAAGAATTTGCTCCTTGAGGAGCAAATTCTTTCCATTTAGAGAAGACCCCTTTTTGGAAGGGTTTAGTTGACCTGGGAAGCAAACAGGAAGTCACAGACATTGTTTCCCTTTGTAAAATGGAAGTGTATCCGTTTTGCATAATTCTGTAGCTTTTGGTATTGGAACACCTTATTCAATACTATATCCAGCCTAAATTGAAACAGATTGAACTATCTGGTAAAGAGTCAAAATTGTGCTGACAGTCTTATGTAGATCTGTCTGATATACTCTTAACACTTTCTTGTCAATATTTAGGTTATACAGTATTTTGCGTAATTAATTGTGCGTACATCTGCACTGTCTTTGGAGAGTTTTCATCATTACAGTTAGTGATCTGTTCATTAATACCGACCTTCGCCAAATATGATGTTTGTTGTCTAGATAATTTGGCCTTTATTTAGAGGTATTGCAATCTATGGACAAACTTGATATTTACTGAGATAAAATGTTATAATTGTATGTAAACAGTTAAAGATATATATTCATATACAAACATTATGTCTGATATGGAAAATTAAAAAATGCATATAAAATTTCAAATTGGCATAATTTGTTCCTCATTTTTATGCACATTTGAGCCGAGACACTTCAAAACCAACAAAGTGGCATGCGAAGACTCAGATCAGCCTGGGCATCTGCCCAGTTTGATCAGAGTCTTTGATCAGAGTCTTTGCCGTTCAGATGAAGCTAGCTTAGACCCTTAGCTACCCATTAAGTCCAAAGTGAAAACTCTGATCAGGGCAGATCCCCAGACTGATCTGAGGCTTTGCTGGCACCACATGCCACTGTTGGTTTTGTTGTGTTGTGGCTCATTTATTCCCACTTGGAAAAATCAAGCTTCTGCAAACTAACAGCCAAAATATAACTGCTTTTTATACCCCGCAACACGTTAGTGGCGGGGTATTATGTTTTCATGTTGGCTGTCTGAGTGTCCGTAGTACGTATGTCTGTCCGTCCGCACTTCATTTCCATTCGATAACTTAAGTATTTATCAACTGATTTCCTTCAAATTTTGCATATGCATTTGAACCAAGAATGTCTCGCTTGGGATTGTTAATGGGCAAATTTCGTTGATTTCTGACAGAGTTATGGCACTTGTCAATGTACAAAAAATGGTTTCTGGCCTCTAGTCTGGCATTCAACACAGCCAACGACGGCAACATACTATAAAACTCGATTGTTTTTGCATACTTCTTACATTAATTTCAGATTATCTTTCTTATGGACCCGGCATTTTGTTAAACCTCTTAGTCAGACCAGATTTTCGAAGAAATTCTGTCTAGTTACGTATAAATGCAGTGCTTGAATAAGGTTTTTCACCAATTCGTTGTCTGGACGTTGTAGCCCAAAAATTGTTTTCAAGTATTTCTTGAATATGTGTATTAATTCTGTAAAACTTTTGATTCCTATTTCAAGAGCCGGGGTTCGGATGGTCAGTGAGACTATACTTCTGAAACAAACTTATCCTGATGAGCAGAAAAAGCAGGTTCTGTTACGTTGTCTTTGTTGCCTGTGTTGAATGCCAGACCAGTGTGTACTTGGAGTATCATGATGAAACTTCACAAACATGATCGAAGTAACAAAAACACAGAAAATTTGTCATCAGGGGTTATCTTCCCCTGTCCTGAGGCTAAACACATGTATAAAATCATGAAGAATTCCATATAAAATCAGAGTTTGGAGTGATTTTTCTGAAACTTACAGGAAATGATCAGAGTGATGAAAGCCTCCAGTGATGCTTAAATTTACCCCATGGGAGTTATCTCCCCCTGCCTCCGGGCGATATACATGCATAAAATGATGATAAAATCTATATAAATTCATGTGAAACAGATTTTCAGAAATTTACATCTGATGATAGAAGTAATAAAAGCTTCTTGTGGTGATTAAAATTTGACCCTTAAGGGGTTATCTGCCCCTGCCTTATGGCCACATGTTAAAAAACACTAAAATTCTATTTGATTATAGTAGTAAGTGATTTATCTGAAGCATATTGTAAGTTATCAGAGTAATGAAGTGTCCTGTCATGACAAAGACTTTTATCCGTGTTCAATGGGGTTAGGTTGCCCCTGCCGTGGGGTTATACAGAGAAACAATTAATCTGGAAAAATCTGTGTGTGAAAAAGGTTTGAAGTGGCGGGGTATCACCCAGTCGTTTGCGATGCTTTTATTGACTTAGATAGAGGATCTTACATGAGTTGTCATTTCACATGAAATTTATGAAACAAGCCTTCGGTGAGTTCCATAAATTTCATATGAAATGACCACAAGTGTAAGATTCTGTTTTTATATGACCCTTGAAAATGATTTTAAAGCCTGCAAGCTGAACATTATTTCAATAAGAAAATGCATTGCCAACATGGACGTTGATTATGACACGACGTTATCCACTGAAAATCAGCGATGTCATATCATAAAACTGCATTTTGACTCATATGTTTGTAAGGCATACATGTACTTTTACAAAATGAGCCACAACATGACATAACAAAGTGGCATGTGCACCCAACAAAAGACTCAGATCACCTTGGACAGCTGCCAAGTCTGATCAGAGTCTTTCCTGTGCACTTAAAAAGGTTGCTAAGGGTTTAAGCTAGCTCCATGTGCACAGCAAACACTGTGATCAGACTGGGCCGATGCCCAGGCTGATCTGAGTCTTCTTTGGGCAAACATGGCACTTTGTTGGTTTTGTCATGTCATGGCTCAAATGTAAGCTGTTCACAGTGTAGGACTTGAATCAGACTTCGGTCAAAACTTATCAATGGTAAAGGATATGGTATATCAAATGTAAGCTTTGAAAACTACAAGAGCATGTGAGCAGTGGCTCACATATACCTCCGGCCAGCGACACCGCCTAATAAAAACACACTTCATACAAAACTTAAAGGCAAATGTCAAATATCAGACAAATGGACAATTTATGACAAACCCTTTGAAAGGCCTACTAATAGAGTTCTTTGGGATAAGACATAGCTGTATAAGTAGCTGTATCATGACGCATCGTGACGCATCGGAGAGGGAGAAATCATTATTGCATTTTGAAACACATCTATATAATACCGTCAAATGTTAGTTTGCAGAAGATAGAAGCATTTGTTTTACATACGATTATGGCTTTAAGTTTTTGTTTAAGAGTTTTGATGTATGTCTGCCCAGTACTTCATTGTCCTCAGCCGCTGAATAATTGGGTGATTTTGGAAATAGTGCATGTCCGTTCGTCTTTCCGTTCAACTGTCACACTTTCGTTCCCATACTCTTTGAAGTGATTGTAATAAGCCCAAATTTGGCGAACAATAATATCCTCCCTTGACAACAATAATATCCTCCCTTGTCCTCAGTTATATTGAACAGCTTCAAAAGGCAATGTCCTAATGTTTTGTTTAGTATTTCGTCGACTAGTTGGTTGCTTTAGGGTGTAAAAGGCCTTTGAGGTAGTATTTCAGTCTATAACGAGTTGCCTGCTAGAGGTAGGGGACAGGACAGACGAGAGAAATAAAACGGCCAAACAGTCCCCACCCGCACCTACTGCAAGCACGGTAGACCTTGTCCTGCTTTAAGCCAGTTTACCAATGATTTCTTTTTTACCGTTTTGAGTTCTGTGAAATGGACAGAGAAAAATTGTCTCTGTGAGCTAGGATCCGGGCTAACTTCTTTAGATCTCCATGGTCCTATCTGTGGTAAATATATCTAAACATAAATCCTAGGCTAATGTACATATATTGAGTCATATAACTGGCTGAAAGTAGGGGTAACATGTTTTTGGAACAATGACAAAAAGCTTCCTGGTTGCCCGTTGAGATTTTCAATATAAACGAAAGCGGGACAATGAAAGGGGACCCAATTTGTACATTGTATTTTTGCCATTTTCTTCAAACTTATTAAATGACGGCGAAAGTATTTCCGTTTAAGAACAGCGTAAAAACAACTAAACTCAAATCCTTATGCAAAGCGGCTTAACCTTCACGTTTGGTGGTAAAATTTTGGTTCATGTGTATATGTGTTTTTACCATGAAATAAAGCTTGTGAAATCGAAAGTAGGTCATTTCAGTTGGCAACTAAAATGACCTAGTTATTTTTTTCAAATCTATTTTATGGTAAACTCAAGGACGTTTTGATTTTTCAAAGCCGGCCAATCACGTTTTTAATTAATGGCGAAACTGTAGTTAGAAGTTTGCAGCGATACCTCACGATAAAATATTTCATGCTGATAGAGCTATGGGGCCTTTAAGAGTTTCACCAAGTTAAACAAGAATAACAGTGCCTTACTTATCCCTTTTAGAACAGCATGACGTGCAAAATAGGTTACTAGAGCCCATATGTAAAACAAGAGTTCCGCGAAACACTATGTCGCACCTGCTTTGCACCTTTACATTAAAAACTCAATTAAAGCATCGTTTTGTCACACATGCAAATTTGGTCAAAATCCATTCAGTAGTTTATGAGATATCGTTTTCATGTTTTTCGCTATTTTTAGTAGTGGTGGATGGCGGCTGTTTTGGATGGTCAGTTTGAAACATCTTGAAGTAGCTTCATGCAAGGATCATTCTGGAACAAATTTGATGCAATTACATTCAGGGGTTCTAGAAAAATTGTCATTTTCATGTTTTTCTGCATTAGTAACGTCAGGGGTTCTAGAAAAATTGTCATTTTCATGTTTTTCTGCATTAGTAACGGCGGCTGTCGGCCATCTTAGATGGTTTCCAATCACTTAATTTGAAAGAACTCCATTAATGAACAATTCTGACCAAATCTGACCAAAATCCGTTCATGTTTACTTGAGATATTGGACGTTTAGCAAAGTAAGGCTTGTAAACAGAAAGTAGGTCACTGTGACCTAATTCCACTACATTTTTTTTATTTTAAAGATGTTCTCCCTTGATAATAATAACAAAAAATATTTGATGAAATGTTTCATGCAATACCTCCGACATGGTCTAACTATACATTTGAAATTGAGTTTAGATAATGATATTTGCTAAAAGTGACTTTAAAGAAAAAATAAGATAAATTTTTAAACTATCGCGGACCGCGCTCGAAATCGCATTATTGGGCAAAAATAATTTATTCATACGTCACAATCAGGTGCACAAATAAGAAAAATACCTGAACATGATCACATGACACACGTGGCCAAAATCAATACTCTTGCAGGCCGTGGGGAAGTAGGTTATTTGCATTTTAATTTGAAGATTATTATCATTCCACATTTGTCGGAAAAACATGCATTTTCCCAAAGCTGGTATGGTTAATTATGAGGCTGTTACATATTGTTTAACGAAATTTTGTTAAAATATTAAATTTTGAGTCACGACATGAGAAAACTAACAATGTGGTTGTGCGCCCAGCGCATAATCAGGTCAGTCTGGGCATCCGCCCAGTCCGATCAGAGTCTTCGCTGTCCACATGCAGGTAGCTTAGACCCTTAGCTACCTTTATAGTGCATGGCAAAGTATCTGAAAGGAATGGGCGAATGCCCAGACTGATCTGAGTCTGCGCTGGTCGCACAACCACATTGGTTGTTTTCTCGTGTCGCGGCACTTTTGTTTCTGAAAACATGAAATAAACGAGGGAATCAATCTTAAATAAAGCCAAGGCCCAACTGATGCTGCTTGCAAAATTTTAGCCAAATATACCAAGTGGTTCTTGATAAAAAGTTGGTTTTATTGTTTTTGCTATTTTTAGTAACAGCGGCCATCTTGGAAACTGGATAAAGCTGACTTTTACCGTGCTGAAGCCCTGCAGTCTGGTCATGCAGCATGTGAAATTTGAGAACCATGGATTCATTGGTTTTGGAGAAAAAAGTCATTTGTATGGACTTAAATGCTTGGGTCGACGTAAATGTGAACGGACGGACGAACGGGTTGACGGACGGACGGAAAACCAGATGCTAGAGCAGGTGCGACAATTATCCCCGTGACCCCTAACCCACCCAAAATAGCCTCTATCACCCCCATGGCCCCGGGTCATTTCACAAAAATACCCAAAAAGGTATTTTGTTCAAGCTACTTCTTGCAAGAGCACACCATAAACGTTATTACTTCCCTTGAATTAATAATATGCAAGTGTCGTAATGAACAAAGAAATGCATTATTTCATCTGCTTATTCTTCCTATTAGCTGAAATCATCAAAAATATCTATATTGTAAAACATATGAGGTATTGTTAGAAAATGATTTGTAATCGGAAGGTTTCTAAAATAGTTTCTCTTTATCAATTTATTTCATATGCAAACTCAGTTAGTCAGCTGTCTATGAAATTGATTTATTATTGGAACGGAAACTCAGAGAATTGAGAACAAAACAAAAAATATTCGTGCAGCTTGGTTACAGAATTGCAACAACAACAATTCTCCTCCTCGAATTGGAACGGGGA
This sequence comes from Ctena decussata, assembly GCA_963989385.1. Lineage (NCBI taxonomy): Eukaryota > Metazoa > Mollusca > Bivalvia > Lucinida > Lucinidae > Ctena > Ctena decussata. Next base: position 48,956,118 of record OZ022510.1, on the reverse strand, counting down.
CAGACAGACAGACTTTTTGCCATGAGTGCGCACTTATGGATTTGTTCCGCTGAGCGTCCTGGGGAACATTCGTATGAGAATTCTACAAAAAAAAGAAAATAGAAGTTACTGCAAAACGGAATAAATTCCCAAAGAATAAATCAACCTACGGCTGAGACGGTAGAAGAATCCCTTTGCAACGATACAGGTGGGCTCGAGTACCAACGGATCCACTAGCGCATCGACGACCCATGTGTCGGTCCGTGGAAACACCCCAAACCACCCCAAAACATCCCAAACCACCCCAAACCACTTTCATACCACCCCAAACCAGCCACCCTGGATACAAACTAGAACCCCACCCCATCCCCCACCAAGACACCAACATTTCAGGTTAGTTGGCGAGTATTAGTTTTTTCCCTTCCATCCATCCTCTCATTCCTTAAACAAACGTCTCACTGCGCGAGGGATAGGGTTCTAGTTTGTATCCAGGGTGGCTGGTTTGGGGTGGTATAAATGGTCGCCCCCTCCTCCTCACCCCCCCCCCCCCACCCCCACCAGCGTGACATACATAAACATACAAAATAATTTACTTTATTATACTGAGATTATAAATTTTTCGTTAATATTTAAACCAGAAGTTATTAAAAGAGATACATACGTATCATGGGCAACCACTTATTGAAGTGTTCTTTTTATTTTGAATCTATATAGATACTGTTTGGGATGGGTGGGAGCAGTGTTGGTGTGTGTGTGGAGGGGACAGGGGGGCTGATGTGAATCTAGGGAGGCTGGTTTGGTAGAGGTTTGGGGTGTTTTGGGGTGTTTTGGGGTGTTTCCACGGACCCCCCCATGTGTTAGCTATGACGTAATAGGAATCGTTACGCCACCAGCGGCTGATTATCCATCCTCGGGATGGCTACCCAAGGTCGGATGGGGAAGAAATTGAGAGGCCGCGGACCATCATGCTCTATTACACGTCAACCATCAGTACCCCCTGGGAACCTTGGAAGACGGACCATCGGCATGGTGGGGGGCTGAGGCACATGTGGCTCTGAAGAGGACCGCCGAACTACGGCATCAGCAGTCCAACCAGCAGACAGACAGTGGTCAGGAGGCAGGCCCTTTGCCTTTGACTCCTGGCCCTTTTCAGGGCATTCTAGCCGAGCACTGGTGCCTGGGACATTGTGCAATAGTCGGAATTAAGTTAAACTATAGACCATTGGCAGTTCACTTTATGCCGTTATTCTAACTTACAACAACTTACTGAACTCACATCTTTCGTCCGGGCTTGAAGATTGGCCTGGAATTCAGGTCAGTTCTTCATCCTGATAGGCACCTGTGAGTTAAACAACTAATCTGGATTGTCCTGGGTAGCCCCCATGTGCCTCTGGTGCCCAGCTACCTTAAAAATCCTCGAATGGAAATTGAATTTGAGACAACTAATCGATACGTCCCGATACGTCCAGATACGGCTACGTTTACAGATGCGTCTTATCCGAGGGAAACTCTAATACCAAACCATTCTATTAAAAATTTACAATAAGCAAATAATATACAAAGGGAGGGGGGGGGTCCAAATCTGCCCACGCATGGATTTTCTTGTTACTTTGCATGTTTACTATCTTCAACTTTACAACTACAAATATGCGTTTATCTATCTCAGTAAAGACTTTAAGGTCTCAAGAGAGCACCCTGAAGTTCTCCCGTTTTTTAGTGATACCAGTCTTATAATTTATCAATCATAAATCCTCAGCTTTATTCAATTTCATAAAATATGAACTACAATAGTAAAAGAGCTCCATATGGATATCTTTGATTCCGTTTATGCTTATGCAAACATACAAACAAAACTTTTTTTAAATATTTTAAAGTCAGAAAATATGGCTAAAGGCAACACTAAAACTATTGAAAAACGAAAAGCATCCCAAAATTTATGTATGTTCCAGTCAGCGTCAACCTATGAAATTTCCTGAAAAAATAGGCCATATGTTTCCTCTACAATACCAGAAGAATTTCATGAAATTTGGAAACTGGTAACAATGTCACATAATGCACGATATAATTGAAGGTGATTTGCTAGACAAAAATGCATGTCACATTTAAGTGAAAATATGTTCATAGAAACACTTCATTTTCTAGTAATATTAATAGTAACCTAAACTAAAATCATAATAAAAAGCTCCATATGCAGATAATTATATTGATTTACTTTGTCTGAGGAATATTAACTCCGACCACTCGACAGTGTACAAAGAAAAATAAATACCACATTGGACATCCCTGAATAAATATTTCACATGACATTTTTACTCATCAAGGAGACCAATTGTGCCACATTATTTTGAGATCCATGCATAAATGTAGAAGTAATAGCTGGGACAAGCTCAACAGTTTTATCATTTAACCTTCTAGTGTGACCTTGACCTTGGACCTACCAGAATAAATGCTTCACATGACACTTCTACTCATCAAGGAGGACAACTGTGCCAAATTATTTTGAAATCCATCAGTAAATATAAAAGAAATGGTCTGGACAAGCTCTGTTTATGACCATTGTATCATTTGACCTTCACAAATGACCTTGGCATTCAACCTACCTGAACAAATGTTTCGAATAGCACTTCTACTCATTAAGAAGGGGGACAATTATTTTGAAATCCATGCATAGATGTAGCAGAAATGCCTCAGACAAGCTCAATTTACGACCATTATATCATTTGACCTTCTAGTGTGACCTTGACCTTGGACCTGACTAAATATTTCAAATGGCACTTCTGCTGATCAAGGAGAACAATTATGCCCAATTAATTTCAAATACATACATAAGTGTAGAAGTTGGACTGGACAAGCTCAATTTATGATAATTTTATCATTTGACCTTCAAGTGTGAACTTGACCTGGGACCTACCTGATCAATTGTTTCAAATGGCACTTCTACTCATCAAGGAAAACAATTGTGCGAAATTATTTTGAAATCCGTCTAAGTGTAGAAGTTATGGCCCGGACAAGCTCAATTTATGACAATTTTATCATTTGACCTTCAAGTGTGACCTTGACCTTGGACCTACCTGACAAAATGTTTCAAATGGCACTTTTGCTCATCAAGGAGAACAATTGTGCCAAATTATTTTGAAGTCCATACATGAATGTAGATATTATGGCCCGGACAAGCTCAATTAATGACAATTTTATCATTTGACCTTCAAGTGTGACCTTGAGCTTGGACCTGCCTGACCAAATATTTCAAATGGCACTTCTACTCATCAAGGAGAACAATTGTGCCAAATTATTTTGAAGTCCATCTATAAATGTAAAAGTTATGGCTTGGACAAATCAGGACGGATGCACAAACAAACGCATGCACACACTAACGCACATTTGCACATAGCCCGAACTACAGCTGTAACAACTATGTCTCGCTCACCACAAGCGGCTCAACAATAAAGAATTTCGTGAAGCGAATAGATGATAAAATTCATCAAAACTAAAAACATAGCATAAAAATAATCACAAAACTACATGTATATGCATTCCTAAATTTTGTGTTTTTTCAACTGTTAACATTCAACATTCCAAAAAATCAAGTTACCGGTTTTCAATTTTCAAGAAAATTTAAAGTTATAATTTACACATGTATGGCCTAAATTCATATTAATTTGAAAGGTTGACAAGAACAATAACATAGTCAAATCGAAAATTTAATTTGTTCAAAAATTTTTATGGAGCTGAAATTTGGGGGCATCTGCAAACAAAAGTTAATATGAAAAGTTTTATGGTATACATTTGAATACCAACGTGGTACATACATAATCAAGAATTACTAGGAATCATTTTGAGAATGAAACGGGTCAGAAAATCAAAAATCCTACAGCTTTGGGCTGCTTGAAATCGGGGTGCTCCAATGTTTTGCATCCCATCCAATTAAAATGTTGTAATTAACAATTAAAATAGATGGATCAGCATATATGTAATTTAACAATTAAAATAGATGGATCAGCATATATTTCATATTGGCAATAGTTATGTCATAGACAATCACTATGCATAATATTATGGAATTCGGTGCGTGGGCAGAACCCTATGTAAATTTCCTATAGGGTGGAACTCCCCCTTTAACACAAAATTTTAACAAAAAATTACATAAACTTCTATATTTGTGACTTTGTCTTCAAGTCAGCAGCAGCATCCAGGTGATGTTAACTAACCAGTTTTTAACCTCTACTTGAACCTAGTAACAAAGCAAACTGGGAAATTTTTATTCCCCGCCGAAGGCGGAGGGATATAGTTTTCTCCATGTCTGTCTGTCTGTCTGTCTGTCCGTCCGTCCTTCTGTCTGTCGGTCTGTATCACCATATCACATTGGTGCATCTTATGTTTTGTCGGAATTACTTGAGTAAGCAATGAGTTATTGCCCTTGAATTGGTTTAAAATAAACAAATTGAGTCATAACTAAGTATCCAATAAATGGAATTTCATGAAACTTAAAATAATTAGGTACGGTCATGACACAGCAGTGCACATTAAGTTTTGTCATAATTGCTGCATTAATGCATGATTTAATGCCCCTGAATGGATTTAAAATCCATAAATTAGCCATAACTTAGGTATCGGTGAACAAAATTTCTTGAAACTGAATAAAAAATGTATCATCATTGTGCAGTGATGCTGAGACAAGTGTAACAGCTTCAGCTTATATCTCACTTATCCCAGGGTTATTGCCCTTGATTTTATTTACAATCCACAAGTTCAGCCGTAACTAAGTAATCAGTGAAGGAAATTTTATGTAACTTAAATAAACCATAAACAAATCAGGACCACTTCGGCGGGGGATATAAATTCACCGAATTTGCTTGTTAACATAAATTTTCCCATTTATTACATTTGAGTGAGAGACGGAAAAATGGAAAAAGGAGTCAAAATAAATTTCATCATCTTGTTTTTCTTTCCTGCAATATACTTGTCCGTTTTTGCAGATGTGTACACACTTTCTGACAGAAGCCGAGAAATCTGTGACCAAAAAAAAAATAATTGGAGAGAAAGAAAAACTGTACAAAGAGAATAATAAGCACAAGGCGGTTGATTCTGTCTTGCACAATACAACTAGACATACCCAATGTTTATACTAAATTTCAAAATCTTAGCTGTATTGGTTCCTGAGAATTTAATTGGAGAGAAAGAAAACTGGACAAACAATAGGAATGGTAAGCAGCAGGAGGCAGATTCTCTCTTATACGGTACAACAAGTCATACCCAAAGTTTGTACCAAATTTCAAAATCCTAGCTGTAGCGGTTGCTGAGAAATCTTTAACAAAAATTTAATTGGAGAGAAATTGGAGAGAAAAACTGGACAAACAAAGAGAATGATAAACTGGAGCAGGCTGATTCTGGTTTGCACTGTACAATTAGTCATACTCAACTTTTGTATGAAATTTCAAACGCTAGCTATAGTGGTTTGCTGAGATATCTTTGACAGAAATTTAAGGATATTTCAGAGAAAGAAAAACTGGATAAACAAAGGAAATGACAACCCGGAGCAGGCTGATTCTCTCTTGCATAGTGCAGCTAGTCATACCCAATGTTTGTACCAAATTTCAAAATCCTAGCTGTAGTGGTTCCTGAGAAATCTGACAGAAACCTAATGGAGAGAAAGAGCAAATGGACAAACAAAAGGGAATGATAAGCAGGAGGAGGTTGATACTCTCTTATGCATTACAAATAGTCATACCAAAAGTTTGTACCAAATTTCAAAATCTTATCTATAGTGGTTCTTCAGAAATCTGTGACAGAAATTTAATTGGAGAGAAAGCAAAATGGACAAACAAAGGGAATGATAAGCAGGAGGAGGTTGATACTCTCTTAAACGTTACAACTAGTCATACCCAATGTTTGTACCAAATTTCAATATCCTAGCTAAAGTTGTTCTTGAGAAATGTTGACAGAATTTCATGGGACAGAAAGAAAGAATGGACAAACATAGGGAATGATAAGCAGGAGGAGGTTGATACTCTCTTACACGGTACAACTAGTCATTCCCAATCCTAGCTATAGCGTTTCTTGAGAAATCTGTGACAGAAATTTAATTGGAGAGAAAGAGTAAATGGACAAAGGGAATGATAAGCAGGAGGAGATTGATACTCTCTTACACGGTACAACTTGTCATACCCAAAGTTTGTACCAAATTTCAAAATCTTAGCTATAGCAGTTCCTGAGAAATCTGTGACAGAAACCTAATTGGGGAGAAAGAACAAATGAACAAACAAAGGGAATGATAAGCAGGAAGAGGTTGATACTCTCTTACACGGTATATCTAGTCATACCCAAATTTTGTACTCAAAATCCTAGCTGTTATGGTTCTTGAGAAATCCGTGACAGAAATTTATATTGGAGAGAAAGAACGAATGGACAAATGGACAAACAAAAGGAATGATAAGCAGGAGGAGGTTGATACACTCTTACACGGTACAACTAGTCATACCCAAAGTTTGCACCAGATTTCAAAATCCTAGCTTTTGTGTTTCTTGAGAAACCTGTGACAGAAATTTAATCGGAGAGAAAGAAAGACTGTACAAACAAAAGGAATGATAAGCAGGAGGAGCTTGATACTAACTTACACGGTACAACTAGTTGTACCCAAAGTTTGTACCAAATTTCAACATCCTTGCTATAGTGGTTCTTGAGATATCTGTGACAGAAATTTCATTGGAGAGAAAGAAAGAATGGACAAACAAAGGGAATGATAAGCAGAAATTTGATTGCAGTTAAAGAAAGAATGGACAAACAAAGGGAATGATTAGCAGGAGGAGCTTGATACTATCTTACACGGTACAAATAGTAATACCCAAATTTTGTACCAAATTTCAACATCCTTGCTATAGTGGTTCTTGAGAAATCTGTGACAGAAATTTCATTGGAGAGAAAGAAAGAATGGACAAACATAGGGAATGATAAGCAGAAATTTAATTGGAGAGAAAGAATGAATGGAAAAACAAAGGGAAAGATAAGCAGGAGGAACTTGAAACTCTCTTACACGGTACAACTAGTCATGCCCAAAGTTTTTACCAAATTTCAACATCCTTGCTAAAGTTATTCTTGAGAAATCTGTGACAGAAATTTCATTGGAGAGAAAGAAAGAAGGGACAAACATAGGGAATGATAAGCAGGAGGAGGTTGATACTCTCTTACACGGTACAACTAGTCATACCCAAAGTTTGTACCAGATTTCAAAATCCTAGCTTTAGTGGTTCTTGAGAAATCTGTGACAGAAATTTAACTGGAGAGAAAGAAAGAATGGACAAACAAAGGGAATGATAAGCAGGAGGAGGTTGATACTCTCTTACACGGTGCAACTTGTCATACCCAAAGTTTGTAAGAAATTTCAAAATCCTAGCTTTAGTGGTTCATGAGAAATCTGTGACAGTTTAATTGGAGAGAAAGAACATTGATTGATTGATTTGATGCTTAACGTCCACAGTAAACAGCTATGGTCACGTCGGGACGGTCAGTTAACCTAACCACACTATTCCTGGGCAGGCTTAGACCTCCTAAGCGGTTAACGGGTACTAAGTGCACATACTTTCGCCAGTAACGAGAAAGAACAAATGAACAAACGAAGGGAATGATAAGCAGGAGGAGCTTGATACTCTCTTACACGGTACAACTAGTCATACCCAAAGTTTGTACCGAATTTCAAAATCTAGCTGTAGCGGTTCCTGAGAAATCTGTGACAGAAAAAAATTACACACACACACAAACATATAAACGGAAAAGACAACAAGAGCTGTCGCCTGACAGCATAGCTCGCCTGAATAGGAGCTTGCCCATCACACAGTTGCTATGGTGGTGTGGACTACTAACATTAAACTTCAGACAAGCATGTCCATAATGACAACACATTTATAAACAAAAGCTATCTCAGAAATAAGTCTTAAAATAAAATTAAAATCCACATGAAATGTCAAAGTCCATGAGCTTGAGGTCAAAGAACTAAGGGTGGGGTGGTGGTGGTGGTGGGGGGGGGGGGGCGTGCAGGGGGCTAGGATGTATGAAAACCTTGAACCATTATCTAACATCAGTCCAAGTATTAGTATCAACTGAGTCCATAGTGGCACTGTGAAATCATGTCTTCATAAATATAAAACTTTAACCAAAATCTTTAAGACAAAATTCAAAGTCGATGACCTTGACTTGAAGGTCATCCAGTGGGGTAAGTATATAGCATTTTTTAAAAACTAAAAAAAGTGTCTAAAATCAGCCCAAGTGTAAATTAAACCTCTGCCAAGCATTATGAATCAGTATGCAATTAGAAAACTTTAATAAAGACCAAATTTCCTAAGTCCCTGACCTTGACATCAAGGTCATTGAGCAGGGTTGGGGTAGTAATCTGTAAAACTTTGGACTAATATCTAACTACAGTGCAAATATAAAAAGAATTCAACAGTGAATTCAGGAGATATGTGTCTTTACAAAACTTAAACCAAAACATCCAACCAATAAAAAGACAATTTTCTAAGTCCATGACCTTGACATGAAGGTCACTGAGGGGGGTGGGGGTAGTACCTTGAAAAACTTTGGACCAATATCTAACTACAGTGCAAGTATCAAAGAAATCCATCCATGGGTTAGGGAGATATTGGGCTTTATAAAACTTTAACCAAAACATCCAGACCAAAAAAACCTCCCAATTTACTAAGTCCATGACTTTGACATCAAGGTCACTGAGTGGGGTGGGGTGGTACCCTGTTAAACATTGGACCAATATCTAACTACAGTGCAAGTATCAAAAGAATCCATCCAGGGGTTAAGGAGATATAGGTCTTTAAAAAACTTTAACCAAAACATCCAATCCGGACGCCGACGCGGACGCGGACGCTGACGCGGACGCCGACGCCGGGGTGACAACAATAGCTCTTCCTTAACTTTCGTTCAGGCGAGCTAAAAATTGTTTACCCCCGTAGACTTCGTATACCGGGGGTATAATAGGGTGGTGGAGTTAACACAAAACTCCTGAAAGTGGCCAAACTGAAATTTCAGTTTAGCCACTTGAAGGAGCTTGTGATAACTCCACAAGTTCTTTTACTTCAAAGCCAACATTATACAAAAAATACGCTTTAACTAATAATGCCTCGAATATAACTTACATTTGGCTTACAACTTGCAGAAATTTTAATTTTTAAATAGCCTAAACAGAGTTGTCATAAGGCTATTGAACATTTCATACAAGGACTAAGTAACTTGTGGTGAGTCTCTCAGAAAGATCCAAGCAGCCATTGAAGAATATGGCAAACTTCTGCCCTTGGTCAAGAAACAGAAACCAAGGTGGTTTGGCCACTGTGACATCTCCAGGTCTTAAGACTTTGCAAAGACAGGGCACAGTGAAAGGGAAAATAAGATATGGTAGACAGAAGAACAGAACAAGGTGGAAAAGGATTGTTGCGTAGTCATCCATCTATGATGCTCCAATGATCTCAAAAGGTCATGGGAAAGAACAGAATACAATCACAATTTCTTGAATTGTATGGATGCAAACCCTAAGCACCAACAAAAGGATCATGATTTTATTCAAAATTTTAACAAAATATACAACAATAAGGCAGCAAAAGGAGAGGGATGGGCTCTGCCTTTCATCTGCTGTGCCCAAGCTACAGTGGGCCTCTAACTCCCACTGCCCCTACGGCTATTGGCTATGGGAAAACTTTATCTTTACAGCAATAAAAGTAAATAACTGACATGAAAATACAGCCTACATATTAAAGTAAGATATTTATCCTTGGTACAGTTAACTCCCTCACCCCTGAATTTCTGACTTCCATCTACAATAGGACAAGTCCAGTATTCAGAAATGGGATAAACAGCAAATAACACGCATGTATTATAGTACATACAAGAAACACTATTTTAGTCTTGGGTCATTCACAGCTGTCAGCCCCGAATCTGCATATAATTTGCAACAAATTTTAGCATATTTACCCAATATATAAACCACGCTTAACCTTAAAAGTACCAAAATAGCAGATTACAAAATATATAAATGTAAAAGCAGTTTCATCCAAGCTATACATATTGAGAACTTAAAGATTAGAGGGCAAATAGTGTAGATCCGGATGAGGGGCTCCTTATGAGCTGCCTCAGCTGGATCCACAGTTTTCAAATTCAACTACATTTTTTGCGCTTTAACTGTTAAGATTTAAGAAACTGATTTTACTGTGTGATGATGACAGATTTGTCAAAAGAAGCTACTGGAGGTGGACAGAAGTATTCATCACAAAGACAAGGCTGTGTACTATTAAAGTATAAATGTATTTCAGTAAAATTTGAAATAAATGAAATGTACATTATTAAAATGGCTATTGGACATGTAACAAAACAATATATTACAACTGTGCAGATATACTTTATAAAATTAGCCGAGAAATTTTATTTTAAAGTAGATAATTCAGGAGTCCCAATTAATGTAAATGTTAACCGTTTGAGAAAAGCACCAGAAAGACTTAGTGTAGAAATTAACGTTTTCATCTAACATCAGTTTGTTTCTACAATGAGCCAAGACAGGACAAAACCACCAAAGTGGCATGTGCTCCCAGCAAAACTCAGATCAGCCTGGGCCTCTGCCCAGTCTGATCCTAGTCTTTGCTGTGCCCTTAAAGGGTAGCTAAGAATCCAAGCTAGCTCAATGTGGACAACAAAGACTCTGATTAGACTGGGCACTGGGCAGATGCCCAGGTTGACCTGAGACTTCGCTTGGTGCATATGCCACTTTGTTGGATTTGTTTTGGCATGGCTGAAATGTTTTACATCAGCATCTTGCCTATAGTTTTGCTAACTAATTTGTTAAAAATATTGGTAATGCATGATTTTAAATGACTATGCTACTTTTGTTTGACTACTGTAGATGGACTACAAACAGTGCATTCTCTGATCAGTCGGGTCTAGCAGGATTCCCATGCAACAGGGAAATATCAGGGAAGTTGGCAATGTTTCAAGATCAGGGAATTGTCAGGGGATTTTAATCTATGTCAGAGAAGAATTGAAATTTTGCCAAAATATCAGGGAAATGTCAGGGAATTTTCAAATTGCAGGTGTAAGTTGGAAATTGACAGAAACCAAAAGACAAAAAAGAAAGAAAAGAGATTTTGTGTGTTTTTTTCGCTCACCTGAACAGAAGGCTCACAGGTGAGCTTATAGTATAGGCAGGCGCACGTCGTCCGTCCGTCCGTCCGTCAATATTTTCAAATGACATCTCCTTTACGAAATTTCATATATAGCATCTATAGGCAGGGGAACCAATAATACTGTTTTTTGTCTAGAGGGCATCAGAATTTTGGTTGCTATGGCAATTTACGATTTCCATTGACTTGTATGGGAAAATTTGAAAATTTGCATTTATTGCTATGTCACTGCAGACGTTTGGACAAAACTTTCATTGAAATATTCCTTGAGTAGTCTTCAACCAGCATTATTAAATTTATGCAAATTGCACAATTTGGCTGGTTGCCATTGCAACCGAATGGTTAAAAGTAGGAAAAAAAAATATTTAAAAAATCATCTGCCCAGAAACTATGTGGCAGAAGTAGAGTAAAAATAGGGGTTTTACAATATACTATTAATAGTTAAGCCAGTACAAACCAAGACCAGGCTTAATTTCACAATATATGGTACATATGTTTTATGATTAAGCCAGTAGAGACCAAGACCAGGCCTTATTTCAATAGTATATCGTACATATGTTTATAATTAATCCAGTGCAAACCAAGACTAGGTCTAATTTCATAGTATATCGTAATTTTTAAGGTTCGCGAATATGGATATCAAAATTTGAATGGATTAATAAATCTCGTAAATAAGTAGAGCAACTAGTCCTACAACGACGCCCCCGACTATCAGTGCTGTTTTGTGGTTTTCATGTTCTTCAGCAACAGTTTTTGGTGTGGAACTCAGTACTGGATGTGTGTCAGGTTTTGGTATTTGATGTAGGTCAGGTTTTTTCAATGACATTTGATGTGAGTCAGTCGTGACATTTTTTGTGATAGCCTCATGTTTTGTTTTATATATCTTCTGTGCCTGTTTCTCGGTGGGTATCGTTATTGGCATTCCAAGTGCTCCTATTATGGTTTTACCCTGGGCAGCTAAAGGGATTGATCCAGGTTCTACATCAACCTTTGGTTTGTGTGTTGGGGTCCCACTCACATCAGTGTAAGATGTGGCATTGGCAGGAAGGTTTACGGTTTTGTTCCACCATAACTTTTGATTATGAGTAGAGAGTACAATCTCGTTGTTGTAATTTTTTATTGTCCCGATTTGCAATTCCATATTGCTTGGAGCCATGTAAAGGCCATAGCCAAAAACATAGTCAACCTTGCTCCGGGCGTACTTCAAAGTATTTTGATAACGGGTAATTTGACTTGGTAAGTCTATTGGCCTTTGGACTCCATCTTCAACGTTTGCAAGGAATTCCTTCTGGGCATCAAAAGCTGAGCCTATCCCTAGTATGTCAGATTTAATCTGAGACTGAGAGCCAAGAATGGCCCAACAGTAAGTCCTTATTGAGTCATTTATTCGTTCAACGCCGGGTCTTGTAAAGCCATCAGATTTGTCGAGAATAAATGTAGTCCAGGCCTTGGGAAAACTTTGTGCAATGTAGTCAATGTGATAAACGTTATCAGGATGATTCCTTGAGAATGAATATATTTTATTATCATATTCACCTACACCTTTGACCGCCTGGTACCCAGTGTTTGTTACATACCAGTATATAGTCCCTAATCCGCCATTGTCATCTTGGTTTTGCCTCCAGTCGGTATGCACTGAGACTCCAAACTCGTCACAGATCCTCTCATAGGCCTTCTTGTCATAACTGTTGTCAAACGCATTCCAGCTGTCATCTGTTGGTAATGCCACTTTCATTTCGAATAATATTCTTCGCGTTTGATAATACACATGAAACAAAAACAATGAACGTGCAAACAGTGGAATAGTGCCTGTCAGGTGGTCTTGCATAGAAACACCACATCCTGTAGTTGCGCACCACAAAGCAAAATTTATCTGGTTTTGCCAAAACTGCATTTGGCGTGAACGCCAATTTTGGACGATGGCATCACTTTCAACGTAGGGCAGCACGTATTTTGCGAAGATGTCAGGGAATTTCACATCAAAGCCGCTTGGACTGTCTGAGGCCTGTTTGACTTCTATTGTTAGGTTAATGATGTTCAGATCTTTAGTGTTGTAAACTCCAGATGGTTGATATTGTGCGTTGGGGTTGTATGAAATGCTTTGGTTTGCACCATTTTCATAACAATGATTTTTTATATTATCAAATAAAAAAATGCATCTCATAATTTCTGATATGAGCAATCCTGTAATCCTGCAACAGTATATTGACAACAGAGATGGATTCAAGCGGGTGGGATTAAACAGTTTTACATACTGTTTGGGTTGGTATAATGTTCATAATGAAGTCATTCAAAAACAAGGCGAGACTCCTGTTCGCATAACGTCTGGGTATTATAGTTTTCAGCAGTTAGCAGATATATTTCGCAGCCATAAAATCAGTATGTCTGTAGATGAAACCAACGGAATAGTGACTTTGACTACACCTATTGAGTTAAAAATAAGCAAAAGACTCAAGACAATGCTTGGACTCCAGATTAAAGGCCGTTTTTTTCCAAAACACATTTATCAAGGTGAAAAGCCGCTGGACTTTGCTGTTATAAAATCTTTGTATGTTCATTTGTCGGAAATAAATTCATCATATAATTACTTTAATGGCTCACCGAGTGATGTATTAGCAGTCATTCCCATTGAAAATAAAAGCTTTGGTGATATTATCACTGTCCGCTTTGAACACCCAGAACTCAAGCCGTTAAAGACAGGGGCCTTATCTGAATTGAAACTAGTTGTTAAAGATGAAAATAAAAACAATGTAGACAATCATGGTTTGCCCATGAGTTGTGTTTTAGAAATAATTTAATTTTCATTTTATATAATAATGAGCATTTTTGGTGCGAAACTGGGAGAAGATGTTTTAGAAACAACTCTAAATATGGATGGTAAACGCATAATCAATGTAGCTTACCCTCGAGATCCAGATGAAAATGCGGCGTTTAACGGTGACGTGGTAACAGCAAAGGCTTTAAATGATTTAAGGAAACATTTGCTACACGAAGTGTTACAACGTCATACTGATAATGTCATGAACGGCAGATTAGATATGACCCAGCATCGAATTTCTGGTCTTGCGAGTCCTGTTAATCCTGATGATGCAGTAAATCAAGCCTATATTACATCGAGGTTGCAGACCATAACGAATTTACTAAACGAGTTTAATAAACGTATTAATAATTTGGAAAAAAATATAAAACAATAAAAAATGAAACCGCCAACGGCTCCAATTTATCCAGAGTTGCCTACTGAAGATAAGCAAAATTATCGCTTACAAAAAATATCAGAAATAGAAAAGCAATTAATAAGAGAAAAAGATGTTAGAAAGGCTTTATATAAAAAATATAAACGCGGAGTCAACCTCACAGACGGCGTTGATACTGCATTGATTTCTGCAAGTGTCGTTATGGCTGGGATAGGCCTGGCAGTGCCAGTGATGCTGCCTTTAGAAATTGTTGCAATTGTCTGCGGATGCATGGGCGCCTGCGTGAAATTGGTGAGACGTAAATTAATGTCAAAGGCACAAAAGCACTATGAGATTAAAACTCTTGGAGAAAGTAAGTTGAATTCTGTTAAAAATTTGATTTCCAAAGCCTTAAATGATGGACAGATATCAGAACAAGAATTTAAGATTGTTCTTGATGAGCTGGACAGATATAATGATTTAAAAGATAAAACACACACCAAACAGTCTGGTCTGAGTGAGCAAGAAAAACAAGCTTTGATAGACAAAGGAGAAGCCAAAGCGCTAGAGCTAATCAAAAAAAAGATAAGCGCCACATAATTTTGTTCAACAAATTTGTGTTTGTGAATGATCCACCACCAAAATATCAAAATTAAACACTTCCGGTTGACGTACTTATTTTTTTTTCAAAATCCATTCTTTGGCTGCCGCATATACCAACCCAGCAACAAGTACAACAACAGCCCACAGATTATTACCAAACCAGTTTACAACCTTACCGGTTGCAGACAGCAGCCAAGACACAATTGATCCAATTATACCCGGCAACGCAGCTGCCGCTTTTCCAGCAAGATTTGCTAGTAGTCTAGCAAGATTATGAAGTTGTTTTTTAACCCATTCTTTCGCTCCACCTTGCGATGGTTTGGGTATTGTACCACCGCCTCCAGAAGTTGGAATTACAGCTTCAACTATAACACCAATAATCATGCCAAGAGCCGTCAAAATACTAACTATCGTTATACCTTGCTCTTTGAATAATGTTTTCAACCGCTCACGCAATGTCGTATCTTTTTTCAAGACTTTGTCAATAGTTTCTTTTATCCTGTTTATTTGACCCCGCAACGCTTCTTTGTTTGCACTGGCAGCCTCCAGTCTTGCGGCTCTTTCATCTTCTAAGTTTTTTAAACGAGTCTTTATTTCATTTTTACTGATTTCATCCTCAGCCTCTTGTAATTTTCTTTTTTCTTTTGCAATGTCTTTATCAAGCTCGGCTAGTTTTGCTAAATTATTTGTAAGCTCACCGCGGTGGCGTTGCAATGCCTTATCTAATCCTTGAAGTTCCCGGAGTGCTAGTCCTTCTGTTTGTGTGCCAGTGTGTACCCAATCAGTAAGAGATGTTTCCAGTGACTTAACGGCCGTCTCTGCACCAATTACCGTATTTGTTAAATCTTGCAGTTCAGTGCCACCTGACATCTCTAGATCCATGTCATTTCGTGTGCTTTCCAAAGCCTGCCGTACTTGCTGAGATAGCTGTGTTTTACTCCTGTAATCTGGTAAATTCAAATACTGCCGCACTGCTAATGTGCCTCCTGAGCCAACAACCTTATTATACTCATTTGCCAGAGTACCAAGAGAAAGAAACTCTGCACCACCTTGTTTTGCAGTAATTCTGATTTCTTTGTCACCAACACTCCATAACAGTGTCTTGCCATCATTTGATATCCTAAACTGGTTGTAATCTATCTTGCTCGGGGCCATTTTGTATCGCTTTCCTATTTCATCATAAAATGTTTTAACAAGTTTTTTCTGGGCTTCAACTGCAGACTTTCGGAGTTCACCCCTTAGATCATCAATTGCCCCACTTTGATTCAAAATAATTCGCTGATCGTCTTCATCCGGCACCATCGGTAATCTGTCATCTATGTTATCGACGTCATCATAATCATCGTCAAATGTAGGATTCTCAAAATCGTAACCTTCGGCCATTATTTATTTATTGAATAAAAATATATTTTTATCAAATAAAAATGTCTGCCTACGGAAGTAAACTGGACCCTTATAGAAAACTACGAGAACCTTTTGGTGCGAAAGGAATTCGACAAAGCGTAGTAATCACTAACAACCCCAGCACTATCGACCAAAACCAGCAGTTGCTTGTGAGATTTCCAAATCTGAGTAATAATGATGTCATCGTCCCACGAACTGCACGTCTCGCTTTCACTATTGAACTGACCAGCAAAGATCCCAATGCGACAGTCTATCAAAATCTTGGTAGAGCCATCGTGAAAAAAACAACCATTAAAATAAGCGGCAATGAAGTCATGTCAATAGATGACAGCGACATATTTCACTGTTATGTTGACTTATGGAAATCACCATCTGAGCGGATAAACATGGCCTACCAAGGCATCGGCAAATCAAACATGTTAAAACACAGAGTCGGGGCAGGAAACGCAACAGCTGACGCTGAAGACCAGGCCATTGCTGGCGCCTTCAAGAACAGGTTTTGCATCCCACTGGACTTTGAACTGCTAGAGACGCATATGCCTTTTTACCAGGCCGGGCTCGGTGATAGGTTAGAGTATGAATTAACATTTAATGACTATTACAAAGTAATCAGCTCAACGGATGCCGACAGCAGTTATGCCATCAGCAATATCTGTTTAGAATTCGACATGGTAACCGACTCAGAACTTGCACGAACAATCAGACAACAGTTCAGTGGCAGAATGGCGATATTGTATGACCGTATTTTGCGGCACAGAAAAATCACAAAGAAAAAGTCTGATACTCTGTGGAATATCAACTTGAATGTCCCAGCAAGAAGCATGAAGGGGATTTTAATGCTGTTTGAAGACCCGGACAGGACAACCACTGAAGATTTTTACAATCCAAAAATCACAAAAGTTGAAATGACAATAGAAGGCATACCGAATCAGTTGTATAGTCAAGGCATGCGGCAGTACCAACAGTGGGACGAAATCAATAAATACTTTGCGCTGACATCCAAACGCGACAAAGAAACCGATAAAGTTGCAAAAGACTTATACTTCAGCGACACTAACATTGAAAAATATCTCACCAAAAGATTCGCTTTATGGCTTGACTTGCGTTCCACGGATGACAACACCTTGCACGGCAGCGGCAGAAGGATTGAAAATGCCAGTGAAGGGATAACAATCCAAATTGAAAAAGAACAAGGAGCAGATGAAAATTTAAATATCTACCTTTTTATAATACAAGATGCGCAAATCCATTTTGAAGATGGACGATTCAAAGAAGTTGTCTACTGAGTTGCCAAAATATCCTCATTGCTCTATAATCTCAGGCCAAACTGGATCAGGCAAAACTGAATTTGTGCTTGATTTGCTGGAGACGGAGTATGCGGGTGTGTTTGAAAATATAGTCATCCTTTGTCCCACCATAGAATGGAACAAAGCCTACAAAAACAAGAGCTGGATTGGTGATGTTCGAAACCCCAAAGAAAAAAACATAACTATAGTGAATCCTGTGATGCAAGATGGAACAGAAAGACTTCAAGAACTGTTGCGTTTGTTTTTTGATAAATTTGCTGGCCGACCCACATTGTACATCATCGATGACTGCTCTGCAACAAAAGAACTAACAAAGAAAAAAGACATGCTCTCACAGCTAGCATTTTCCGGCAGACACGCAGAGCAAAGCGTCTGGGTCATTTCTCAAAGATATATTTCTGTCTTGAAAGACCTTCGAGAGCAGGCAAAATGGGTCTGTATGTTTTACACCAAGGATAGAGATAGTTTTGAACATTGCTTGAGGGAAAATGATGTTGTTCCTGCGGATGAAAGGCAGAAAATAAAAAAAGAACTATCTGAGGTTAAACACCGTAAATTAATATTAAAAACTGACCAACCAACTGGGTATTGGTTAATGGATTAGCTAAAAGAAAATATAACAATGCTTAAAGCAAAATATAGCGCAAAAATAGCAATGCTTAAAACAAAAATAGCAATACTAAAAATGATACTCGAACTAATAACAATTGCTTCTGCCGCTGTTAATATCTCAGTCGGATGTTTGATTTTTTTCATTTATTTTAAGTTAAAATATATTTTCCAAAATATAAAAATGAACGCTGAAGATCTATTAGAAAATATTTCACTAGATACACCAGCTGAACGCCAAGATGTGCCAAAACGAGAGAGACTTTCAGCCATTATAGCCGGAGGTGGAAGTCGGCAATATTTAGGGCGTGAGTTGCAACTCTCAGACATAGATGAAATGACGCCCCAAGAAGTTGATAAGCTTTACTGCAGATATGAAGCCAGGCTTGGTGCAAGTATGACTAAGACGTTGGGCAATTCTTTTATTAATTTATATGTCATGGGGGTGTCAAAGTATTTCAATGTGATCAACCCACCTAAGCTATTAGAAGATCTAGAAGAAGACCCATTTATCAATCATGCTCTGACAAGCGTTTGCTGTGAGCTGTATTATAAGTATGGGATGTACCTGGCTCCATTTACGGCAATGCTAACAACTGCAAAGCATATTAATTTTAACAAAAATAAAAATGCCATAGAAAAAAATGAATCAGGAAATTCAGGAAGCTCAGAAAACTCAAGAACCCCAGAGTGAACCCCAGAGTGAACCCCAGAAAAGTGAAGGTCCACAAAAACGTGAAGAAGCCCTAAAAGAAAAAAACCAAAAACGTGTCGCGGCTGGTAAAAAAGGCGCTGAAGCCAGATGGAAACAAAAACAAGCCCAAACCCTGCAAGCTGAACCAATCAAAATAACAAGAGAGCCACAGCTACCAGAGCGGCAACCAACAGTGACTGTTTATAAGAACTATATTCCGCTCTGTGTGATGATCGGAGCTGTAGGCGTTGGTATTTACATGATTTACAGTAAAACTGAAATAAAACAACCTAAATCACAACCTAAATCACAACCTAAATCACAACCTAAAATACCTGAGTTACAAACGTCGATAGACCCTTTTGAAATGAGATAATTAAAATTAAAAAAACTATATTTTCACAAAAAAATGGCAGCCATTGACGGTAAACAAATTGCAAACATGCTTTATCATGCCGGAGTAGAAACTCTTCTCACTGTTGGGTACTCAGAACTTGGCAAGAAACTCTTGAGAAGACCTGCACCAAAAGTGGATTTTAATATGGGTGATATTGGAATGCTTTCTATTGATATACTGCTGGCGATGGCCACACGCGATATGTTGATTAAGCAGGGTATTATTCCAGCGGATATTATGAAATAATTTCTGTTTTAAACTTTTTTATCACGATAAACAAAATGGCTAGTGCAGTAGCGATGATGTTAGGAGGTGCCGTGGTCAATGCCTTGGCGTTCACAGGAAGTAATTTTTTATTCTCAAAATTGGGAAAAAACAACGATGCTGAGGCGGAAAGAGAAAGGCATGATAAAGCAGTCGAACAATTAGAAGCGGCTCAAGCAGCTTGGAGCAAAAAAAAAACCCAGAGATTGGATTTTATCAATGAGGAAATACAAAAAGAACATCATGCTGAGCAGACGTTTGACAATGTTGATCAGGCTATGAAACAATACTATTACATTACTGGCAAAAAACTTGACCCACTTCCTCAGGAGCCAAAGTTGAGTGATTATTATGCACCATCCCCAGATCAGCAAAACCGTGAATTGTTGTTTATTGTTGCGGGGATGGCAGCAACCGGGTTTTTTGCTTATAAGTTGATATAAATTTATTATTTTTTTTAGTCTTAAAATTGGAATAAAAAAATAATGGAAAAGATTTACTACAGCCCAAAGGGGCTCTGGAAAGGGCTCCCCGCAGTAGAGAAACTAGCAAAAGAAGCAAAAGTCAGTAAAAAGCAGGCGCTTGAATTTTTAAAAAAGCAGGCGGTGTGGCAAATATATTTACCCGCACCAAAGAAAATAATACGGCCCAGGTTTGATGCGTCCACCCCAAATGAAATTCATCAGGCAGATTTGTTGTTTTTGCCGCATGATACAGTCAACCGCAAGACATACAAATATGCGCTGACAGTCGTTGATATTGAAAGCAGATATAAAGAGGCGGAGCCTCTGACTTCAAAAGACAGCAAAGAAGTTGCGAAGGCGTTTGAAAATATTTACAAGCGAAAGCTGAACTTTCCCAAGCTTCTACAGGTAGATCCGGGCAGGGAGTTCATGGGCTCTGTGACACAGCTGATGGCGAAACACAACGTAAGTATCAGACGTGGCAGGAAAGAGATCCACAGAGACCAAGCTTTGGTTGAGAGGTTCAACAGGACACTGGCTGAAAGGCTTTTTGGTTATCAGTATGCGAAGGAATTGGAAAATCCGCACAAACGCAACAGAGAATGGGTAAAAAGATTACCGGAAGTGATCAAAGCCATAAATGCGGAGACGAAAAAAACCCCTCCAGTGAAACAGAAACGGACTGTAGGGAACCCTATTTGTCCTGATGCCACTGTAAGATATTTATATCAACCTGGAGAACAAGAAGGGGGCGTACGCCGTGCCACGGACCCAATATTGAGTGTCAGTATTCATAAGATAAGTCATCACATTGTTCTGCACGGCATCAGGGTTTATTATTTTAATGGCGCCAGCTCCGCAGAGAGGTTTCGTAACAGAAGAACTGCTTATTGTTCCTGCTGATACCCAAACGCGTATGTTGTGATGCCGTCTGGGGCTATCCAGCGTTTCGTGTCTAGCGGTGAGAGTGTTGTTTTGTTAATTGTAAGGCCGTAGATCTGGTGCTTTTTGCTTCTCAGCATATTCATTTCGTGGCTGTATGTTTTCCGGTTGAATAGTGCATCTTTGTAGTTTGCAAAGTTGATTTGTTTATTGATGACATATTTCTTGACACCTTTTGCTTTTTTTATCAGCTGCTCATCAGCCAGCAGAATGGAGTACATCTTGGGACGCAGCCCGATAAACTCAGCTATGGGGGTACTTTGACATTCGTCCTTAAACTTGCCATTTTTTTTCTTGTTTTGCTCACTATAGAGCGGGTGATCCTTGGGGTAATCTGAGAAGTCATACTGGGTCCTCATGGTTGCCATATCAGCATATACATCTGGCGTTTTTAGGTCGACCAGCAGGCTGTCTGTGTCGGTGTACAGCAAAGTACAGTTTCTGCCGTACTTCTGTTTCAGTGTATTGTAATACCAGTCATACATCAGATGCTTGGATAAGTCCAAGACACACATGCCAACATATACTGGTTTGTTTAGTTTCAAGCGAGTCTTGTGTGTATGCAGGGCTGATAATTCATCAGAAAATATGACAGCCCGGTTGTAATTGGGTTTAGCGATTATTTTTCTTATCTGCTCTTTTTCTTTATCACCGCCATTTGTGCGGACAATTTTTATATCAACTCGCTTCCGGAGGTTTTCGCAAGTTTTACCAAATACCGAATTGTTCATGAGTTTGTAGAAGTCTTTCTCAAAGGGTGATTTGGCTTTTTTTCTGAATTCTGTGTTCATGCGAATATATGGTTCCATCCACGGCGCCTCGTTGAATTCTAATATTCTGTGGATTTTCTTGAGTTTCATTCCGAGGGACAGGTATAGCTGCAGATTTCTGTAATGCAAAACATATTTATTTTTGTCTCTGAGATTTGGGACCAGCTTCTCGGTGTTGAGCATACTGTTATTTTCAAGAAGGTATGACTGGTAATCAGACAACCATTCTTTTTTTACTTTTAATCGCTCCGGGGCAAGTGGGTAGTCATTATGCAAGTCATGGAGCTCGGCTGGATATTCTAGGTCTACTTCTAAGATGCAGCCCTTGCCTGGTTCATCCGGCGGTTTATCAACCCATTTAAAACCAGAATAAGGTAGGGGCTGCCTCATAGCCCAGCCATAGAGATTATTTGCATCGTAATACATGATGTGGTTGTGCTGTTCGTTAGGATTATAGCCGGGCACGCCAGGGTTATTAGCCTTAGCGTGTCTTTTTGAAGTCATGCTGACACCGCCACGCATCCCTTTTTCTATGAATAGATGCTGATCGTAGTCAGTCAGGAGCTCCAGTTCAGTACCGGTGTATTTGAGTAAAGCGTCCCAGGATAAGCCGGGGGCTGTATAATAATGCATCGGATCCAGTTTGTATGCATTTATACAAGTTCTACGGAATGTTTGGAATACGTCTGCCAGCAGAGTCACATCTGTTTTTAGATACAGATCATGGTAATCTCCCAGCGTCTCGCAGCTGAAAGTTTCCCATACTTTCTGGGCATGTTCGTAATCTTTCTCGGATATACTCTCATCTGTTAGGCTGCTGTGGAATTTCTCAATAGGCGGCAGCTGAGTCTCCAGGAACCGGTCAAATGAATCCATATATTCGTATGGGTAAACGCCCTTTTGTAATAATATATCAATGTCTGTTGACTGGTGGTTTCTGGTTGGGCCGGGAATATCATAACCTTCATCCATTTCTTTTAAGGTGAACTCGATGCCACAACCTTCTAACACATGGCCAACACTTGATGAGCAACCTTTAAGAATACCGGCAATATCGGACACATTAGTTTTGTAAATCATAAGTCCATCAAAAACAAGAGAAGCAACCTCGATGCCTTTTCCATTTAAGTAATCGAAAGCAGCCATCAACGCTTTGTTTTCCAACCGGCACAGTATGTGGTTAATCGTGGATCCTTCCAGATTGTAATTTGTATGTTTTGTTTTCTGTGCATGTTCATACATCTCCGGATTAAGCTGGACAACAGCGTTTATGATACTGCGCATTCCAGTATAATAATCGATGAACCACCGTGGATCATCTGGCTGCAGATTTTCTTGCTTGCCATTCATTATTGCTAAGAGAATTTTTTTTGCTTCATCCCGGGTGATGCCGCGGTTCTTCATGATATCCTGCAACATGGGATCACGGTGCTTGATGTAAGCATCCAGGGCTGCGCAGTTTATCCCGTGTTTGTGACAGTACCAGGAAAGTAGCGTTGGGTGCGCATTTTTCATGTCGATGTCAAACATGCTGTCCTTGCATATTGTATGACGGATTTTCCGGCTCATATTTTGAATGCCTAGCTTTTCAGCTGTCCAGTATCGACCAAACCCATGTCGCTGCCGGTATGACATTGGTCGTTCTCCATTCTGGTTTAACATGGTGAGATAATTACGAAGCAAGCTCAGCTGAGTTTCCTTGTCAGTATTTTGTCCATCCTGGAAACTGCTGCCGAGGTCAAACTGGTTGCTGTGATCTAATATGTAGGCTAGCTTACGCCTGTCGACACACTCCCGCAGAACGATGGGTCGACTATCTTCAGAACTAAAGCTGCCGTAAAGTCTTTTCTTGATTGGCTGGGGATTAAATGTCTTCTGGGTGATTTTAAAGTCATTTTTGTCAGTTGCATCAACTAACTTTGCCAAAGATGATGCCATAAACTGAAAGCTGTCCAGAAATTTAAGTTGACCAACGCTGAAAGAGATGTATTTTTCTGTGTTGTTTGGAATGCACGATAATCTGCCCGTGATTTGGTCAATCTGCTGCATGATTAAATGACTGTCATATCCTTTGAGATT
Organism: Ctena decussata; assembly: GCA_963989385.1. Taxonomy (NCBI): domain Eukaryota; kingdom Metazoa; phylum Mollusca; class Bivalvia; order Lucinida; family Lucinidae; genus Ctena; species Ctena decussata. The sequence continues at coordinate 48,932,265 of OZ022510.1, read as the reverse complement.
GTGCAAAACAACAGGGATGGGTGTTACCCACGGTTTTATAGCAAGTTTAAGGTTGCAGAGTTTATGAGCAGCAGCTCTAAAGTGGCCTAGGATTCTACAGTGATCGCGTACATTGGGATTTTTTTCATCGTTGAATTCTTTCTGGCAGATCCAGCATTGCGTTGCAGACTGGAAATCCTTCTCATTTTTCTCCGACATGTGTAGGGGCTTCGGCTTTGCAAATCTTGCATTAATTCCGACTACTTCCCGTTTCAGGGATTTCAAGAACTGTTCCACGACATCTTCACCTCTGTAAATTCTTACACCGGATGATGCACCATCATATCTAACAACCTGATATCCGTAACCGCATGCTTGATGTTTGCTTTTGATTTCAGATTTATCCCTAGCTGCCACTTGATGCGGTTTTATTATGCTTTCAAAATCGGCATATATGACGAAAGGCACCTGCATCTGTTTATGGTAATTTTTAAACTTTATTTTTCCCCGGGGCTGGCATTACAATCTTAGTTGCTCTGCCATTGATGCCGTAACATTCATCTTTGAGGCTGATTAGTAGGTCTTCACGGGAAAACCCGTAGAGACAGCGGTCGCAGAAGTATGTTTTACCTTTGTATTTGTTCTGGTCGTATAGCAGCCTGGACAGGTATTTTACCCAACAATAATGGTAATTGTCTTTTTTGTCATGGAGCAACAGCAGGTTGATCCGTGGCATTTCACTCGGCTGCCCGGAAATATGATATGGGACAACTGTCTGCTCATAGCCATATACATTGATGGCGAGATTGTTTTGTTTCTCTACTTTGTAAATTTGTGATACTGGTGTAGGGAAGTCAATTCCTTCAAAGTTTAAATTGTCTTGTTTTGGATAGCTGTATGGGTTGTTGAGATTATTTTTAGCTGGAAATAAAGCTGACCTTAAGACCCATCCAAGGCATTCTTGATCTTGATTTTTCACATTGATTATTGCCTTTTTATTAGCCAAGACCTCAGGAAGTGGAAAATATGATGAGCCCTTGAGTGGCTCATATTTTGCGATGTTAAGGTACAATGTATTGCATCTATCAATCATCCAGCCTGAGCCTTCCTTAGTGAATTTTTCGATTTTCTGCTCAATTGCCGAAACTGCCTCATCGTAAAAGGCGAGAATTTCTTGAGGAGACAATGTGGCATATTGATTGCTGTAAAATGTTCCCTGTATATTCTTTTTATCCTTGAAAAAGTCAACAATAAGCCCAAATTGCCATTTCAGACCGGATAGTTCTTGCAATTCAGCGGTGAGCTTGTTTTTTATAATAGTTTTCTTATCTTGAAACATTTTCATGGGGTCTTTGTATCGTTTAACGGAAATTTCATGCGCTCTGAGATAGCCACATTTGGTTTTGTCCACAAGTTTTGATTCAGGCTCAGATTCTTTTGTCATAAAGAATTGATGGAGTTCATTCATGACGTTTTTGTGTGACTTTTTGTTTTTTTGGATTTCCCGTTTATGTTTCTTTCGTATACGCCGTTTTTTCCGCAGATTTTCCGACGTTTTTTTGGTGCCTGCCACTGGGGAAGGCGTTTCAGGCGTTTCTAATGCATTCAATGCCTTATTTAAGGCACTACCGTCGATTATTCCGTTTTCATACAACTGTAATAGTTTTTTGACAGAGTCAGACATATTTTTGTTATTATATATTGTAGTATTTTCCCCTCTAATTAAAATTATTTAATTCCACCCATGTAATTAACCCGCGCAGGTTTTTATTCGGGCCTATTCACCTCAGCTGTCATAAATTGGGCCCCAGTATAAAAACTTCAAAAGTTGAGTTTATCTTGAGCTCCGCAGTGTTTCCCCTTCCTGGTATTAAGTAAACATTGATAACGTATATTTTATCAAAGTTTGGGCAGTTATTACTCGAGGCATTGTAAAGTGGGCGTACTTGTAATTCAGTGTGGACTCTGTTCGTCTGAACTGGGTCTGCACTGTTTGAAAATAATACATCGAAAACGGATACAAAAAATTAGAGAAAACTGAGTTTTGGATTCAATACAGGATTCTAGTGTTATTTTTAAAATAAATTTGAGGGATTTCAGTTTTTAAAATAGATTCGGGATTTCAGTCTTTAAAAATAGATTCTGGATTTCAGGTTTTATTTTTATGACCTCTTTTTGTGGTTATGGAAACAAGTAAGTCAAAATTAAAGAATAAACAAGCTAAATATTGTTATTTTTTGTTATGTATTTATTTTTTTTATAGAAAATATAAAAGTGACAATGTATATTTGTACTAAGTTTATAGAGGGACATATAATCCAATGTTTTTAATCAATTTACACTTATGCTAATTACAAAAAAATTATTTGCATCAGTGAACAAGTATAGGTATATATAGCACTTAAAAGCAATAATAATTGGTCACGGCTGACACATGCTATGTTCTACCTGACAGAGTATGACGCCTGTTGTGTCTGTTTAAGGGCAGTTACGTCTCTTGTTCGGAGTTGGTATGGTTTCAGTATGATTGATGGACAGAAGTATAGGTTGCCGCATAATAGAATTCTCCCTATAATTTTGAAAATCAATCGTACTTGGCTTGCCTTACCTCGACCTGGCCTATGATTTCGAGGGGAAGAAGTAGGTCACGTCAAAGGGGTTAAAGGCGACCCTTCGAGACAAATGCTGGCTGCGAATCATGAAACGTGACGAACCCACAGGCATGATGGCTTAAGAAATGGCAGGTGGTCCACCCCAATGCCGGGCGCGGTGTGTAATGAATTCTACCCGGTATTGGGGTTAAAAGTACTGTGTGTCAGACGTGGCTTTTGCTTTTTTTTATGAGATGGGCGATTGGTGATTTTATGCCCCCAGAGGCTTATGAAATGTGAGTAGTTATAAGCCTCTGATGCCCCTCAATGGCTGTATGGCTGGTCTAAAAATAGTCCCTCAAAGGCTGGGTGCTGAAAAAAATCAGACTTTGGTCTAAAATAGTCCCTTTAAAAGTACACTGATGCTTTTTTTTACACAACCCCAGCTCAGTATACGCAAAATTAAACCCAATCTGGGTTTGTACTGGGCTGTTTTGTTCATATTAATTTTCAACCTTCAAACTTTCATATCCGGATTTGCATGAGTTGAAGAATTAGGCCTAGTCAAGGGTTGTGCTTGTTTAGTTTTTTCAATATACAGAGCCTTGGCTCGATATATTGTGAAATTAGACCTAGTCTTGGTTTGTACTGGATTAATTATAAACATATGTACGATATACTATTGAAATAAGGCCTGGTCTTGGTCTCTACTGGCTTAATCATAAAACATATGTACCATATATTGTGAAATTAAGCCTGGTCTTGGTTTGTACTGGCTTAACTATTAATAGTATATTGTAAAACCCCTATTTTTACTCTACTGGCAGATATAGCTCAAACTTTACAGAATGGATCTTAGTGCTAGCCTCAGTAGAATTACTGCTCTTCATGACAATTGCTCTAGCAGTTTAGTTGCTACAGCATTGAGTTATAATTGGAAATTGGCAAACTTTGCTACCACACAGCAGTTATTTGGATTTTTTTTTCTACAGGAATGTTTCTTGAGTAGTCCTCTATGATTCGTATAATTTTGTCCAAATCACTGAATTTATTTGGTTGCCATGGCAAAATAAAGGTCCGGCCACTTTCATTTCTCCTTCCGCTGATTCAAAAAGGGCAGTTGTCAGTTACTGATGAAAGTAAGTGCACTTAGTTAACCCCTAAGGAGGCCTAAGCCTGCCCAGGTGTAGTATGGTTAGGTTAACTGACCGTCCTGACATGACCATAGCTGTTTACCGTGGAAGTTAAACAAAAACACAACAACTGTTTCTATATGTAACTTTATGAAACTTGCAGATTATCAAGATAGGCATTAAATCTCTGACGTGTTTGAATTTAGGTCAGATTGGAATATTCATTTCGGAGTTACTCGCCCCTTAAAGACCAAAAAAGTTTCCATAGACTTACAGCAACTTTATTTATTATTGAAAATTGATCAAACTTGCTGATAACCAGGACATTCATATACTTTCTCTGACAAGTTTGAAATTTGGCTATTGTATATTTCGCCTTGGAGTTACTTGCCCTTGAGTGTTAGCTCATATTTGTCCTTATCCCAGGCATAGCGACTTTATTTTGATTATTGTAACTTCACCAACTTGCTGATATTAACCAGGACAAGCATAACAACTCAGAGGAATCTGAAATTAGGCCATATTATACAATTTACTTTAGAGCTACTTACCCTAGAGTGCTGAGGATGAATGGACTAAGGTGAGCTACATGTTACGCAGAAGGTTTTACACTCGGTCGACACGGGTGTAGAGCCTTATGCGTCGCCAGGACGGCGGAGGGTGACTTCCGGTTAAAGGGTTATCTACTAGTGTAATACACTAACAAGGAAACTCTAACAACGTTAGAATTTTTTAAGTTTATATATAATGTAAATTCTATATACAACAATACAATTTACAACTGTCACAATTACAATAATATACAACACATATCAGTTCATGTCGCTGGCCCAAGTAAGGTGTTTGTTTCAAATCTGTAATCGATTTGCGTACAATACGCAAATAGATTACCGTCTGACGTCAACACCGTACTCGGCTCAGCGCCATGAACTAAAGGAAAACACAAAGGACAAAAAAACGTTAGTTTGAGCTCATACAAAAAAACAAGGCCTTATGTTGGTAGACTTCAATTCGTCGTTCCCTGGATCATGTCATGGGCCAGTCCATATATCATGAGGAACACCAACTTATATTAAAACGTGCACGATTATATACTGGTCGCTCCCTGGATCGTACCAGGGACCAGTCTATATATATTAACACACTTTAGTGGACGAACACTGTCCCACACTTGATGTGACCTTCAGCACGTATCACAGAATCTGGCAAAACTGTGCTAACCACTTCCGCCTACATTTTGTGCTTCCCGCCTCTGCTTAGGAACCATGCACAAACGGCGTTGTAACTGCCTCTACCCGGGTTGGTATTAACCTGGAGACGTATATCGAATCTCCAGGTGAGACGTGGCTCTAAGCCCTAACAGCTGACTGCCGGACTTGATGTGCCTAAAAATAACGAACTTACACTTAATACATTGTAACTACATAATGATAATACGTAAGACTTGGGCCTGTCTTGGAAATACCATACAACGCCCTCGGCGAATGCCGGGCATAACGTGCACACGCCAGCCGTGTCACTAGACACGACTCGCGCTCACGATGTAAAGCTAAAAGTGTGCTTACCACTTCCGCCAATGAAGAAACGTAGATCCTACCACGCATGTGCGTCGAAGGATCTGACGTCAAACATTGTCAAGAAGTATACTGACGTCAACAGGCATTACCATGACATACCCCACATAAAACATGAATAATCTAAACAATGACCTATTTACATTAAATTGATTGACCAAAATCTAACTCGCATATGTATTAATTCATTTCTTTAAACTAAGCGTAATACCATTTGCCATAGAATATAATAGCTGAATAAGCGTTTCTCACACATTTGGGATCATAACGTTTGATCTGACATCATGACATCAATGATGTTATACCATATGACGCCGTCTAATGAAGGCAAATCAAACGCATGATGACCAAATGCTACCATTATAACTTATGGAAAAAACCCTTAATGCGGTGCATGCTATGGCGTCAATTGACGTCACGAGTATATAAATTAGTTCCATTACAAATTAATCTACTTCTATAGGCCACGTATACGTGAAACTAATATAAAAAGTGCTGACGTCGCAATAACATGAATGCAACTGACGTCACATGAATGCAACTGACGTCACATGAATAACATGAATGCAACTGACGTCACTGGACGTCAAATAGACGCACACCATTGCAACCAACATCAGTGATATAAACTATTTCCGTAATTTACAAAACTTCCTAATATACAAATACCATGCGCAGCATGGTCAGTATAAACAAAATTGGTCGACATATGCACAGCCTGATCACTGTCAACAAAATCAAATCAGTCGACACATATAATCATACCATATCAATCAGAAGTCACATTTTTCATTCTTAGCCAAACTATTCTAAATAAATATAATAAAATCTTACCATTCAGGTCTAAACTCAGAATCTGGGCACACAACAATATAACATCCTTAGTATAAGAATTAAACAGCCACGTCTAACTTTTCAATAAAAGATAGGCGTATAAATAGTATGCGTCTCACATTTAAATCATGGGACTCGTGCAGGTATTCACATTAAAATCATGCAACACGCTGTCCACAATCAAAAGACTCGTGCAGGTATTCACCTTAAAATCATGCAATACGCTGTCCACGAGAGGTATTCACAAACAACCCATGCATAACGTAGCCACAATTTCCGTAAATGTTTTATTACCACAGTTGCCCTAAAAACTGTAGCTCTACTGATTTAAAGGATTAAAATAATCTCGACGACATAGTCGACGATCGGATCCATTTCGTAACACTACAGCACCAATGGTCCTCTGTTTTTTTTTTTTTTTTTTTTTTTTGTTTTTTTTTTTTGAAAGGCTAAGGCAGTTTTCTTCATCTTTGGATCTTCACTGCAATTTTCATACAGTACTGGAGACTTTTCTTTAAGGAGAACACTGCAAAGACTACCCATGGAAAAACAAAACCAGTAAGACATAGGGTTTAAAAGGGAGGAACACAGCGGTATCCGCCATACTGTGTTTAAAAATATCAGCGAAATTTAAAAACTTGTCTGGGAAAAGTCAGGAAATTTATTTCAGTCCCGTCTGTGGCAACCAGACCCTATCTAGGATTTGTAATGTCTGCTAAGGATATTTGTTCAAAAACTTGTGTAGCGGATTCGGGCCAAAATACAACTAAATAGTTCAAATAGTGATACAAGCACCATCTTTTGCAGAAACCTTCATCTGTTATGTGGCGATAAAACAATAACGCAGACCACCTAAAATCCCACCATTTTCAAGGTGGCTGACGTCTTTTAAAAATGGCGGCAAAACTGGTCAATTTTGCAAAGGTGGCAATTAACTGTCGTCTTTTCCTGTAGTCTTCAAACCACCAATAAATTGACGCCACACCTTGAGAAATGTTTCGTACTATAGTTTATTAGTGAAAGAGTAATAATTTGACAGTTTTGTCATCAGACAACGGTGTTTAAGCAGTTCTTTACATTACCGCAACATGCTTAGGAATTTTGTCTGTTTTTGATAATCAATGTGGATGACTGCGCGGGTAAACTTAAGTCATTGACCAAGCCTCAGGTTACACAAGTGCCAGTCCTATTGGCCAAACCTTTAATTATCGTGTTCTGTAATGTACTGGAATACGTTTACCTCTCTATTTCTGTAATTCTTGCAGAAAAAATTATCAAAGTACAGTCTGTACACACATGAGATAGCTAGCCATGTGGTCAGTGCCTAATCCAATTGGACGAATTTTTGGCAGAAGAATTTGGGCTTGATGATGAAACGGTTCATTTTTTTTGACAAAACAACTATTTTAGAACGCCTAAAGATACCCCTTAGTAGGACTTCAAATGATACAAAAACAAATAACACAGGATACTGGTTAGTTAATATATGTAAAAATAATAATTTATTCATTGTTAATGGGAGAGTTGGCAAAGATAAACATATTGGTCGTAAAACATTTCGGGACCAGTCCGTAATAGATTATACCCTTTGTACTGCTGACTGTTTTAACTTTCTGCAACAGTTCGAAATAATGGAGCTAGACGAAATATTTTCCGATGGCCACTCACTGATAAGCTGGTCACTAAATTTTAACTCTCAAAGTATACTACGTGATAATAGCACAGCAAACTCTTACTCAGTTAACTGTAAATGGAAAAATGAACTTAAGGAGCAATTTGTTAAAAATGTAAACATGTCGGACGTTTTAGCAGTAAATGATAGCCTTGACACCCTTACTCCTTCCCTTCAGTCAATAAATAATGTAACAAATACTATTGCCGAAATTTTTTCACAAGCCGCTACAAATACTTTTAAAAAAGTAAATAAAGTAAACTATGCAAAGAGACCATTCGATAGAGCTTGGTTTGGCCCTGCATGTAAAATAGCCCGAAAACGATATCACCGCGCAAAACATATTTTCTATATGAATAAAAATATGCAATCACAAGAGAATCTGAAAACGCAATGCAAACGTTACAAACAAACAATGAACAAATATATCGGGTTGCATAAAAAACATAAGGTTAAGAGACTACGAAGTATGCATACTAAAAATCCTAAGGATTACTGGAAATACTTGAATAGTCTAAACGAAAAGCCACAAAATCTGAAACCATCCCTGAATACCTTTTACGAGCACTTTAAAAATGTCAATCAGAGAGATCACCCACATGAAACCTACTCATATACGGACCATGAAAATGATAATGATCAATTAAATAAAAAAATAACGGCACAGGAAATAAGCAAATGCATTAAAAACTTAAAAAATGGAAAATCTTCTGGCGAAGATAAAATTTTGAATGAATATATTAAATCTACAGAGGAGATATTTTTACCAACGTACGAAAAATTGTTTAACTCCGTTTTCGATTCTGGTATAATTCCAAATGCCTGGTTAGAAGGAGCAATAATACCCATTTTTAAACATAAAGGTGATGCTAAAGAAGCTGCAAATTATAGACCTATAACGATTTTAAGTTGTCTAGGTAAACTCTTTACTGCAGTACTAAATCAAAGGTTAACAAAATTTTTAGACGAAAATGAAACTCTAAATGAAAATCAAGCTGGATTTCGAAAGGGTTACGGGGTAACAGATCACATTTTTGTTTTACATTCTTTAATAGAAATAATGAAAAAAAGTAAACAGAAACTATTTTGCGCATTCGTGGATTTTTCGCAAGCGTTTGATTCTATTTGGAGAGGCGGACTCTTTCGAAAATTGCATTTTAACTCTATACAAGGAAAGTTTCTGCGGATTATCTATAATATGTATGAAAACATTAAATCGTGTGTGAAAATATCTGGCGAATCTTCTCAATTTTTTGCTAGTAATTGCGGCGTTCGACAAGGAGAAAATTTATCTCCAATTCTTTTCTCCATTTATCTAAACGATCTTGAAAATTTTCTGTTTTCTTCTAGTGTCAGTAGCCTTGACCTTGAAACAATTAGCAATGAGATAAATATATATTTACAGCTACTGATACTACTGTACGCAGACGACACCGTAATTTTTTCTAATAATAAGGAAAATTTCCAAAAAGCTTTGGATAGTTTTTTCGAATATTGCGAACTATGGAAGCTTAATATCAATTACAACAAAACGAATGTAGTTATATTTAACTCTAGGAATAATCGTAACTTTACATTCAATATAGGTGGAAACGATATATTGGTAACTGACAGGTACAAATACTTAGGTGTTATTTTTACCAAATCTGGCAGTTTTTTGAATATGCGAAAACATGTTGTCGAACAGGCAAATAAGGCCATGCATCTCTTGTTTTTCAGAGCAAACAATCTTGACCTCCCAATTGATCTACAGATTAAATTATTTGATAATACTGTCTTACCAATTTTAATGTATGCATGCGAGGTCTGGGGATTTGAAAACACTGAATTAATTGAACGTGTCCACACTGAATTCTTAAGAAGAATAACGAAAGTTAGAAAAAGTACCCCCAAATTCATGTTATACGCTGAGCTAGGCAGACACCCTCTATCAGTTATAATTAAACAAAGAATGGTAAATTTTTGGATTAGAATATTAACTGGCAAAACGTCAAAACTGTCTTACAAGATATACCAACTTATGCTCAACTCTAACGATACCGAATTTAAATGGATAAAGTATGTACGACCTATTCTGATTAATTCTGGAAGATATGATATTTGGATCAGCCAATCCGAAACAACTCCCCTTTATATAGGCAAACAAATTAAGCTCAATTTATGTGACCAATTTCTGCAGACTTGGACCGCACAACTGCAATCATCATCGAAAGGTAAAAATTATAGTATTTACAAAAACGATACTAATAGGGAAAGTTACATAAGTATTTTAAGTGGGTCTTTCTTATTAACAGTGTTTAAGTTTAGAACTGCGAACCATAAATTACCAGTGGAAGTAGGTCGTTGGAACAATATTGAGTTATCAGACAGAAAATGCCCTCTGTGCCAAAATAATCAGATCGGTGACGAATTTCATTACCTGCTCGAATGTACTTTTTTCCTTACAGAACGTAAACAGTTTATTGATCCATATTACTTTCGTAGACCCAACATACTTAAGTTCAGTCAACTTCTAAATATTACAAATGAATCCAAATTAATTCGTCTTTCAAGGTTTATGAAAATTATTATGAAACGTTTTGCTAATTAATTAGTTCCTTATGTTAAATTTCATGCCCAACCCGGCAAGCGGCGCTGAAGTGGCACCGAGTCAGCACTGATTCAACATTATGACGTTGAATCAGGGTTGACTTGGTGTTCGTTCAGCGTTGTGTGCCTGATGGGTGATATCTGAATGTTAACTGCCTATTACATTTGCCGAATATATATCTGCCCGGTGTTGCGTGAAAAACTGTGTGACGGGGAAGGCTCCAATCGGCTTGTGCACTCCCACGGTTTGTTCGAAGTTTTCCCTGCTCACCAAATATCATAATACTCTGAGACATTTGATTTGTGAAAAGGGAAGTATCTAGGAAGTTTGCTTCTGACTGTACACAGCATAAGGTCGCTTTTCACATCACGCTTTACTTATTAGCTAGTTATTTTTATGCTTGCATCAATTTTGCTACCATATGATTTCTTTAATGCTAACAGTTTGGAAGGAAAGGCATTTGTCAGACCGTACTATGTAGATTTGCCTTCCATGTAGTAGTCTAATCAGGTTTAGCCAACTGTGTTCAAATTTGTGGCTTTATTACGGTGTGTCAACTTGTAAATTGTTGTGACTTACTAAAATGCCTGTCTCTAGGTAGGCGATGTTTTCTCACAGAACACAGGGAGAGCAGTCCGTGCCTGATCTCCGCTATCAAGCATGACCGAATACTCAGTGTTACGATGGTAAATAGGTCCATTATTAGACTCTTATAACGTTAATGGACTGTACCATCTGGTCGTAGTGCACACTGTCTCCTACAACTAAATATGCCTACCTAGGGTCAGCGAAAATTCCAAGAGACTTCAAAGAGTTGATGGTTTGTGTTCTAAGCTATATGTGCTAAATATCATCCTTAGAAAAGTTCTGTTTAGTTTAATCCAAAACTTGACCATGGTGTAGGGCTGTTCATACGTACCACCCGATACATGACGGAAAGGTTTGAATCATCTGTGTAGGCTCGGGTCAGACTGCTACTTCGTATCAGCGAAAAAAGCAGTCTGACCCAGAACTGCACTTTTACCTGTTTGAGATTCGCAGTCCAAAGTATTTGTGTGGTTACGGCAAATATAGTACCGTAAAATTCTATATATTGGGACAGTACGGGTCTTAGCAAATAGTGCAGGCCCAGATCAGACTGCAGCAGTCTGATCGGGGTTTAAACTATTTGCCATCCCATCTGCTTTAATTTTTTTTTTTTTTTTTTTTTTTTTTTGGTGGTGGGGGGCACATTACTGCACTGCGAGACCATGCTGTTCCAATTTGGGACAATTATGGTATTTATTTTTAGTGTCCCAATATTTTGAAGTTTGCGGTGCTCCAACACGTGGATCTGTAGCGGGCTTAAGTTGCTGAAATGTAGATTATATTAGTGTTTTTGTTATCTGGGTGCAAACACCCCGCATTTCCCCCTCCCCCCCCCCCCCCCCTCTCTCTCTCTCTCTCTCTCTCTCTCTCTCTAGAAAGGCTATATTTACTCACCTGCCAAATAATCTGCTCGTAATCCAACGAATAGGTCAAAACTTTTTGGTGCAGAAATTTGATAACATTTCACTCCATTCATAAACCCACCTGAATGACTCACCATGCTCTAGTTATTCCGGAATTGCACGGACTTATTATGCAAATTTCTGCACCTGTTTGACAGGTATACTGCGGGAGTGTTTCTATTTTTGGCGTGACGGGGAAGAAGCTATTTTTGTATGTGACCCATCTAAGTACGCATGTACGGGTGATCTAAACCAAATTTTCATTATCTGTATGTGCAATTTTGGTTCTTCGAGGGCAGCGACTGATATGGGTCTCTCCTATGTATTTGATGTGTTAGATGCGACCCCCAATTTTTATTATACTGCTAGGTTTTTAGTTATATCTCTATCGGACATAAGTTGAATCAACGTTGATTCAACGTCTCGGCGTGGAATCACTGTTGTTTCAATATCGATTAAGCGTCGTGTACCTGATGCGAATGTATTTACTCTCTGGGTATATAGCTCGAACTAATCGGACCTGTATCAGCGTTGATTCAACGGAATAACGTTGAATCGACGTTGATTCAATGTTGGATTGGCATTGTGTGCCTGCTGAGTACTTAATCATCTATTCTGCAACTGTTAAATTAACACTATTACTTTATTTGATTTGCTGCTTTTATGCTGCTTAAAATTATGCCGGGGCCACACTCTAGTCTTAGCATAAAATGCTTTGTCACCCATTCAAACCCTTTATATCTTAGATTGTATGACCACATCAAAACTGTTCTGGTGAAGTGTTTATTCACATGTTCTCCCCCGACCCGAGGGTGTCCTCTTCCCATCCGGTATGCAACACTTAGATGTGCTAATGTTGCTTACCTGATGGAAACATGACACTTTCGGGACGTTTTTCAGTTTTTCAGTTGATCGTAAGATTGGTACTTTCACTACTGTCGTCTACTTGTAATCTCAGAGATACTATGTTAATCCTCATATGTCATGTTTATATGACTTGAGTGTAATAAAGCTATTGTCTGTCTGTCTGCCTATCTTCAAATGAGCCGCGACACAAGAAAACCAACAATGTGGTTGTGCGCCCAGCGCAGACTCAGATCAGCCTGGGCATCCGCCCTGTCTGATCAGAGTCATCGCTGTCCGCGTGGCGGTAGCTTAGACCCTTTAAAATGTTTCTCTGCGTCCCGAGACTGTTTACTACTCAGAGATACTGTTTCGGTTTACAAACAGGACGGCATTGTTTGTGATACCTCTTTTTTTGTAAAAATCAGCGTTTATGAATTAAATATGCATTTCTGCACGAACCCATTAGGAGGACAATCGTAACAAATATGTGCATTTTATTATTTCATTTTATTGGCACGCATGGATGATATTTGATGGCCTGGGGCCGTATTCATAAAGCCACTTAAGTCGTTGCTATGCTGTTGCTAAGGCTAAATATCTATAAAGGAGATTCCCTACAACTATGAAATTTGGTCTGGAGGAACAGTCTTTGTAAGACTGTTCCTCCAGAGCAAATTTCATAGTTGTAGGGAATCTCCTTCAAAGAAATTTAGCCTTAGCAACAGCATAGCAACCACTTAAGTCGTTTTATGAATACGGCCCCTGACCTTCCGCCTGATCTTGTTAAATTTCCTTAACATATAAAGCTATTACAATTTAGGTTATGGGACAGATTTTCCCATCCACTCGTCTGCAGATTACAGTTACTGATTACTGGTCAGTAAAACGGACCTTGTGCACTTCTAAGGCATATTTATACTTTGAAGGAGCCATACATATGCCACAAGGGCGTTTTATGCAACATTATACATCAGGTGGCCACATAAGCATTTCTTACGACCCATACTATTTAATTACAAGACTTCTGAACATTCTCTGTAGAAAATAGTCAATGGATTGACGGTAACAAAGATATACATGTGCGCTCATTTTCAAGTAATAATGACCATCTTAATGCTGTATTACGCATCTTTATGCTACATTACGCATCATGCTACATTACGCATCATTACGCTACATTATGCATCATGACTGTTTTAAGACAGAGCCGAATTTAGATATTTAGCGAGCTGTATAAGAGCTGTCTGTTTTCTTATGCTATTAGAGGCTTCTTAACAAATAGTCATACCAAATTTATCAGATCCTATATTCAACGGACATCTGCGAGGCTTTAACATAGGCAAACAGTGCAGACCAAGATCAGATGCAGCAAAAAGCGTCCAGTCCTTGTGTGAGTAAATGCATGTATCTGTAAGAAAGCTAACTCTACGAGGAAAACATTCATCAAGTAATTGCAGAGTTACTCTAGTAACACAATGATTGGCCATTAGAATAAAAAGAGCCACATTAACACTTGTACCATTTGAATACATACATGTACATGTATAACCGTTTAGCCTGGAAGCCAGGCTAGATCAGGGTCTACACTATTTGCATAAGACAAATGGGTATTGTGGAATTTCCTCCTGTTTTGAGAAGGTCCAAACTTTCTCTTTCTCTCTACTTGATCTGATTTTTTCTATAGTTCTATTTTGTTCTGTAACCTTTTTCTATACGTTGTGTCGTGTGGCGGCCGTAAAACGTATCCCCGTACATCATCTATAGTGCAGATTATATTTTATTTTCGTCCTTTGAGATCAGAGAATATGGTTAAGATTGGTTAGATTCTTATTCTACATCAACGTATTTTATATTATATGTATATGGACCCTTTTTGATGCTTTTCAGTCTTTGAATCGACTGCCCAATTAAAATTTAGAAATTTCAGTTTGTTTTTCTCTGGTTTCGTCACTAGATATTGTCAGGGTCACTGATGAGGCTTTATTAGCCGAAACTACGTAGTCTTGCCCATGTTCCTTCCTCTGAATGTATTCTCTGCTCTCGAAGGCACTCTTTCAGATTTTGGATTAACATGGATGATCATATTTGGCTTATATCATGTAAGTCACTCCGCTTCAACTCAGTTTTTATTTCAAACCTAATTATTTAGCTGGCATGTGAACTTAGACTACTGTCAATGTCTCTAATTTGATGTATATAGCCACTTTTCTCCTATCATATACTAGCCATAGAAGAGGAACTAGATAAGCAAGTTGCTTTCGTTCCAATCCCCGTAAATTTTGTATGTTTTATTACATATATTTATGAAAAAAAGGGTAAGAATTTTTTTAAACCAATGAGCAGCAGTGTCAAATGTAGGGGAAGTGAAGAAGAAGGTATACGTCAGACCTAGCACGAAATAAGACCACAGTTGCAGAAGTAACTTGAAATTTTACGACTGCTTGGCAGATTATGCACCCTGCCAGAATCGCTGCAATTTTTTATGACAGACGTGCGTCGAGTCTAGCCTTGTTTTGCTTGCTCTATGCACTCGGCCCATGGTGTCACGTGGGTGGCTCAACAATGGCATAACC